>JAQFVV010013245.1:0-187801 GCA_028023455.1 Epiperipatus broadwayi
AAAATCAAAATGCGAGGTTTCGCACTTTTAATTTTTTTTTTTTCTCTTACACCGTACTTCACGACTTTCCCTCGTTTACTCCGGGCCACTTCCTGTGGTTCGACTTTCCCTCACGTAAAGAAAACACATTGGCAGGTTATGTGGTCAGGCTCGGATTCGATCTCTACGAACTCAGCTCGGCGTGCCATAATTGGTATATCTTACCCAATCTGGTACAGGGTGGCACCCGGGCGGAAGGGTGGCATGGGGATGGACATTTCCCGAGGTCCCTACGATGCAAGGTTACGACTTATATGGGCCTTTCCTGACGGCCTACTCCAAGGGAGGCAGGGATGGACCTTCCGACGTCCCTCTGCAGAAAAACGACAAGCAAGAGGCAGCGAACAATCTAGAACATAACATTTTAAATATCCGAGCTCTGTACCTCCTAGAATAATAGAAAATGTGAGGGAAGGAACAGATCGTGTAATTTTTCAGGATCCGGCTCTCTTTTCCTCTAGTTAGTCTTCGTGTTTTTTTTTTTTTTTTTCTTGGATTACTACATTTTAGTTGATGGCGGGCGATGTTCCTTGATCTAAATGGCTTCCGGGAAGATGGTTTCGAAATACTGACTTATTTAACGTGAATAGTTTTCTTGCGTTAGTTATTGGTTTAAATGAAACGATGGTTTATTGACCCCCTTCCCCCTTGTTTGTGTGTGGTTCGATGCGACATTTTTTGTTTCTTCCGGTCCGAGGTCGTTCTCCTACAGTACTAGTTGGTTTCTTAATGGTACTCCAGTAATCATGCTCCTGTTACGAGTCCGGGTCCGGCAGCGTTCTTCTCTTTTTTTTTTTTTCCTTTTTTAGTATCGGTCTGGTGGTAGTTTCCTCCTTTCTAGCTCTGGTCTGGGCCTCTCTATCTGCCTCCCCCTTCCTTCTGCTCGCTCGAATCTTGCGATGGCGTTTCCCATCTCGTGGATGCCCTTGTCGTCCCGGCTCAACATCATCCGCCTGATGTCCGTTGGCATATTATGTCTTACGATCGAGACGATCTGTTCTTCTGTCATATGGTATGCTGGCAGCTGTTGGAGACCGGCCACCTGCCTGTAGTAAAATTGGGTGATAGTCTCGCCCAATTTGGAGCCGTACTTCTCGTTCGTAATGTGGAAGTAGATTCCTTCTTGCCTAGTGGTGTTCCAGAAACTCCGTAGTATCTCCTCACGGTACTCCATGAACGATCTGGGTTTGAATTCGATGGTCCTCCACCAATCCCGAGCCGGTCCTTGTAAGTACGTGCTGGCAATACCAATTTTGTCCCGTTCTGGTTTCGAGGGTTCCGAAAATAGGTTCCGTACGCTTTCTATGTGGTCGATGGGGCTCTCGTTCTCGCCTGCTCTGAAGGTTTCGATTTTAACTTGCCTTTCGGCCCACGACTGGCTTGGCTCCCGTTTATTTATTTCCCTTTCGACCCTCTCTTCCAACTTCTCTAATCGTTCGGTCATGATTTTTTCCGGTCCGTTCCGTTGTGGTTCGATTTCCTCCATTCTTTTGTCCATCGCGTCCACCTTTTGTGCGATGTCTTCTAGCCCTGCCTTCGCTGTTATTGCCTCCATTTTCACCTCTTCTATTTCGGCCTTGGCCGTGTCGATTTCTATTTTCATCGAGGTGATTTCATTTTCTACCTCGGTGATTTTTATTTCCTCTCTGTCCTGCTCCTCCTCTGGCTCTTCGGTCTCTCTCCTCGCTATCTTTCGGATCTCCCTAATGAGTTCCTCTCTACCCTCCCTCATCTCTTTCATCATCTGGCCCATCATTCTTATTAAGGTTTTCATGTCCGATTCGGCCTCCTCTTTCACTTCGGCCTTCTTAAATGTTATGGGGCTTTCCCTGTCTCCTCCCACGTGATTTCCATATTGTTATCCATTTGGTGATAAATTCTTCTTTTATTTTGATTTTATTCGTTTTATGGTGACAGCGACCGATCGGCGTCCGCTCCCTTATCTCCTGCTATGCTTTATTTGTTTTGTTTATTTTGCTCCGGTTCCGATGTTTTGTTTACCCATTTGCGATGTTAAGCATCGCCGCGATTTTGTTCCGTTTGTTTATTATATATATTTTTTTTTTTTTAAGCTTTTTTTTTTTTTTTTTTTTTTTACATAAATATTTCCGCGTCTTCTCCCAGTTCGGCCGCTTTTGCTAGTATCTAGATTTGCTTTTTCTTTATGTTTAGAAGCTTCATTTATACTAGCCTCACGTTGGAAGCGCCAATGTAACTGTAACCCCCACTCTAACCCGAGATTACGGCTTCGAAACAAACATGACATAGCGTAAGGCTTTATTTTTTTTCTTACATCGACAGTTATTCACGATCCACATAAGGGGGCGCCAGATACGATTATTTAAGTTGATTTTAACTACTCGCATCACCTTACATCATGTCAAAACGATTTCAAAGTCTAATCCCACCCACTAGCTCAAAACTCCCAGCATGGACCAATAAGGTGTCTCAAGGTCGTTACATGTTTATTTCTAAAATGACTCCTCCCGGAGAAGACGCATTGTCCGCTAATTAAAATCAGCAAGGTTTTCTACTAAGTCGATCACGGCTTAAGGATCGTTTATTGGTTATCACTGACCTATGAGGTTGTTCGCTTACGCCCCGAACACAAGGCTTACAAGTTCATCCACCCCGCTTTATTGTATATAACATAATTTATTGACGTTTATTTTGATTATAGACCCGCCCGCTCTTAAATCTATCTTAACTAAGGGAAATAAGAAACATCGTGACTTACGGCACGATGGTGACATAATTAATAAAATAACTAAATGAAAATTAAAATTGACTAAATCTACTTCAAAGATAAGTTATCAAAGAATAAATAACTACGGTTTTGATTGTGTGTGAAAAGATTTGAGATATGCTCGACTTGATAAGATATTGAACAAGTTTATTAAATATGAAACGAAACATTATTAATTTATTTATTACAAAATATTACTAATTGATTGATTACACACGCGCACATACATTCACGCCCACAGAGAATCATAAGTATTCATAACACAATTTGAATGACGAGAAAGTTCTTTTCTATTTGATAAATATCTAATCTTTCCTTAGCTTCACTTAAGTTCAGAGTTCATGTTTACAAAGTTCAGTAATAAAGATAAACTATCATGACGAGGAAAGTCTTAAGATTTATTTGAGTAAATTTTTGTTGGTTAATTTCGAGATTGCCTTACGAGTTTATTAATTGAGTGAGTGAACAGAATAAAAAAACATATTTACCTAGGATTTGTCTGGGTTGCAACGAAGGTCGATTGGTCTGGACGAGTTTGGGTGTTTCACGGAACATTTCTTTTATTAGGAGCATTCACTTAACATGGCGATGTTGTCAGAATTTCATAGCTTCGGAGATATTTCAGTAGCGGAGCGCCGATCAGTCACTGAAGGGTTTCTTAGCCCCTCATGACAGTCGACGCTCTTGGTATTAATTTCATGATGATCATTTTAAAAGTTGAGGAATAACCAAGCTAATTCAGAACAATTCTATAAAGCATAAGCATCGGAATAAATGAACAGGTGGTAATTCAGCGTACTGAGAATTGGAAAATAAAAACAATAATGAAAATGTATTAATCGAAATGAATCGAATCGAACTGAATCCAAACAACTCTTTCCAAAATTAATTGATTAATATCTCCAAATTCAATAATGAATAGGTTTCGACTAGTATTTATAAGGGTTGATCCATATCTTAGGATCCAATCTACCCCCATAGTTCCCTGTTCTTGGAGTTGTCGTTCAGGTCCGCGTTTGAGGTACCTGCTCACTCACTCTTTGTGCTAACGGCAATATTTATTTTGGGACAATCTCATTTAGCAATCTCACTCAACCAACTTATTCCTTCACACCTCGAAGGCATGCGTGTGTGCGTGTGTTTTACTAGAACAATACAAGTTATTTTAAATTTAGAAGTCGAGCATTTATCTTTTCCTCAAATCTTTTCTATAAGTTTTATTCTAGCTAAAATTATATTTCTAAAATAAACATTTCTAATTCCCCGTGGTGATTTTGATTGATAATTATTTTTATTATTTTAGGATTGCGTATTATTTTTTATTCTTTAGGAAAGCATATTATTTTTTGTTATTAATTTTATTATCTAAAGGCTTTAATCATTTAATTAGACGTTTTACCGTCTGCATTTTATCAATGTGTTTTATAAAATGTATTTATGAGAGAAAGAAAACTATTACTAATTACGAAATAAAGTTCCGAGTGTTTTATGTTGCTTGCTGGTGTGTGTGTGTTTATCGATGTATCCTAGATTTAATATTGATGTAACGCTGTCTCGTTACAATAGAAATTAAGAAAAGTTCTAGCTTGATTTTTGTGAGAAGAGTGATAAGAAGCACTTGTCGCCCTCTCTCATTTATTTTCAAATAAAATTACTGTAATACCAGGATTGAACCAGCTTAGACCTCCTCCAGAAGAACAGACCGGACTTCAAATAGAGACATCATGGGAATTGGCACCAGGAACCGTGATTCTCTTTCTGTAAGACATGAACTATAAAATTTAAAAATAATTAAGAACTTTCGTTCAAGCTTTTAATATTCAGAACCTAAATTTTAAAATGAACTCTTATCTGACTTTCAAATTTCAAATTGATAATTAATGTTTAGATTTTATACATTTAGGTTAAAAAAAAAATCATTTCCATTTTTATTTTTTTTTATTTCTATTATTTATTTGTATAAATTATTTAAATGCACAAAATTTAAGTTGAGTATTGACGCTTGCATAGATTCGTTCACGTTTGATTATGTTTTTGTTTTCATATTTGATTAGAATATATAGACATTCAGGAAATAATGATATCTTACGTTGAATATCTAAAATGTATTTATTCAGATGTCTTTTTAGTTATTGGTGTCAATGCGGCATCTTATGATGAATGCCATTGGGTTTCTTGTGAATTTCCTCTGCAATTACATCAATGACTTTATATTTTGATCATTTATGTTTATTTGAAATGTTTTTGAGCGTGTAATCTATGTAGTCGATCTATGCTCAACATTAAAAAACAAACTTTTATAAATCCATCTGTGCGAAATTATATAAATGTTAAACTTAACTCAGGCGTGAATGGCTATGTAGATTTGTAAAGTTATATTAATTAATTAGGGGAGGGTTAATCTTAGGTTATTTGTTTTGTAGTTAAATTGGGTCAATGGATTGGATATATTAGTGTAATTAGTAGATGTAGTATGAGATTCGCCATGTGCAGGATCGCATATTATGCCGCACACCCCCTTTTTGGAATTGGATGGTAAGACGGAAAACGCAATCCCTTCCTATGGAGTTTTTTTTTTATTGCTTTTCCCGTCAGACAGATGTAATATTTCTGTCTCGACGAGAGTCAATGTCTTCTAACCATGTTGTTCAGATGCACATTCCTGACAGTATGATATTTGTGCTGTTGTATTCATGCTACATTGAATACATCAATGGTTTGACTGTGAACTTTTGGCCTAAGGTTAAATAAGGGATAGAATATTTTCTTTTCAAATGAAATCTATGTAGTCTATTCATACTCGACAATCTTAAAAAATATATATATATTATTAAATTCATTGTGCGGATGATTTAAAATTTTAAAAGAATAATTTAAATTAAAAGTTAATATTAAAATCTAAAATAATAAATGTTATTCCTCAAACTTTAAATGATTATATATGTGCGTAAATAAATGTTGTTTGTGTGTTAATTACTGGCAGTAGCTGTTATTTTTTTATATTTAAGATACAAATTAAACAAAGTTATATAAACAAGTTATATATTATTATCTATGCGTCTCTACTGAGCTAGTGACTTGGGCTAACGGTCTAAATATAAAATAAAGTGGGATCTTAACAGCGCGTATCTGCCTACTCTATAAATTTTCTAGGTTCAAATGCCTAGATGGCGCCCTTGTAGTGCAGATACGGTAAGACTAAACTTACACTTCCTTTCGGACCGTTATAATATATGTATAAAATTGATTGATAGTTTATTGATATATATACAAGTTTTAATTGTAATGTTATAATATTTGAATTGATGTGTATATAAGATTTGTTTGTATTTTTATAATATTTGAATTTTGTAGATCTGAAGAAGACTGACAGGAACAGTCGAAACAGAGTATATTTTTGTATATTATAATAGTTCATATAATAAATCAAGATTTATAAAGAAGTTTGTGTGTAATTTGTTGTATGTACATTGGTTTTAATGGGCTATCTTTAAAATAGAAGTCTGAGTTTGTTATTTTTTTAATTTATTTATCAAATTATGTGCCTTTTATAAAAAAATATGTAGTGAAAAATGTAAATGGCAGTTGCAATTTTTAAAGAGTAAAGATGATTCAACTGAATGAGAACTTGCATTTGTTTTGTATTTTGCTTAAGAGAAGTTTGGTTGTTGTGAAACTATTTAACGAATGACATTTAAGCTCTCATTTAGTTCTTTTTACTTAGATAAAAAAATTAAAATATGGAAAACAAATGCAATGTATTTAATATTGTCAGCTGTTCAGTATATAATACCCAGTTATCTCAGTTCTGTAATGATATAATCAGACTAGTGCAGCAAAGTAGTAAATTAACTGATATTTTAGTGTCAGATAATAATATGATACTCAAAAAAGACAATAAGAAAAATTAGTGATGATTATTTTGACTGTAATTAGTGATTTATTTTTGACATTGTAATTTCAGTAATGTTTTATATAATAAATAGGTTTAACCCAGGTGTTTAGCTTGCTTTTAATTAGTGTTGAATGGGATTGCGACTTCAATATATAATAGAAATGTTCAAAATCAAGTAAACTTATATGATTTTGATGAAACCAGACATATACCTTGATTAGATGGTCTTGATAGCATTGATGCAGGCTTCAGCCTCGAGCAAGGAGGAATGACTTCTAAGATCTCTGAGGTCGATAGTTTTCTGGGAGCTGGAGTTGACGGATTTCAAACAGGGTCTATCGGCTTTCAAGTAGACTTTTCAAAGCAGTGAATTTCTCTTGTAATCTTTGTTGGGAAAGTGAAATCATGTACTTGAGTAGATTTTTTTTTTAATGTTATGCAAGTGTTTGACGCGGTAGAAGATTAGTAGATTTTGAAAATCACAGTCCATGTATTGTGGTTTTATTTTTTCCATTGTTTGAATTTCTAATAATGTACTCTTTGATTAACTTTGTTCTGCTACGATTTAATGCAGTAATGAAGTGTGGATTGGAGTTCAAAGACCATGGATCATAACTCCAGCCCTGATGATTGAATTTCTATAAACTCCTGTGCAATACTTCATGCAGTTGTTATTATAATTAACAGCTTTCAGAGAGGAGACATTCTACATAATAAGCTGCTACTTTTGGGATTGCTTTCTAAATATAGATAATCTCGCTACTGAACTGTTTTCCTTGAGTTTGAGCAGCCATCTTTGAAACTACTGAATGTCTACTGAGATAAGACTTATTGTGTTGTCTTTCTAGAGAAACCAACTGCCTATGCTTTACGTTATGAAACTTTTCAATCAAAGTAATCAATATTTTTATTGAAGCTAGTGTATTTTATTATTTAAAACCATTTAGATTATGTCCACCACTGGTTGAAGGGAGTATTAGTTATAACTTAAATATCATTGAAAGCAATTGAAAAATCTCTTTAAGTCAACAAGATGTTCTTAACATCAATCATAGAATTGACTACTTGATCACATAAAGATTTGTTTATTCAGATTTTCATACAAGATTGATATGAAAAATATAAGCAGAGTTATCACGATTATAAATAAACACTAATATTGAATTTGTACTAATATACTTATAAAACCATAATGTAAGTTTGTTTGAGATCTTTTAATAAATTCACAGTTACTGTTACGAAACTATAATAAATATTTTAATTATAGGAAATAGTTTCGCTTTTTATATGAGATGTGAATTTAAAAACGATGTAATGAAAAGTATATTTCATATTGATATTGCTAAAAATTGTAGATAGTGTTGAAAATTTTGTAGGCAATCCCTATCACAACTGTTCAATCAATATTTTAATAGTAGCCTCAAAACATTTTTGATATGGATAATTATAATTAAGGTAAAATTAATTTGTTCTGCGACATTTGAATTCCCTTACGTGCAACTCAAGAAGCTTAAATAATTAATTTCTATTCACCTGAGAAAATAAACATCTTAATAATATGAATTGAGCTATTTCTTGTACTCCATTTTATATTCTGCCTTTATTCTTATTGAAAACAAAGCTGGACTTCCCTGCATTAATCCCAACCTTCTTTCTGTTGCTTTTGGCTATAGATAATAGATCAGAGAAATGCCAGGAAGTTGTAATCCTGCTGCAGAAATTTTTAAGAGTTTAGGTTTTTAGGGTTTACCATGAATATTGATACAGATTTATGTCAATTTAGAGTGAAAGGTAGAAATCAAAGAGCAGCTTAATTTGTCATGTTATTCTGAAACTTTATTTGTCGAGTGAATGATTTAGGACTCTTGAGTTGCATGACAGATAAGAAGATTCAACTGTTATACAGTCAATTAATTATTAGGGGTCATGTGATCTATGAAATGATCTATGACTTTTATTTTGACTATTTATAGTAAGATAACTGTAATTACCCAATGGGTGCCACTAGGTTCTTATTAAACCTAGAAGAGGATAAATCAAAATTCCCGATGACTCCATATTAATTCTTACAAATACATTCTACCTATCTAAAACAAAAAATGATTTAAAACCATCGTCATTATTATTAATAAAAAATTAATAACAATAAACTTTTTTTTCTTTAAAAATATGGTTCCAAATAATCTTTCATACTTAAAAATTTCAATTTTTTTTCCCTCCGGTTTTTATTATTTAAAAACTTTTTATTTTCATGAACACATATATATTCCCATACATTATCAAAAATTTCCAAATATATATTGCTATAAGTACATATTTTTTAACTCTTAATTTAATATTTCTTTAGCCTCTACATATATTTCTTTTCATTATATAAATTTTACTATTATTATTACTTACCTCACCCTTTTCTTTATTTTTTTATAAACCAATTTTTTATTACATCTTATACAAATTTATGAAATCTTTACAAACCCAGCAATACCAACAATTTCTTATACACTCTTAGTATAATATTATAAATTACATGCAATTTGAACCATTAATTAACAATTTGTTTTTATTTAAAATTGGTTTTTCTTTGTTAATATATAAACTTTCTGTTAACATTCTTTCCTTATATGATTTAACATTTTCTAACATATTTATATCAAAATTTTTATGTTTAAATTCCTTACTATATTTGTAAATATTTGATTTTGTATCATTTAAATGCTGCTTTAATTGAGAGTATATATAAAGAAAGAAGATAAATATTTGATGTAAAAAGATAAATGTTTTACAAAAATACATAAGGACTTTTTTTAAAAAAAATATTGTTTATGTTAGATTTTATTTATTTATGATAGGGATGCAATCATCATCATCATTATTAACCATTATCAATCTACTGCAGGATGGTCTTTTTAAGTTCAATCCATCTTCTCCTATGTCTAGCTTTTCTTCACATTATTCCAGCACACTTGCTTATTTCATTCTTCTTACATATGGTCTTTTTCTAGCTCTTTTACAATCTTATCATGTACCAAATATTGTAATTCTTCCATTCTATATTGAAATTCTTTTAATATCACATCAATAGCCTTAGTTTAAGATCAAGAAACATCATAATTTTTCTTCTCAGTTGCCTAATAGTGCTTAACTGAAATCAGTTGAGTTTTTTTGAAGGAGGAATGCATGTGTGTGTGAATGATACAGCAATATTTCTATGTATATGAGTATTGGAAGGTATATTAAGTATTTGAAAATAATATTGATATGATAATTGTGTAAAAGTGAGAAATAACTGGATGAAATTTAAATTGAGTGATTAAAAAACAATTGGATATTAATCTTGTGAAAAATTATTTTACTAATACCAACTTTTTTAAAATTTAATGCTATTAAAAATAGTTTTGGAGTTAAATATATTTTTGGATTACAAAAAAAGTTAATTAAAAAATATATTCGTATTTTATAATGAAAAATGCAACATTTTAGAAACTATTAAGAATGTATATGAAAAATTAAGAACATTAACTACTTCACAAGAAGAAATTATATTGAGATTTTTATATATAAAATGAAAATTTTTATAGAAAAAAATAATATTAAAGCGCAATAAGAAATTAAGAAATTAAATAGGTTAATAGATAGTAAGAATTTGGAATATTCGTATTTTATAATGAAAAATGCAACATTTTAGAAACTATTAAGAATGTATATGAAAAATTAAGAACATTAACTACTTCACAAGAAGAAATTATATTGAGATTTTTATATATAAAATGAAAATTTTTATAGAAAAAAATAATATTAAAGCGCAGTAAGAAATTAAGAAATTAAATAGGTTAATAGATAGTAAGAATTTGGAATATATTATAACGATCCAAATGAAAGTAAAGATCGAATCTAACCACAATCTGCACTACAAGGGCGCCATCTAGGCATTTGAGCCTAGAAAAATTTATAAAGTAGGCAGATACGCGCTAAAATTCCACTTCATTTAAATATTCAGACCGTTTGCCCATTGTCACTAGCTCATGGAGATGCAGAGATAAGAAATCACTTGTTTAGTTTGTATATATAAAAAAATAAAAGCCACTGCCAGTAATTAACACGCAAACATTTATTTACACACATATAAAATTTGAATCATTTTAAATTTTGAGGAATAACATTATTTTAGATTTTAATATAACTTTTAATTTAAATTATTATTTTAAACTTTTAAATCATCTACACAAATGAGATTTATATTTATTTTAAGATTGTCGCGTATGAATAAACTACATAGATTTGCATTTGAAAAGAAAATATTCTATACCTTATTTAACCTTAGGCCAAAAGTTCGCAGTCAAACCGGCGTCAATCCATCTGATACATTGATGTATTCAATGTAGCATGAAAATACAACTGCACAATATACTATACTGTCAGGAATGGACATCTGAACAGTATAGTTAGAGAAGACATTGACTCTTGTCCAATACAGGAATGTTACATCTGTATGGCAAGAAGAACAATAAAATAAAAACTCCATAGGAAGGGACCGTGGTCCTTTTTGCCAACTTACAATCCCATCCATAGGCAAAAAAGTTTTGTGCGGCGTATACAGCGATTCTGCCTGTAGCGAACCTCATACTACATCTACTAATTACACCAATATATCCAATCCATTGACCTAATTCAACTACAAAACGAATAACCTAAGATTACCCTTCCTTAATATAACTTTACAAATCTATATAGCCATTCACGCCCGACTTAAATGTAACATTTATTTAAATTTGCAGATGGATTTATAGAAGTTTGTTTTTTAATGTTGAGCATAGATCGACTACACAGATTACACGCTCAAAAACATTTCAAAATAAACATAAATGATCAAAATATAAAGTCATTGATGTAATTGCATGAGGGAATTCACAAGAAACCCAATGGCATTCATCATAAGATGCCGCATTGACACCAATAACTAAAAAGACATCCGAATAAATACATTTTAGATATTCACCGTAAGATATCATTATTTACCGAATGTCTATATATTTTAATCATATATGAAAACAAAAATGTAATTAACTGTGAACGAATCCATGCAAGCGTCTATGCCCAATTGAAATTTAATGCATTTAATAATTTAAACGATAAATATTAATACAAATAAAAATAAAATGGAAATGATTTTTTTCTTTTAGCAAGCAAATATGTAAAACTTAAACATTTATAATTAATTTGAAACATAAGTCAGATATATATTAATTTAAATATTAATTGTCAATTTGAAAATCAGATAAGAATTCTTTTTATAAATTTAGGTTAGCTGAATCTTAAAAGTTTGAATGAAAGTTCTTAATTATTTATTTAAATTGTAAAGTTCATAGCTCATGGTAGAAGAGTCCAGGTTCCTGTTTTTAATTTCCACAACGTCTTCATTTGAAGACCGCTCTGATGTTCTAGAAGTAGCATTAGCTGGTTCCATTCTGGTATCACAGTCTTTTCATTTTTAAAATAAGTGAGAGAGAACGACAAGTGTGTCTTATCGTTCGTCTCACCAAATCAAACTGGAAACTGTCAGGAAAACTGTATTTCTCTTTTTATAGTATCCACACCGATTCAACCAACAAAACGCCACTAATCCATCATTTTCATTAGGCCCTGGCTGAGGCTTGGTGCTTCCATTGGTCAAGCTAATTCTCTTTATTCTCTTAACTAATTTTCATCTGACTTTTTAATTACACAAGAGCCCCAAGGCTAGCTTGCTTTTTAATTAATAAACAATCATTTCCATTTACAGATTACAGGAATTAATTAATACCTGTTTTTATTTTTACTTACATTATTTCTTTATTAAAATATTTTTATATTTAAATCTTGTATTTTTTTATCACAAAGTACGTTCAAATACTTTTTTTTATTGATAAAAAAAATATTTTTAAAGTTTTGCATCTGTGCGAATATATATACGTTTAACAAACATTTTAATTTTAGCGTTTAGGTTTTTTTTTAATACATTTATTTTTATTTGCAAACTTAAAAGTTTTTATTTCAAATTAATGTAATTGCATATTTATATATCCTTACAATATATATAAATTGGAGGTAGAATTAAAAATATAGGTAAAAAATATAATTGTGATAAAAATAATTTTATAATTAATTTTACAGATAAAAGGAATTTAATGCAAGTGAAAAGAAGTACTTGAGAAAGGGTTAACATATGTACCAAACAGAAATATTAATATTAAAAAAGAAATATTTGAAATAGAAACAAAATGTAAATTAATAATTGATAAATATAAAAGAATGCATAATATAGATCATAATAATAAAGAAAAAACTAAGGCTGTTTTTATGATAAAAAAATTTCAATATAGTATGGAAGAATTAGAATATATGGTATATAATAAGAAATGTATACATGAATGGGAAATTATTAATAATATTAAGAATAAATATAATGATGTATTGTTTTTAAATTGAGATAAAACTTTTGGCATAGTAATAATGATGAAGGAGAAATATAATTAAAAAAATGGAAATATTATTAAAGGAGGATTGTTTTGAATAAATTAGGAAAAATGAGGGCATACGAAAAAATAAGAAAGTAAATAGAATCATAACATAAATGTATGTGAAAGTAATAATGTATTAATAAATGTGATATGATAAAATTGAAAAGAATGATTGCAAAGATGCTATAATACACAGTTGGAAGAACAATATTGTGGAGATTGATGGTGTATCGGACAGAGTGGCAAGATTAGTTATACAACTTAATAGCAGATACCAAATGCAGATAATTCAGGTTTATGCCCCAACAAGTTCTCATAGTGATGAAGTCATCATCATCATCATCATCATCAACAACCATTATCAATCCACTGCAGGATGAAGGTCTCTCCAAGTTTAATCCATCTTCTCCGATCTTTAGCTTCTCTTCTCCACAACACCCCTGCACATTTTCTTATTTCATCCATCCATCTCACATGTGGTCTCTTTCTGGGTCTTTTACAATCTCTTGGAATCCAGTTTAAAATTTCAATTGTCCATCTATTATCATCTCTTCTAGCAATATGTCCAACCCAACTCCATTTCAATCTTTTAATTTTTTCAATAAGGTCAGTAACACCTGTTTGTTGTCTTACCCATACATTGCGTTTTCAATCTCTTCTTGTTACTCCCAACATACATCTCTCCATACTCCTTTGAGTGGTCTGAAGTCTCTGTATTGCTCTTCTATTAAGTGTCCAAGTCTCAGATCCATAAGTAAGAACTGGTAAAACACATTTGTTAAAAACCATCCTTTTCAAACACATAGGCATATTTCCTTTTAGTATCAAGTTATTTCTACCAAAAGCACTCCAACCAAGTTTAATTCTATGATTAATTTCGTCCATTATGTTTCCATCTGTATTAATAATCTGACCAAGGTATTTGTAACTGTTAACTTCTTCTAATTCTTCATAATCAATCTTTATTTTCATATTTTGAGCAAATCGATTAAACATTACTTTAGTCTTTTTAACATTTATATTTAGTCCTACTTTTCTACTTTCATCTGCTAACTCCTGCAACATTTTCTGCAGCTCTGAAGCATTATTTGCAAAAACAACTACATCATCTGCGAAATCTAAATGACTTAAATACTCTCCATTTACTTTCACTCCTTTAGTTTCCCATTTTAATCCACAAAATACTTCTTGCAGCACTGCTGTAAAGAGTTTTGGAGATATGGAGTCACCTTGTCTTACACCTTTCTCAATGTTGATTTTTCCAGTATCATTGTGTAATATAATTGTTGCTGTTGCATTTTTATAAATATTCTTTAAAATATGACAATATCCTGGATCTATACCTTGATGATCCAATGCTTTAATCACTGAAGAAATGTGTATAGAATCGAATGCCTTTTCATAATCTACAAATCCAAAACATAATGACAACTCATATTCGTTTGTTCTTTCTATGACTTCTCTCAATACCTGGATATGATCTATTGTACTAAAACCACTTTTAAATCCAGCTTGTTCTCTTGGTTGGTGGAAATCCAAAGTTCTCTGTAGACGAGTTGTAATTATCTTGGTAAAAATTTTATATAAAACTGATAAAAGGCTGATAGGTCTGTAATTTCTAATATCTTCTTTATCACCTTTTTTAAATATTAATATTATTACTGCATTCTTCCAATCTTCCGGTACATCTTTATCATTTAGACAGTTGGTATATAACTTTGCTAAAATTGTTTCTATTTCTTCACCTGCTTCTTTTAATATATCAATTATAATTCCATCATTTCCTGGAGCCTTTCCTTTCTTCATACACTTAATTGCATGTCTCACTTCTTCATTTAAAATTCTGGGCAATTCGGAAGATATAATAGATATAGGAGGTACTTGTTTTTTATTACTATATAATTCTTGATAAAAATCTTCTACCAATTTCATGATGTCATCTCTCTTTTTTGTAATAATTCCATCTTTTTTTCTTATTGCAGATATAAATTTCCTACCAATACCAAAATGTTGTTTCACATTTTTGAGACTTTTATTTTTTTCTACAGCTTTCCTTGCTATTTCACAGTTATACTTTCTTATATCATTTTCAACTCTTTTCCGTACCATTTTACAAAATTCGAGATATTCAATTCTTTTTAATACATCATTTTTGTATATCTTCATATTTCTTCTTTTCTTCATAAATTCTCTAGTCTCAGTAGAAATTTTATTAGTCAATTGCTGCTTTTTTCTACCAGCTATGTTTGTTGCAGTTTTTAAAAGTGTATCAGTTATTTTCATATTAATTTCATTCAAATCTGTATCATGTTCAAAATCTCCTAACACTTGAAATCTATTTGTAAGTTCTAATTTAAATTCATTAGAATGTTTCTGAAGATTAGGAATATCAACTGTAAATATTATTTTTCTTAATAATTTTTGTCTTTCTATTTTTACCTTAACACGTAACTTACACCTTACTAATCGATGATCACTTTCTGTGTTAAATTTATTAAGAACATTACAATCTTGAAATATGTATTTTCTGTTAGTCAAAATATAATCCAATTCTGCTGTACCTTCATTTGGATGCTTCCATGTCCATTTCCTTTTAACATTTTTCTCAAAAAATGAATTCATAATATGCAAACTCCTCAAGTCTATGTCCTCTCTCATTTCTATTACCATAACCAAAATTACCTACAGCAATTTCATCTTTCATTTGTCTACCAATTCTAGCATTAAAGTCTTCCATAACAATTTTAAAATGTTGTTTACTCTGATCAAAAGCCTTTTGTACATCCATATAAAAATCTTCTACTACTTCATCACTATGAGAACTTGTTGGGGCATAAACCTGAATTATCTGCATTTGGTATCTGCTGTTAAGTTGTATAACTAATCTTGCCACTCTGTCCGATACACCATCAATCTCCACAATATTGTTCTTCCACTTTTTATTTATAATGAATCCTACTCTACTTGTATTTCCAATATGTGTGCCTTTATAATAGAGTATATGTCCACTTTTTAAATCATTTCTTCTCCTTTTCTTCTAACTTCACAAAGTCCAATAATGTCCCATTTAATATAAGACAGTCTTTTTCTAATTCTTGCAATCTTCCTTCACTTGAAAGTGATCTGCAGTTGTAAATACCTAAATAAAAAGTCATCATCAAATGGCAGTCTGGGTCCGCAATCAGGGGATTCTTAGCACCCTCCGCCTTCGACCACCAACCGCTGCCTTGGTTGGTGACTTTACAGCCTCCTGGGAATAAGGGCCATGCTTTATTTTTGTCTGTCATAATTGTATATATGTATTGGGAAAATATTTATCATTTACACAAACATTAATTCTGCCTTATCAGGCACTGAGAAGAAAGACCATGGTGTTTCTTGATCGTAAACTCAGAGGTAAAAAGCCAATAAACTCACCACGCTGGCTAATGCGTGTTGGTGAGCAGCCCATCCATGTTCGTACACTATATGAATAATCACATAGTAATAACAGCTGCAACGACAAGAACGTATGGAGTGGACATTAGGAATTTGCCCTGCTCGGTTTTTTTAACGCCTCCAAGAGGAATCAAAGGGTCTGCTTTCAGTTAATAGCAAACTCCTTTCTGCAGCCAGTGATGAAGTAGTAGAAGATTTTTATATGGATGTACAAAAGGCTTTTGATCAGAGTAAACAACATTTTAAAATTGTTATGGGAGACTTTAATGCTAGAATTGGTAGACAAATGAAAGATGAAATTGCTGTAGGTAATTTTGGTTATGGTAATAGAAATGAGAGAGGACATAGACTTGTGGAGTTTGCAGAAAAAGAAAAACTTTATATTATGAATTCATTTTTGAGAAAAATGTTAAAAGGAAATGGACATGGAAGCATCCAAATGAAGGTACAGCAGAATTGGATTATATTTTGACTAACAGAAAATACATATTTCAAGATTGTAATGTTCTTAATAAATTTAACACAGGAAGTGATCATCGATTAGTAAGGTGTAAGTTACGTGTTAATGTAAAACTAGAGAGACAAAAATTATTAAGAAAAACAATATTTACAGTTGATATTCCTAATCTTCAGAAACATTCTAATGAATTTAAATTAGAACTTACAAATAGGTTTCAAGTGTTAGGAGATTTTGAACATGATTCAGATTTGAATGAAATTAGTATGAAAATAACTGATACACTTATAAAAACCGCAACAAACGTAGCTGGTAGAAAAAAGCAGCAATTTACCTTGCTATGACGTCATTAGCCTGAAGGCATACTACTCTAACCACCCGATTTTTAAGATAACGTCACCTAGTGATTTGCGACACATGTAATCGCTAAAATTTTTCAGCATATCACATGGTGACGTTACGTCAAAGATCGCTAGATTAGAATAGGATGCCCTCAGGGTAATGTCATCATAGAAACGACGAGCGGGGGAAAGGCACGTGGTACAGGGTCATGAGGTCAAAATGGAGAAAAAGGCACGTGGTACAGAATAATGCTGGCGGCGTCCATCCTGAAAAAAAAAAAGGTAAAATTAATAAATAGGAACAAAATAGTTATATGCGGCAAAAAAAGATTAAAAATAATATATACATCATGAATAATTAACTAAAATTGGACACAAAATATGAAAATGTAAGTTACATATCACTACAAAATTAATAAGTAAAAACTGCGAGTCCACAAATCCTGAAAAAAGAAATTAATAAATAGGACACAAAATAGTGATATGCGGCAAAAAACGGTTAAAAGTAATATATACTTCATGAATAATTAACTAAAATTGGACGCAAAATATGAAAATGTAAGATAAATATCACTACAAAATTAATAAGTAAAAACTGCGAATCCACAAATCCTGAAAAAAAAAAATTAATAAATAGGACACAAAATAGTGATATGCGGCAAAAAAAGGTTAAAAGTAATATATACTTCATGAATAATTAACTAAAATTGGACGCAAAATATGAAAATGTAAGATAAATATCACTACAAAATTAATAAGTAAAAACTGCGAGTGCACAAATCCTGAAAAAAAAAATTAATAAATAGGACACAAAATAGTGATATGCGGCAAAAAAAGGTTAAAAGTAATATATACTTCATGAATGATTAACTAAAATTGGACGCAAAATATGAAAATGTAAGATAAATATCACTACAAAATTAAGAAGTAAAAACTGCGAGTCCACAAATCCTGAAAAAAAATATTAATAAATAGGACACAAAATAGAGTGATATGCAGCAAAAAAGAAAAAGTTAAAAGTAATATAAGCATCATGAATAATTAACTAAAATTGGACGCAAAATAGGAAAATGTAAGATAAATATCACTACAAAATTAATAAGTCATCTTAAAAGTATTATATAAATTTTAAAAAAATTATCATAAAGTGAAAACTGCGAATCTACAAATAACTGCGAGTCTACAAATATTAAATTTTCTTTTTTAAAAAACGTATCATAAAGTGTGAGTCCTGAAGTAATAATTCTGCAAGTATTCAAATAATAATTTTGTCGTCTTAAAAAAACCTATCATAAAGTGAAAACTGCGAGTCTACAAATATTAATTTTGTCTTTTTTAAAAAACGTATAAAGTGCAAGTCCAAAAGTAATAATTCTGCAAGTATTCAAATAATTTTGTCGTCTTAAAAAAACCTATCATAAAGTGAAAACTGCGAGTCTACAAATATTAATTTTGTCTTTTTTAAAAAACGTATAAAGTGCAAGTCCAAAAGTAATAATTCTGCAAGTATTCAAATAATTTTGTCGTCTTAAAAAAACCTATCATAAAGTGAAAACTGCGAGTCTATAAATATTAATTTTGTCTTTTTTAAAAAACGTATAAAGTGCAAGTCCAAAAGTAATAATTCTGCAAGTATTCAAATAATTTGTCGTCTTAAAAAAACCTATCATAAAGTGAAAACTGCGAGTCTACAAATATTAATTTTGTCTTTTTTAAAAAACGTATAAAGTGCAAGTCCAAAAGTAATAATTCTGCAAGTATTCAAATAATTTTGTCGTCTTAAAAAAACCTATCATAAAGTGAAAACTGCGAGTCTACAAATATTAATTTTGTCTTTTTTAAAAAACGTATAAAGTGCAAGTCCAAAAGTAATAATTCTGCAAGTATTCAAATAATTTTGTCGTCTTAAAAAAACCTATCATAAAGTGAAAACTGCGAGTCTACAAATATTAATTTTGTCTTTTTTAAAAAACGTATAAAGTGCGAGTCCAGAAGTAATAATTCTGCAAGTATTCAAATAATAATTTTGTCATCTTAAAAAAACCTATCATAAAGTGAAAACTGCGAGTCTACAAATATTAATTTTGTCTTTTTTAAAAAACGTATAAAGTGCGAGTCCAGAAGTAATAATTCTGCAAGTATTCAAATAATAATTTTGTCGTCTTAAAAAAACCTATCATAAAGTGAAAACTGCGAGTCTACAAATATTAATTTTGTCTTTTTTAAAAAACGTATAAAGTGCGAGTCCAGAAGTAATAATTCTGCAAGTATTCAAATAATAATTTTGTCGTCTTAAAAAAACCTATCATAAAGTGAAAACTGCGAGTCTACTACTGTAATTTATAAGGAAAATAAAAGATGAATATCACAACAAAATGCATACTTACCCAAATAACGATTACTGCGGTGGACCGAGCTGGCTTATATGTTGTAGAATTGCACCAAAATGACCATCTTTGTAAGTACGCCTCCACATAGAGTTTCGTCTATTTCCACAATTGTGTTAGGGCCTCCGATTTTCCGCCTTTCATTATGTAACAGCTTCCATGCATATACTTCGCGGAGATAGTTGTTCCAGTCAATCACAGTCTTGTCCGCCATTTCTAACTGGTCAGCACAAAATAGGATAGACGTTAATTCTCTGGACCAACAATATATAAAACGGAGAGCCGTTACGAAGGATATTCTGGAGCCTTCAAACCATGTGCTTTTTCTTATGGGAGTTTTTTTTTCAGAAAATCCGGAAAATTAATAAAATATAACATACATCCACTTAATATCATAGAAGAAATAACATGTAAATTACTTACAATTGTTGAGAAAGTAATGATTTCTTTTTTAAAAATGGTAAAAAAATTGCTGAACTATTAAAACACTGAAAATGAACGAAGGATATTCTGGAGCCTTCAAACCACGTGCCTTTTCTTATGGGAGTTTTTTTCAGAAAATCCGGGAAATTAATAAAATATAAAATACATCCACTTAATATCATAGAAGAAATAACATGTAAATTACTTACAATTGTTGAGGAAGTAATGATTTATTAAAAAAGTTTTCTGAAATCACTGAAAATTAAAGCTCTGAAAATGGTATGCAAAAAAACGCTGCTGCACTCAATAAAACGATGCAACAAATAGGAAAAAATACACTTTTAAATCTCGCGGGTCAAGACAAAAAAAAATCTCGTAAATTCGGATAATTACAGCGGTATGCCTTCAGGCTTATGACGTAATAGTAATGTAACAAAAAATAAAATTTCTAGAATTAGTCATGTCAGTGTCTTCGTTGCCATGACAACGTTGATGTGTTCTTCCGACGACGCAAATATCGGATAATTACAGTTGTGTGCCTTCAGGCTAATTACGTCATAGCAAGGTAAATACTGGATTACCAAAATTTCTACTGAGACTAGAGAATTTATGAAGAAAAGAAGGAATATGAAGATATACAAAAATGATGTATTAAAAAGAATTGAATATCTCGAATTTTGTAAAATTGTACGGAAAAGAGTTGAAAATGATATAAGAAAGTATAACTGTGAAATAGCAAGGAAAGCTGTAGAAGAAAATAAAAGTCTCAAAAATGTTAAGCAACATTTTGGTATTGGTAGGAAATTTATATCTGCAATAAGAAAAAAAGATGGAATTATTACTAAAAAGAGAGATGACATCATGAAATTGGTAGAAGATTTTTATCAAGAATTATATAGTAATAAAGAACAAGTATCTCCTATATCTATTACATCTTCTGAATTGCCCAGAATTTTAAATGAAGAAGTGAGACATGCAATTAAGTGTATGAAGAAAGGAAAGGCTCCAGGAAATGATGGAATTATAATTGATATATTAAAAGAAGCAGGTGAAGAAATAGAAACAATTTTAGCAAAGTTATATACCAAATGTCTAAATGATAAAGATGTACCGGAAAATTGGAAGAATGCAGTAATAATATTAATATTTAAAAAAGGTGATAAAGAAGATATTAGAAATTACAGACCTATCAGCCTTTTATCAGTTTTATATAAAATTTTTACGAAGATAATTAAAACTCGTCTACAGAGAACTTTGGATTTCCACCAACCAAGAGAACAAGCTGGATTTAAAAGTGGTTTTAGTACAATAGATCATATCCAGGTATTGAGAGAAGTCATAGAAAGGACAAACGAATATGAGTTGTCATTATGTTTTGGATTTGTAGATTATGAAAAGGCATTCGATTCTATACACATTTCTTCAGTGATTAAAGCATTGGATCATCAAGGTATAGATCCAGGATATTGTCATATTTTAAAGAATATTTATAAAAATGCAACAGCAACAATTAGATTACATAATGATACTGGAAAAATCAACATTGAGAAAGGTGTAAGACAAGGTGACTCCATATCTCCAAAACTCTTTACAGCAGTGCTGCAAGAAGTATTTTGTGGATTAAAATGGGAAACTAAAGGAGTGAAAGTAAATGGAGAGTATTTAAGTCATTTAGATTTTGCAGATGATGTAGTTGTTTTTGCAAATAATGCTTCAGAGCTGCAGGAAATGTTGCAGGAGTTAGCAGATAAAAGTAGAAAAGTAGGACTAAAGATAAATGTTAAAAAGTCTAAAGTAATGTTTAATAGATTTTTTTCAAAATATGAAAATTAAGATTGATTATGATGAGTTAGAAGAAGTTAACAGTTACAAATACCTTGATCAAATTATTAATACAGATGGAAACATAATGGATGAAATTAATCAGAATTAAACTTGGTTGGAGTGCTTTTGGTTGAAATAACTTGATACTAAAAGAAAATATACCTATGTGTTTGAAAAGGAAGGTTTTTAATAAATGTGTTTTTTCAGTTCTTACTTATGGATCTGTGACTTGGACACTTAATAGAAGAGCAATACAGAGACTTCAGACCACTCAAAGTATGGAGAGATGCATGTTGGGAGTAACAAGAAGAGATTGAAAATGCAATGTATAGGTAAGAGAACAAACAGGTGTTACTGACCTCATTGAAAAAATTAAAAGACTGAAGTGGAATTGGGCTGGACATATTGCTAGAAGAGATGATAATAGATGGACAATTGAAATTTTAAACTGGATTCCAAGAGATTGTAAAAGACCCAGAAAGAGACCACATGTGAGATGGATGGATGAAATAAGAAAATGTGCAGGGGTATTGTGGAGAAGAGAAGCTAAAGATCGGAGAAGATGGATTAAACTTGGAGAGACCTTCATCCTGCAGTGGATTGATAATGGTTGATGATGATGATGATGATAATACACAGTATACGAAAAATCCATAAAGTATATATACATTTAAGCCCATAATTAATAATTTGGATAAATATGAGAATATATCTAAATGGTTATTTAATAAAATCTGTAAAAAATATGGTGAAAAAAATAAGGGAGGTAATGTTAGTAATTCAAATGAGTTTATGGAAAAATTAAACAAATTTTTAGGAAAAAATAATTACAAAAATATGTGTTTTACTAAATTTGATATATGCAATGTTTTACAAATATTGATCCACATCGTTATAGTTATAGAAAGGCATTTAAAGATAAAAATAAAGATATTAGTATAGAAAGCAATTACTTATATGAAATTTTAAACACATGTTGCAAGGATGTTATATTTATATACAATGTAAAGGTCTAAATATGGGTATTGTTTAAGTGGATTGTTAGTGTCATTATACGTGAATCATTTTAAAGAAACATATTTTTATAAAACTACAAACCTATATACCATGTAAGTGATGACTCTTTGGTTAGTGTTTACGATAATAATAGGAAGTCGGACAATTTTTTAAAATATATTAATAGATGAATGGATTCAATTTACAATGGAAAGAGAAATAAATAATTTGATTAATTATATGGAGATTAAAATTAAAAAGATAATAAAGAACTACAGCG
The DNA here is from genome assembly GCA_028023455.1 of Epiperipatus broadwayi. Taxonomy (NCBI): domain Eukaryota; kingdom Metazoa; phylum Onychophora; class Udeonychophora; order Euonychophora; family Peripatidae; genus Epiperipatus; species Epiperipatus broadwayi. Next base: position 23,324 of record JAQFVV010013245.1, read on the forward strand.
TAAATATTGTGAACGGGATGGGGTGGTAGGAAAAATATGAGTGATCCTGGGGTGATGGAATATCATCACCACTCCCAGTCTATTTATAAAACAATTTTAAAGTAATATTTAACATCAAGAAATATATAAGAATTTTATGTATTAAAAAGAGCATGAAATCAAGACATCTCTCAGAGATCAGAAGAGCAACTACAAACATAATCAACCACCATTATAATTATACAATTAAGTATCAATAATTATGAGAACTACTCAAAACACCATTCATTGTCATGAATGATCCACAATATGATAAAATCAACAGCCCATCTTGTGGCTGGATTTGAACAATAAAAAATATAAATCAACAGTGAACCTTGTGACTGGATTAGTAATGGGTCTTCTGTAGACCAGGCTAACTATTGAGACTTTGCTACCTTGGGCAATTATTTAAACATAACTTAAGTGTTCATCCGTTAGAATAGATGATAATCAGAAATCGAAACACTAATACTGGAATATTAAAATATGCTGATCATCATCAATGATCAGGTCACTTGTACTGGCCAAATATAAACTTAACTCCTAATAAGACTAAACTAATATAAAATGCAGTGCATGGGCTTTAAAGAGTATTCTTTGCGCAACCAGAATGATGATTGATCATCTCTGGATGCCCAAAAGCACTACATACACATCCCCATTTATATATTCATCTCGTGCATGATTAGCTTAGAGAACACAAGCTCGATTACTGAATGTGACCAAGAGATGATGGAAACAATTTTTAACAATTGAATACAAATTTAGTATACAAAATTATATACACAAAATTATGCTTCCATTTAAGTTATATATTATTCTTTTAATGACATTTTTTATAAGGAATTACCAAAACTATTTCTTTAAATATATGTATATCAAATCGTCTTTTTTTTAGACATTTGTCTCAAGCAAATTATTTACTTGTTTTGTTTTAAGTTATTAATTTATAATTTTAAAAGTCGTTTTAAGGAATATTAAAATAAAATAACTCATTGTATATACACATGATGTATTTATCTGTGGTTCCCTTCATGTATATATAAACCATAGCATAAGTACACCAATTTCTTCAAGTTTCTCTTGGTAAGCTTGATTTTTGGTCCATCAGAAAAATATAAGCCAGGTTTGTTGTCATCATCAGATAAAAGTATATAATTCAGATATGGTTGGCTTTCTCTCTTCTGCTGTTTGCTCCATTTAGATTTGGATTTGGTAAGCTTCAGTTCAGCAGCTGTTTTCCATAAAACTTTTAAGGCTATGAATTTCAACACAAAGAAGTGGGTCATTTTTCCTCCATGTGAATTCAAACTCCACTATTGAACTGAAAAGCAGCTCTTTCCTTGCATTCTTACATCCTCATGGCAGTTCTCTATATAATTCTACTAGCCATCTCTGCAGCTAGCTTTACTGTTGCTCTTCTCTGCTACAGTTATAAACTCTGCACAAAATACCTTAGCCAGCTTTGCAGCTAGCTCTGCAGTTAGCTGTTCTGCTAACCACTTCTCAGAAAATTAAAGCCAAACTTTGCAGTTGGCCTAATTGGCCACTGCTCAAAATATTAAAACCAGACTCTTCTGGCCAACTCTTACAAAACTGCAAGCAAAATCTAACTGATATTTTTTTATCAGTCTTTTTATAATCTTGGTTAAGTTAGGTGATAAAAACATAGTGACTGTTTTCAATTAACTTTAATCTTTTGGAATTTGACCAAAGATGTGATCTATATACATGTTTTTACTTGGATAGTAGAAATGTACAAATTAATTAAAATATTTAAAAAAGAGGCATTTTTACAATTATCAGAAAACATGCTTATTTTTAAATTTCAAAATCAGAGTTACAAATAATAATATTTATTAGACCTTTCTAAAATATTTATTTCATAATGAAATTTTATTTTAAACCCAGAGTTATTTAAACCTTTATTTATTATTTTTATTTCAGTAAATGTAGAAAATATCTACTACAATTTTTGTCTGTGTTTATTTCTACTTTTTCTTTACTTTATATATATATGCATACACACTATATTATGGTGTGTTATGTAACCTAACTAATTACAATTGAGACAAGTATGTATAGAAAAAGTACATTTCATGGATTATTAAATAATTGAAAATCTGATATAGACTTTGCATAAAATGAACATTATTAATAATAAAATAATTAGGGCAATTAATTATGTTCTGAGGAAAAATTATTTGAAGAAGAAATGGATAATATAAAAAATAAAACAATGAAAAATGATTATTCTATAAAAATGATTAACAAATTATGTAGTAAAAGAAATATTAGAAAAATAAAAAGAAATTTAAATAAAAATAAGGTTATCCATAATGTAATGTATAATAGTTTCAATTTATCAAAAAATTCTTTGATATAGAAATGCTAATAAAAAATATTAACAAAAAGTATAAAAAGATAAGCAAATAAATTATTAAACCAGTAAACGAAAAAAAAATTAACCTAGGTAATTTGATTAATATAACAAAAAAGGAAAATGTCGAAAATACGAATGGAATTTTTATAATTAATTGTTTAGATTGCAAGAAAGATGATAAAAATGTAGCATATATTAGTACAACAAAAAATAAACTAAAAATCAGATTCAAGCAGGATTTAAATGATCAAAAATCCAATATTTATTTATAATAAGGATTTTTAAATAAAAATTTTGAGATAAATATGTTAGAAAATGTTAAATTATATAAGGAAAAAATGTTAAAAGAAACTTTATATATTAATAAAGAAAAACCAATTTTAAATAGTACAAATTGTTAAATAATGATTTTAATTGGAATTTATAGTATTATATAAATAGTAATATATAAGAAATTCCTTGGTGTTGCTGGGTTTGTAAAGATTTCATACATTTGTATAAGATGTAGTAAAAAAATGGTTTTTTAAAAAATAATGAATAGGGGGAGATAAGTAATAATAATAGTAAAATTTATATAATGATAAGAAATATATGTAGATGCTAAAGAAATGTTATTATATTATAAAGTTTAAAAATATGTACTTATAACAATTATATATATATATGTAGATCCTTGATAATGATTACAGGGAAGTATTCTGAAACATATGTGTAGTGTATTGGAATATGCATATGGATTCATGAAAATAAAAAGGTTTTTAAAAAGAAAAAATGGAGTAAAAGTTTTTTATATATGAAAGATTATCTAAAACAGTGTAACAAATGTTTCATTGACCATATAAAAAATCAAGATGAAATAACTTGTACCTGTTTTCATTGGTGAATATCATGTAAATAACCATCTTCACAGTTCATTTTATGTTGAGGTTTCTGGTCACTACACATATCTCTTCCATTTGTTTAGATCGTCAAAATGTAGATAAGGGCATAATAGTAGCACTAAATTAAGAGTATTCATATCCATCCATAAAATTGTACAATATAAGACTTGCCTTAATTTAAATAATTGTTTTGTTGACATCTTATTAGTCCTACTTAAAGTTTGAGTTCAAACTTCCTTCTAAATAGTTCTTAAATTTTCAAAGTACAACAAATTAGTTAAAAAAAATACTGTACTTAATACTATTGTTATCATATGTGCTGTATTTATAGATCAAGAACATATTTAGTTTAGCCATAGTCCAAAACATATCTGATGCTTTTGATATCATTGAAGATGTTATAAAAACAAAACTTACTAGATATAAATAGTATCTAGTTAAGCTAAATCATATATGTATATGGGTGCTTATTTTAGAATCCATTAAAGCTTATGAAGTAGCTCTATATATTACAAATAATTAAATGGTTTATTACTTGGAGTTCACAAGTAATGGACCAGAGTCACAATCCAGGAATCTTGAGCTCCAGAATCCTCTGTTTTTCTATTGCACTAACACTCGGGGCCTTCTATATATTGAGATATCAGAATATATCATATTAAGAGTATGATGAGTGATTGCAAACTACTGCCTATATGAATCAAGTCTATTGGCCAATTAAGTCAATCTGCCTTCAAGTAGCAAACTTTAATTATATACGAATGATTTTTGGAGATAGAGGTCATTTTGATTATATATAATCAACTCATTCAATTTTACTTAGAAAAAAATGAAACCCATATGGAAAGCATAGTAATATATACTTAAATTTTATTTAGGAAAAAAACAATTTCACACCAGTTTTACTGGTAAATGCCCAATATAGTTTGGTGCATTGATAGCAGATTGGAACTGTCCCATAGATTAAAGCCTAGCTTTATCACCTTGGTTGCACAATTCTTCAGCATTAAATCATTCAATTTTTTTTTTTTTTAATTGGCAAAACATTTTTGTTGTAATAATATGTTGGACTATTTCCATCTAATATGAATTGCTAGAACTGATTTTTTCCTTTCATTTGTATTTGTAATTCAAATTTGCAAACGTTTGTTCATCTGCATAATGAAATGGTTTCTTTTTTATAACCTATGAAAAATGCACTTTTGGTGAAGTTCACCACAATCAGAGCTATGTTTATAGTGAGTTTCACCAAAAATGCACTTAACATTAGGTTATAAAGAAGAAAGAAATCTTTTCATTACGCAGATGGACAAAAGTTTTCAAATTTGAATTATTAATTGTTAAATGCCTTTAGAATATTCAGACTTTATTTAAAATTTTCAAATACATTCAGCTGTTATTAATAATACACAGTTTAGTATATAACACAATGTCTCTAGTGGTATTATTCTCCTCGCTCTCAAGTATAATAATATTGGGATGGGAATCGAACTGGAGATCTTTAGATTAATGAATATTAAGTAATAACCTGTAGAATTTGCATATCGTATTTATATAATGATTTCAAAGAACGAGTCATAACTGGCTATGATTATGAGAAGTACATCTTGAAAGCACTCAGCCATTTAATTTATTTTTGTATTTGTTATTACAGCTTTACGTCGTAGGTGTGATAGCATGATTTAATATTATCATAATTAATGAATATTGAATTTTAAAGGATATACAGTACTAGCAATGGAATTCAATCAGGGATCTCTATATTCAGGCTTATTGAATTTAAGATAAGTCTGCTTCACCTTAAATTCAATATTCATGAATCGAAAGATTTCTGGTTCAATTCCCATGCTAGTATTATCACTAGTCAGGCCAGTACTATATGAAGAAGAAAAGAGAATAAATACCACTCATAACATTGTATTATATATTAACCTGTATTCTAAATACTAACATTGAATATGTTTGAAAAATTTAAATACTGTTTGAATTTTTCTAATGATATTTACTAATTATTATTAGACAATGGTCCAAAATATAATTACAATTAAAATAGGAACATCACAACTTCAGAAAAACATTTTTTTTTTTCAGATTTATTTATTTTCATTTCTAAAATTTTTAAAAAAAATTTTCAGACTATTAACCTATAATATTTCAAGGTGTATTTAAAACCCTATAGTTTCCGATTGTTTTTCTGTTTTTTTTTTTAAATGTCAAGTGTGTTGACCGGGAAGTGAACCTAAGCCAGCTGCTTGGAAGGCAGCTATGCTAACAACCAAGCCACCGACACTTGACTTGTTTTTCTGTTTTTGGATTACCAGAAATAAAAAAAAGGTGATCCATTTTGTTTTTAAAAGTATTATCCCGTAATTGTCTATAAGATTTGTAATTGTATATGTATTGCTATGTGTGTGTGTGTGTGTGTAATTATTCAGTATATCTATTTGCTTAAAAGTTTATGATGAGGTACAAATTAGCAAGATTAAGTTGTTATAACCAGTAATATTGGCATTATTATATCATGGCTACAAAGGATTAAAAAATAAAATAAATGTTAGATGAATTATTTATTTTAAAAACGAATTCATTTTATGGTATACAATAAATTCATACATAGCAACTAAAAGCAATATGCTTCAAAATTCCCACCAGAATTTAACATTATATTAATAGACTAAAATCATTTATGTATTTTATTAGTTAATTATAATTTTTTTTGTATGTCTCTTAAAATAAGTTCTTAATTGTATTACTACTTAGGAACTAGGTCTTAATTGATAATCATGTATTAGTGAATCCACATTTCACTTAGGTTATAGTGGAAGCCATGAATTAAATAAATTCTTTGGGGCACATTACAAATCTTAATTTTTCTTTGGCAGTTATCTTAGGTCTTTATTATTGTTACCATCTGTATTAATTATAGTGTTGAATAGTATAACAGTTTGTTTTGGAAAATTGCCATTCATCTTAATAAACAAATAAATCTTAGCAGCGATAAGCATCTTTTATTGTCTCTGTCTTAAAAAAATCAAATATCAAAATTTTACTTAATGAGCTATTGGAAAGAATTAAATTTGATATTAAATTATTGAAAAAGGGAATGTATAAAAGTTTTTTGTATGATGCCATAATTTACACATTTTGTCACAGGATCATTTATGAGTCTTATTGAGAATTGTAATTGGAAAAACATCGTAAAGAAATTTGATGTCAATATGAAGCAATGATTTATTCGATAACATATTTTCTAATATTTTTCTAAATGAATGGATTTTCAATTGACTCTATGGTGAATTTTGGGCGTCATTTGAATTACATATGTTCATCTGATTTCTTGTTAAAGTCTGCTCTTGTTATATTGGTTATACAGTGCCAAGGCATATGATGTGTCAAAGGAGTTAGGAGTTATATTTACTTGAAATGAAAGATTTTAATTTAATCAAAAATTTATTGGAGATTAATTTATTAATTATTAAACTGGTTTTGGCAATTAAAGCACTAATTGCTATACTAAGGAATATAATTGGAACTGCTGCAAAAAATGTTTTAATCATCTTTCAATAATAAAAATGTCTGAGACTTTTTTGGTAATGACCATGTTATTATCATCATTTTTAACCATTGTCAATCCACGGCAGATAGTTTATGTTGAATTCAGATTCTCTGATTCTTATTTTTTCTTTCCACATCAGCAAACTTCCTTACTATAGTGTGATCTTTTTTAAGTTTTTACAATCTCTTGGGATCCAGTTTGTCTTCAACTGTCAATCTATTATTTTTTTTTGCAATATATCCAGCCCATATTCATTTCAGTTTCTTAATTCTTTCAGCGATATCAATGATACCCATTTATTCTTCCAGTATTTCACTATTAATCCTTTCTTGTTACTTCTAATGTACATCTCTCCATTCTTTTTAAATGGTCTGAAGTTTGTATTGCTTTTCCGTTAAGTATCTAATTCATAAATAAAAAAAACATCTATCGAAAATCTTCCTTTTTAAATACACAAGTATATTTTATTTTAATATTATTTCTACCAAAAGCACTTTTTTCATGTTGAATTCTATGTTTAATTTCATTCATTATCAATAATGTGACCAAGATATTTGTAGTTGTTAACATTCAAAACAAAGCAAAGCAAAACTCTCCATATAGTAGTACCATCTTGTGCTAACAAGAGCAATCAATGGATGCCAGAAGGCTTGTGCATAAAATCCCTATCTAGTGCCTACTCATCTAGATAGGGATTTTATGCACAAGCCTTCTGGCATCCATTGATTGCTTTTGTTAGCACAAGATGGCACTACTATATGGAGAGTTTTGCTTTGCTTTGTTTTGAATTGTTTAATAACAATTATGTGCTAGTATGAGATAGTGATCATGTGATGTTTAGTAGTTGTTAGCATCTTAATTCAAACAGGCAAAACTCTCCATAAAGTAGTGCCACTCAGTGCAAGCCAGAATAATCAATGGATGCCAGAAGGCTAGTACATAAAATCCCTATCTAGTGCCTACTCATCCAATATCCCCAGACTAGTTTCTAGCTTGTGGCTTTTGTCAGTGAGGAGCCTTGGATCTGAGAGCACTGTCCTAGATCTTAGGATCTAATGCAGTGGTGATCATGTGATGTTTCGTAGTTTAACATCTTAATTCATGATTATTGGATGTTAAGTTACTTCTGGAAAAACCCATTGAACACTTTCAATTGTTCAGTATTTACAAAACTACTTTTTTACTTTTATCAGATAACTCTTGAAACATTTCTTAAAGTTCTGAAGTATTATTTTCTAGATGACTTAAATAATCTCCATGGATTTTTATTCCCTTAGCTTCCTATTTTAATCCACAAAATACTTTTTGTAAAACTGATATAAAAAGTTTTGTTAAATCACTCTATTGATGTTTTATTAAGCTTTTCCATTTGTCTAATATCTGTAGTATGCCCCAAAATGAATACACACTGCATGATTTTGTATTTCAACATAATAAACTGTAACATATGTACACTTACAAGTTATACTAATTTGTTAATAGTCAGTGACTGTTCTGTGTTTATATCAAAAGCAATATGAAAAAGCTTATGTCTATTGAAAAATGTTATTTTAATAGCAGCATGTAAAAAATTGCTTATTAATTTAATTGTGAAAAAAAAAGGCAAAACAAAAGATTTAGAGATCATATAAGCCACAAATTTTGCATCAAAGATTAGTGGATCTTTTTGATCAGTAATTGTTTTAGGACATTGAGAAAAGCAACTATCAGGGATGCAAATCTAGAAAAAGTTATTGGTAAATTAAAATAACACATAAATAAGATTAAGGCTGCAAAATCTGTATATTATTGTAATGTATTCTGGAATAAAACCATATTCAGCAATAAAAGTAAATTTAATAATTAAACAATTGGATTTATTAACTTCAGTTGCAAAATTTGTAGTATTTTAATGTGGATTTTGTAGTATTTGATATGGGTTTATAAACTTCTATGTTCTTTAAAAATAGTAAAATAATCATCAATATATCTACAATAAATTGTTTAAGTGGTTTTCTGGCGGATATATATATATGTATAATTTTGAGAAAAAATATTTTGGTAATGGGTATGGTCTTGTTTTTTATTGTGGATATATTGATGATTGTTTTATTATTTTTAAAGGAGATTATAAAAATGTTAAAAGGTTTTTAAAATATATAAATGGTAAAGATATTAATATTAAATTTATTATGGAAAAAGAAATAGGGGGATGTATTGAATATATGGATATAAAAAATTTTTTTGTTGATCATAATTTAAATATTGAAACATCAGTTTTTAGAAAGAAAACTTTTCATGGTTTATTAAGTAACTGAAATTCTGATTTAGATAAAGATTGTAAAATGAACATTATTAATAATAGAATAAAAAGAGGAATAAAAATTTGTTCTAATAAAAATTTGTTAAATGAAGAATTAAATATTATAAAAAAAGAATGTTTATTAAATTATTACCCTTGGGAGGTTGTATTAAAAAATTTTTCAAATAGCAATTTAAATAAAATAAAAAGTGAAGGATTGAAAAAAAAGTTTGGTGATGATACAATTTTTATAGGTTTTAAAGTTCAAAATTTTATTTTTAAAAAGATAAAAAATTTGTTTCATAGATTTAATAAAATATATGGTTTTAGTATTTATCCTGTATACAAGAAAAAAATTAATTTACATAATTTAATTAATAAAGGAGATTTTGTTGATTTTTCAAATATAATGCAAGCTGTTTATTGTATAAATTGTATGGATTGTTTAAAATATAATGGTAAACATATATCTTATGTGGGTAATACAAATAATTTTTTAAAAACTAGATTAAAACAGCATTGTATTTACATAAAGAAAAATTTGGTCATGTCAATTTTAAAATTGTTCCTTTAGAGTAGTGGTCTTCAACTTTTTCACACCTGCGGCCCGGCAAAAATAAGGATAAGATTTCGCGGACCGGCAAAAGTTTACAGATAAATTTTCTTAAAGATGTAACCTGCTTAGCCTTAGATAAGCATAATTGTTATAACTGACCAAAACAGCACACTAGTTATTGTGTATTGTAATGGTGTTGCTTATCTTCACATGCTGAACCCAGAAAACAGTACAATAACAATCGTTCTCATTAATGTGCTTGCATTTCTATGTTTATTATTTCATTGTTAAAACATTCAAGAATAAAATGTTATTCACCTGAATGTTGGGAAATATCATAGCTAGTGTAATCACATGGCAATGATTATGATAAATGTATTATCTGTATTTAATGTTAAATATACAAGATGGTTTTATATGTATATGGAGGTTGTCTTTTGATAGTAGTAAGGGCAAAATAGAAATCGTGTAATTAATCACAGTACAGTCAAAAAAAAATTCGCTGTATTTTAAATCTGAAAAAATAAAATGATACGTGTAAAAGTCTGATTTTTGATGTTATTGTAATTTTTTTTTTTGTGCTGGTGTGTTGAAAGGATCAAAAATGTAATTAATAGGAAATTTTTTTTAAAAAAATGGTAAAATACATATCGCGTAATAGAAATAAAGCAAAAAAAAAAAAAATCACAAAGTTATTTTTTGTTTGTTTTTATTTTTAAAAAAAGGTTAACAGAAATTGGTTTTAAAAGTAAAAGTTTTAGTATATTAGCAGTATGTAAATAAAACCAAAAAATATCGCCTTATATGCCAAAAAATAAGTGGGCGTATTTTTAAATAAAAAAAAAAAAAAGAAAACGAAACTTGTAAAAGTCAAAAGTTTTGATCTTGTTTTAACACATAAACAATGCTGACAAGCGACCGTGATTGGCTATCAAAAGACAACTGGAGTTTGTATAATAAAAAAACCTTTTTTTTTTAATTTTGAATTTTTTTAGAAAAATAATAAATTTAATTCTATCTCTCCATAAACATGTGTGATAAATAGAAAAACATTAATTTATGTATGATTGATTAGATTTTGTTTTTGTTTTGTTTCTTATTTTTTAACAGGGTAAAAATGCGATGAAAAAATAAATAAAAACTGTGGTACTTGAGTACTAACTAAGCTATGACGTACTACACCGAAAGCATACTATTCTAATCTTACGATCTTTAAGATAACGTCTCCTAGTGATTTGCGAACAAACTTAATCGATAAAATTTGCCCGCAGATCACGTGGAGAAGTCACCGTGAAGATCACAAGATTAGAATAGTATGCCTTTGGGGCAGTACGTCATTTACTGTGGTACTTGAGTACTAACTAAGCTATGACGTACTACACCGAAAGCATACTATTCTAATCTTACGATCTTTAAGATAACGTCTCCTAGTGATTTGCGAACAAACTTAATCGATAAAATTTGCCCGCAGATCACGTGGAGAAGTCACCGTGAAGATCGCAAGATTAGAATAGTATGCCTTCGGGGCAGTACGTCATATCATACTTCATATCAAAGAAGGAGAGGGAGATGTCCACCATGTTGGCCAAACCCTGAAACAAACAAATGGAATAATAAGTAAAATTGACTAAAATGTTAATTAAAATAATTATGAAAATGTAAATATGAAAAATGGGATAAACCTAAAATTATTAGCGATATTTAACAATATTTTGCTACGGTAAAATAATATTTCAATATTCAAACAAATGTAAATATGAAAAATGGGATAAACCTAAAATTATTTACGATATTTAACAAAAATTTGCTACGGTAAAATAATTATGAAAATGTAAATATAAATAATTAAAAATCAATATGTTCATTTATATTTTAATCAAAAATCAGTATTTTCAATAATATTTCAATATTCAAACAAAATAAGTAATCAAATGTAAATATGTAAAATGGGATAAACCTAAAATTATTAACGATATTTAACAATAATTTGCTACGGTAAAATAATTATCAAAATGTAAATATAAATAATTAAAAATCAATAATGTTCATTTATATTTTAATCAAAAATCAGTATTTTCAATAATATTTTAATATTCAAACAAAATAAGTAATAGCTAAACCCAAATTCGTTACTCACAATTAACTGCCTTTCATAAATACTGCAAAAAGGGTAAAATGGCGGATTTTACAACCAATTTTTCCCTGTACTGTTTCAAAAATTTAATTATAAGCAATATTTAAGTAATCGACAAACAAATAATAAAAAATAATAGGTAAAAAAATAATTCTTTTTTTTTTCATGGTATTTAATGAATCCAAATTGATTATATTTAGGAAAAATTGATGTCAAATATTTACTACAAGTAACTGTCTTTCACAAATGCTGCGATACTGAACAACGTAAAATGGCTGATTTTACAATCAATTTGTAGCCGTAATGTTTCCAGAATATTATTATAAACAATTTTTCAGTAATCGTGAAATAAAGCTACAATAACAGGTAAAAATTCATATTTTTTGGGAGGATGGTATTTAAAAAAAAAAAAAGGAAAAAAAAATATTATCAAAATTTTAACTATAAACAATTTCGTTTTTCAGCTACTGCGATAATGAAAAAAGAAAATGTGATGCCATGACAAGCAATTTTCCCCATACCGTTTATGAAACAAAATTACAAAACTAAAAAGGTATATTAAATAAATTGTACTTACAAATAAAAGTCACTGTGGTGGACTGAATTCATGTATATGTTCCAAAATAGCAGTGAAAGTGTCATTTTTGAAGCATCGCCTCCACATGAATTCCGTTAAATACGAATCCAAGTGTTGTCTAGCTGTACCTCTGTGCTTCTTGTTCCGCCATTTTAGTAGCCCCCACAACCTTTCTATATTTTGAGTGTGGACTCCAGTTGATGGGTCCACAAAATTATAGGTGTGATTGACCTGAAGATGATCATATCCGGCCTCCTTTAATTCCTCGGTTTTGTAACCTTTCCAGCAGTCGCTGTAAATCGTAGATCCTTCCTGCACATTGTCTCTGATGGCTTGCATGAGAGTGGACGCGGATCTGTCTTGAATGGCTACCACAAAACATTCATCCGTCTCCCTGCAAACACCACCGAATATCCACTGCTGGGGGAGTACTCTGCTGGCATTATTTTTCCGTCTTGAAAAAAGACTTTCGTCAATTTCAATAACCCTGTTAGGGCCTCCAATTTTCACTTTTTCTTTATGCAATAGTCTCCATGTGCAGACTTCACGGAGATAATTGTTCCAGTCGATTGCTGTTTTACTGGCGATTTCCAACTGCTCCTCACAAAATCGTACCGATGTCAATTCTTGACACCAACTATATATAAATCTGATCGCAGTGACCAAACTAATTCTGGATCCTTCAAACCAAGTCCCTTTTCTGATAGCGATCCTTTTATAACAGTCTTTAACATTGCAGCGCCATTGCTTTTCATAGTTCTTAATATATATACTCATAGGATGGCCATTCACACAAAATTTCCCACTCGGAATAATCCCATATGTTTGCAAAAATTCGACCGCTTCATCTTCAGAAGATGGTAAGTCCCACAATTTTATATCCGACATTTTCTTGTAAGTTGTTGATTAGTAATAAATTAGTAATAAAAATAACACGGCAATCAAAATGTAAATTAGTAATAAAAATCAAAATTTGAAATTAGTAATAAAAATAATAAATAGCAATAATTAAAAATCACAGAAATTAGTAATCCAAATCTCAGCAATGAAAATGTAAAATAAGCAATAATTTCTCAATTAGCAAAATGTAAAATGAAAATCTCACAAAATGGCGTATAACAGACAATAGAAAAAACACGTCTTGCTTGCAATACGACAGCAGGTAAAAGACAGGTATTTACCACAATTCACCGCAATATTACATAATCTCGTTGGTGACCACGAAAATACCTTAATCACTTCTATCGATTAGGCATGCCAATGTTTCAGTTGCCATGACATTGTTTTGGTTGATCGTTGATCTTATCTACCGGCGGCCTGTGTAGTACGTCATAGCTTAGTTAGTACTCAAGTACCAAAACTGTTTATATTAATTAAAAGTTTAAAATCTTATTATTTTGTTATTACTAACTTTCTTGCCAGTCTAGGGCGGCCCGGTAGAAAACTTCTGTGGCCCGGTAGTTGAAGACCACTGCTTTAGAGTGTATAATTAAACAAAAAGATAGATTTGAAAAGGAAAGTTTATATATAAAGATGTTAAATCCTGTTTTGAATAGGATATTATAAAATAAAAGAAAAAAAAGAAGAGAACAAAGGTTTTGTAAAATTTAATGGAATGGTTTTGTTTTTTTAAAAGAAAGGAATGTAAAAATGTGTTTTGTTTTAAAAAGGAAAGGAATATAAAAATGTGTTAATTGAAGATAGGATGATAAAAACTATATTTTGTAACAATAAAAGGTTATTTAGGCAAAATGTAAAGTTGAAAGCTGTTATGAAAAAGAAATCATAGTAAGTAAAGAATATATTTTCCAAAATAGTATGTATATGTAGCAGGATTTTTGTTTTTATTTGTTTATAGAAAATTTTTATAAATTTTTTTTTTCTTTTTCTTATATATTTTTAGTTCCTTGAAAAAGACTATAGAAAAAATGAAGAAATAGTCGAAACGTTGGAAATCTATTTTAATATATATTTCATTTTTGGTGGCAAAAAAATAAAAAACAAGTTTTTAAAAGATTTGGTGTATTTTATAATTATTTTAAAAGTATTTTGACCACTTTTAATAAAGAAAATAAGGTGAAAGAGTTTATGTTTATTTATTTTGTATATTTTTTTATGAGATATCTTTTTAAAAATAATATAAAATACATTCTATTAAAGATTGTTTTACTATTCAGACTTTGAATGTATATGCATACCAGATTATGGATTTTTGACTACCAGTGGCTGCCCATCCTTAATCTCTTATTGCCCAACTCACCTCATTATGAGGCATTCTGATGGCACCTTTTTAAAAATATTTTGTTATCTATAATACTGTTTTTTTCAATTCACATTTATTTAATAACAGAAATTAAAATTATTAATTAAAAAAAAAATGTGATGTTTGCATCATACTGATTAGATATTGTAGATTTTGAAAGGAAGTGATGTCACTAATTGGTTATACCATAATACAAAGTAACTAAGTATGTTGTTGATTGGTCATTTTTTTTCTCCGATTTTGAAAGCAAGTTTTTGTTTTTTGTTACTTGAGAAAGAAAAATTGAATTTTTGTAATTTATGTTTTTTATTTGTAAATTTATATTTGTCATAATTAATATAAAGATTGTTAAAATATGATATAGAATAAATGTTTAATTGCAAAAAAACTGTCACTAGGGCTTTCAAGTGAGAGCATGATGAGTTAAAGATAAGAGTTAAATGTGGAGTTCCAATCTTTTGATGGCTCTAGGTCACATTGAAGAAAAGTTGTTTGGTCTACAAATTAAGTACACAACACTATCGAAAGCTGTTAATCAAAAAAATGTCCATGCATAATTTTTGTGATATCTATCATCACAGATAAGGAAAGAAAAGTTCTCATATAATAAACCTAATTAGGCAGTGGCTATACAAAGAGTTTTTTAAAATCATAATCAGGTCCCAAGTTTCTGATCACTAATATGGAAAATGTACATATCTAAGTAAGAAATTGTCATTTATGTTTTGTTTATTATAAGACTAAAAGAAAACATTCTAACATAAAAACAAAGGGAATATTTGTGGCATTGTATTTGAGAAACTAATGCAACAATACTTGATTTTATGAAAGTAATTGCAAATCTCAGTAAGTTCTCAAGATGCTTATCAGGTATTTTGGTTCTGATTTTATTCTTAATATGTTTGATTTTTGAAAACATTTACTCGCAAATATAGATACTGCCAAGAACAAAGACACATATTAAAACAATTGTGAAACAAGGGATAGTTGACTCTGGGAAAATAAGATCTATAAAAATCCAATTGATTTTAAAGTCGAATGCCAGATTGCAGCTATATGGCATTTCATTTGAAAATTGGCAGTTAATATGTTTATATCAACTGAAAATGCAGTTGCATTTATTGCAAAATATTGATTATTTTCCCAGAAATTTTGAAATCTGATTTTGTATATTCTTGTATCAAATTGAAAAATGAAGTTAAGTATTTTTTGTTATAAGGTTGCATATTTTTTGCTATTCACTATTGACTGTAATTAATTAATTAATTAATTGATTGTAATTAATGTGTCAAAGTGCATAAAATCGTTTGCTTTAATTTGAAGTTGCCATAATTTCAATTTTCATTTGTAAGGCAGTTATAGTTTGTAATGTATTGATAAATTTGTTTTCATTTTGAAAGTTTATGCCTCATTTAAATGAATGGTTAAATCCATTAAAAATGTTAATTCTGTAAACTAGCTTTCATCATGAGTTCTGACACAAATTTGTTTTTTGATACCATAAATGATAACCTGTTTTAATCATAAAATCTTTGCAAAAATTTAGTTTTAACCATTTTACTTCTGAAAAGGAAATGATGTTGCCTTAGTCAGCATCAATACTTTTAAGGAATTTCTGGAATTGGCAATGATTCAATCCCATGGCCCCTATGAAATTCACAGTTTTGATGATGATTTGCATGATGTTATCCATTTTTGAAGCTTTTGCGCATAAACTTTCTTGATTTACTATGCCATGAAACTTCATCAAACCTAAGTTTCGAACAGTGCCTGCATCATCTATTAATTTTATAATTCTTTCATTTTTACTTACCATCATTGACTTGGAGCATCATCAGTAATTATATAGCTTTTATAATTTTTTTTACTATATATATATAAATCTCTTGATTTAATTGTGTTTTTGGTGTTGAAGAAGCGATTTCTTCAGTGACATATTCATCATCAATATCATACTATCATCCATCACCAATGCATAAAATTTTAAATTAGTAGCTTTACTCTCCAAATTTCCTTTGATAGATTTTCTAATTTCTCCTGGCTATAGTGTGGCGAGTCAAACTGATTTAAAAAATATCCCTCTATTTTCAAAGCAAATTATATCTGCCACATTTTCTGTTCATTGGTATTGATTATGCTATCATATAACTAGCTTTTACAGTGGAATGCTCCTAAGTTGTTAACTTTTTGAAAAACTTTTGTTGAGAATACAGACTTTTTCCCCAGTTCAGCTATTTGGTCCTGATGATGCAATCCTTCATACATAATGATTGAATTTGGCAGCATGTTTTTTGCATATAATGTCATTTCAAATTATATTCTTAGACAATTTGTGCAAATTTCCTACAAATTAAGTACAAAGCCTTAATATTTGTTTTCATTGAACAATCTTTCTTCATCCCTAATTTTTCTTCTGGGTTCTTTTTTTGGAGTTGTTATAGAAGCCATGCTAGGATTAAAAAAATAGTAATAGAAAGGAGCCTTTTTTTAATTTTACTATGAAAATTAATTAACAGGAAAATAGAAAGCAAAATTGGATCATTCCAAACTCTGCTTAGCTGCTGATGCAGAGGAAAAATGGTTGGTCAATTACTCATCCCCAACTGATCTGTAAACGGGTATTGATTTTGAGTATCCATCTTGTAGACCAGTACTTGTTGTGTGACTCATCCAAAGAAGGTTGCACATTCCTTATTATGTGAAGAATGTGTGGCCAATGTCATTAATTTTTTCAGCTGACGAATGAGAAAATTCTTGTTTGGCAGCTGATTACTAATCTTATACATGTGATGTTTGCAAGACACCAACAAGATGTGGTAGAACCCTAATAGTCAAGTAAGAATGCTTATCTGACCTAAATAATTTAACATTCTTAAATGTTGCAATGGTAGTCTGAAATATTATTGACAATTGCTCCTTTGCCAAATCACCCTCAGCACATGTAATATTTGAGGTCAATTCTACTGTGAGTTTGCATAAAACTGAAGCAAGGCATGCATACAAATAGTGAGAGCATATACACATTTTATTTTAGTGCCATTGTGACATGTAATCACAAAAAACAAACTATCACACTGTTTTAAATAAGTTTATAGTTTTGTGTTGGGCCAAATTCGTAGCCATTCTGGGCCACACGCGGCTCACAGACTGAATTTCCCTAAATTAAACCATAGTTTAAATGAACACGGTTTAATCCAGTGAATTGTTTTTCATAATTTTTTTCTCACATGTGATTATATACACAGTTCACTTTTCATAATTTTCTTATCGATTCACTTATTATCTTTGTTAGTCAACTTCCAGAAATGAAATATAGGAAATTCAGCTTTTATAATGGCACTGCCTAGAGTTTTTTAAAAAGATCCATATTAAAAATAAGGATATTCTAGAAAAAATGTCTTTGGAAAGCTGGTCAATATTATTAAAGTTTGTCAAGTAAAATGATTTATAGACAGCTTTCTTAGCTTATTCTGCCCATAAATACCATATTCTTGTTTGAAGAACAAATGCTTATATCACCAGTTTCTTGATATTTAAATATTATTATTAGTACTCACACACTCAGCTCTACTCATTTGCTGTAACTTCCTGTAATTTCACATATTCTTCCAGCATATATCAAAAGAAAAGTTACTTCATAGAGAGAAAATATATTGGAAAGCTACTAAATAGATTGGACTAACAAACTCAAAATAAAGTTTCACCATCTGAGATTGCTTCAAATTAAGAAATCTCTTCTGGATCTTCAAGAAGAATATTTTTAAACAATGTATACTTCCATAAAATGTTAAGCATGTTTTTTTTTTTCAGATCAAATAACAAATACAGCTGGATATGATCTTTTTAGATTCAAGATAATCCAGGATTGCAATTCAAGATAATCCAGGATTGCTATATCCAATCTGCAATCCACGATTGTTATGACCAGCTTCATAAATGGAATTGTGCAGCCATTGATCTAAATAGATGTGGTGGGTATTAAATATAAACTTACTGATTGACAAATTTATGGTTACAGTGGTAGAACTGAATGTTTAATAAGGCCACTATAAATTTCCTTCTAGTTGGAATCTTTGCAGGTTCCTTTGTGAGTGATATTTCATTAAAAGTTAATCTATCAAAAAAAATCACATGCTAAATAATTTCGTAATTGTATTGTGGTTTAGTAGTTGTGCCACGTCCATAATCAATGTCCACATTTATTCGGAATTGATTATTAGATTATCGATTTCCAGGCGGATATAATATTTTTTTTCGCATCCACTCCATTGCTGTTATATGCCATCGATTATTGATTTATAAATGGGAAGAAAACTTCGCCCCTCCTCCCTTCCAATTACCATCTTGCGAGTAATATCTTCACGATTTTCTTTTTGGAAAGATTCGGGAGACGCCTTTGCCGACACAGAGGTAGATAAAGGGCTTATGTTTACACCATATATTTTGACCCTGTTCAATTAAATATTTGCTTCACTTTTTTTTAATTATTATTTGTTTTTAAAAATAAAATTAGTTAATATCATTTTTTCCCTTTTGCTTTAAATAATTCCCAAGATTTTTCTTTTCATTATATTATTTATTACTGGCCAAATGAAGTTGTTTACTGTCTAAAGAATAAACTTAGTGTGTGTGTGTTTGATTTTCTGCATCTCTTTTCTATTGACTGACCCTGACTGCCGATAAATCTTTTCAGAGATTTTTTTTTTTTTAATGATGTATATTTTTTTCTTGTTACAAGAAAATAAGTAATATTGTGGGACCTAAAGCAACCCTGGAATCCATCACCGCAAACTAATTGGCAGGATGACCCTTATTGTCGGTAGCAGGTGGGATGGCTGGCAGCTCGTAATAGAGCAGCGTCATACATCATTAGGCAAGCGCACCTAGCACACCACCTTTTTGAATCAATTCATTCTTTTTTTTTAAAAAAAAAAGAGAGAGAGAGAGAGATTAGAGGTGGAACAAAGTATTTTCTAGTTGTGTTTTTTTTTTTAATAGTAAAGAAACAATTTTTGATGATTTGAATAGTGTGACGTTATTGTTGGAAAATTTGATTTTTTTTAAGTTCTAATATATACAAGCATATACAATTTTTTATCTTGTCGACCAAAGTGAAAACGTTTTTAAAAATATATGTATGTTATTCAAATAAAGTAATTGATTCCAAGTAATTTTTCTCAGAAGTATTAATATCTTCTTTGATTACCTGTTTCATATTGCGATTTTATGTCCTTCCTTTATTTGCATTCTAGTTAAAATGATGAAATGATAAATAAATAATCGAATGATTTATGGCTTGGAAATTCATATGAAATTCGAGAACCAGAAATGACAGATTTGAGCCAGATCCCTGGATCTTGAGTTTTGGAATCTGCTACTTTCATACCAAACAACACAAGGAATTGTAAACAATAATTACCAATGGTTTATTGCTTGGGAGTTCATAAGAAGTGCAGATACTAAGAATGACAGAATGGAACTACATTCACAGTCTTTAACTACATATAGGTCTTTTGAAATGATGATTCGGGGGGAGGGGTGTCAACTTAAGTTTATATCACACTTTTTTGGATTATAGTAGAATTAAAAAAAATATATTTTGAAACTATAAATAAATAATCGATGTTTTTAGTTTATTGTTCAGGAAGCACCAAAAGAGTTAGAGCTGAACTGCAATCCATGAATCTTTGAATTCCAGAATGTGCTACTCTACTGATGCACTAAACCATACAGTGCTTTTGAAATGATGATGCTAGGAAAATGTGATGATTAATAGAGATAGAGGGGATGGGTATCATAGGATCAATCATTTCCAAGTTGATTGTGTGCAACATAAAGTACTTCATTTAAAATAGATCTGATCTGGCTATGTCCTGATGATTGTTCATTTCTGAAAAGAAAGACAACTTTATTACAATTTGAATCTACATTTTTGTTGTGAAATGGAGACCACTTTACCTCCTTTTCAATTATGATATCCCAAACTTTGTTAAATCATTATTTGGAAAAATGCTCAGAAGTAATTGTATTCAACCAAAACTTGTAATGTTTTAAAAAATAAAGCATAGATAGCTTCACTCGAGTACCATCTCTAGTAATCTTTGATTACTAGATGGTATTCTATTTTAATCCATTCTCAGATTGTTTTCTGTCTTTTGCCATTATTAATGAAGCTTGGAAATCAAAACTGCAAAGAATTTAGTTATGTATCTAGAAATCACCTTTAACTTCATTTTATTATTCAAGCTAAAAGCTTCAAGTCCAAAACTTTTGTGGTTTTGAATTTAAGCCAACCAGCTTGAATAGATACATAGTCTGCCACCAAATCAGCAATTATATATTTTACAATCCTCATTTCCATATTAAATGGTGCTGCCAACTTTCCCTGACTAATAATATTATTAGAAAGAAACAATTTGCTTAATTTCTTAGCTTACCTCCTATCTGTATGATAAAACAAAAGTAATCAATAGTTACCAAATAGTATTGCATTTAAATCCCCACCCCCAGACTAGTTTTTGGCATTGTGAACAATGTTGGAGATTCAAAGCTTGGAGTAAGCTTAACAACTGATGGTGTTGGAGTTGATTCTTATTAGATTATGCATTGTGTAAATTAAAGAATTGAATGATTTATTGTTTATTAACACATTTCATGAGATTAAGAATAATATTATGTATGTTATGATTGAAGGCTAGAGGGCTTTATGTGCAATAATACCTTATTCTTAATGGTAGTTTGCTATTGCTTTCAATCTTCATAACATAATTCTAACATATTCATGATTTGTATCTAGACGATAAACTTTCATGAGCCTAAGATTCCAGAAAAGAACTTTAGTCCTTTAAAAAAACGGACAAATCTCAGTCCCATATTTAATATGACTGTCTGCTTCATACATGATTATAAAGAGCTTTAATTTAG
The DNA here is from genome assembly GCA_028023455.1 of Epiperipatus broadwayi. Lineage (NCBI taxonomy): Eukaryota > Metazoa > Onychophora > Udeonychophora > Euonychophora > Peripatidae > Epiperipatus > Epiperipatus broadwayi. The sequence goes on from JAQFVV010013245.1 coordinate 44,900, forward strand.
TACCGGAAATTAACTTCTTTCTGAAAAAGTTTGTGATACTGAAATATCAGTGTCAAATATTTTTTGTTGTTGCAAGGGACATGTCTTAAGCCATTGGAAGGTCATGGCTAAAAAGTCATCTCTTTTTTTGGTTTAAACTTTGTTTATTAATCAGTAGTTTGCCAGTGTCATATAATTTTCTTTTATCATATGTTTTTTTTATTAATGACATCCTCTTTGCTTACACATTTATATGGACATTTGAATTATTAATGAATACTGGTGGTAATACAGTTAATGCATCTAATTTTCCTCAATTGTCTTGTAGCTAAATGACTTTTATGGAAGTGGGAGAAATAGATAGGTAAAGATTGCACTTATCTACTTTCTTTATTCACTCACTAGGAAAGTGAATGAGCTGAAAGTGTAACAATCCAACATATCCAGAATAGTAGCTCATCTAGTTGTATAGATTCGAAACTATATTTTGGTAAATTCGCTTATAAGCTAACAAGTATTTTGATCTTTAATAGAAGAATAATATATACAAAATATGGCCAAGTGAAAAAGTGAGTAGTATTTTTTTTTTCTGAACTGCCTGCAGTTTCTGTGAATCATTGCAGTATGTTTACCACAAAAATTTTAAGATGTTAGCATGTCTGGGTCATGAATCATAATATGAAATGCGGCTGAATTGTACCTTAATCTATGATAGAACAATGCCCTAAATCTTACATTTTGGATTAAACTGGGCAAAACTGCTGTTGAAATATTTGAAGTGATTTAAACTGAGTATGACAATGAAGCCAGAGTCACAAGAATATTTTCAAATGGTTTGCAAGATATGATAGCAAGGGAAGCTCCACGATGGTTTCAAACACATTTTGTCATATGATCCAGATCTTCTAGTATCAAAAATATTTGTGAATAGCTAAATTACTTCATTATATAGCATATATATTGATTCAGAGATGGCACTGCAAGCAGTTTTGAGAGGAAATCAGCCACCTTTTCATGGTACACACCATATAAATGTAAATTTTATGGCTTTATTCCTTTGAACTTATATTTTTCACATTTTAATTTTTATTGAAGTTCTTTTAAGTGTTTATTCCTGGGTGATTATTTCATCAGCTGCCTGACTGCCTTTATAAAATATTGTTAAAATGGAATAAAACATTTAATACAATTAGTTGGGTAGAACTAGGACTTCAGCATTAATCCAATTCACTGTTTAAAGAATTAGGCCTTTTTTTCACTCAGGTAGACACTGCAACAAATTCACATGTTATTACTATTATATAAGATGTTTATGAATTGTGAATTTTGTTAGATATATCTTAAAATTGGTGTTTGAATAACAGCATCATTATGTTCTTCATAAAATTATAATTAAAATGATATATATGTTATAGAATTTTGATGTAAAGATAAAATATATATTGCCATAAAATTAACACATTAGGAAAAATAATATTGCTGAGACAGTGTGGTCATTGTTTATAAATTGTGAATTTTGATAGATAAGTTTTAACATTAATGTTTGAATAATAGCATTATTATGTTTGTCATAAAATTATAATTAAAATTATATATTATTATACAATTTAATTTTGATAAAATGTATATTTTATTTTTTAATCTATATTCACAAGTAGTTGCCAAAGGGATGTAATAGGTTTGTCCGTAACACAGCAAATAAAAGAAATTAGACCATAGATTACATTTGAAAATGTAAATATGTATTCTTTAATGGGTGTCTACATAATTTGTATGCACACACACACATTATTTACTTTTTTTTTCCAAGATATTAATAATGTAATAATTTCTTTTGGAAAATAATGTATTAGGGCCTTTATAAACGTTCAAAGTGCATATATATATGATAAACTAAATATGCATTATATTTTATATTCACACACATGCCTGTGTACGTGGAGAATTATATTCACATATCACCAACTAATTTATCTTTTTTAAGATGATAATTTTATTTATTGATGAAAAATTTGAAATAATAAATCAACAGAACATTTCAAAATTTTTATATCCTTCTAAAGGGAAACCTATAAATAAAATATTAACCAAACCGTAACTATCAATTGCTTAATATGTTTAAACTGCTTTTCCATTATTAAAGATACAATTAGGGGGGGGGGGGAGCTTTTAAAATATAAATAATGTAGAAAAAAAAATAGTCATTCAAAATTGATATTTTGAATTAAAAAAACATGGCTCTTGCTATTGGGATAACAGAATTCGAATGGGTGTTCATAATTTATATGGTTTTTAATTACTTTGAACTAAAATCAAATACCATCATATGACCATCATTTCTTATGTTACATATATTGTTAAAACAATAGCAAACTCTCCATACAGTAGTGCCAACCAGTGCTAGCCATAGTAATCAGTGATACTAGGTTTGTGCATAAAATCGCTTACTCATCCATATCCCCAGACTAGTTTCTGGCTTGTAGCTTTCATCATTGAGATACTTCAGATTTGAAAGCACTGGATATAGATCTTTAGATCTAATGCAACTTTCCAATAGCTATCTTGTGCTTATTTAGTTAACTATAAAGCTATAAGCCTAAATGAACACAATAGTAGTGTTTCCAATCTAAGCTAATTTGCTTTTATAGACAGACATACAAATCTGAACCCATTTCATTATCTATACATATTTGTGTTTATAGTTAACTAAGTAAGTAAAAGTGGCTGATGGAGAGTTGCATTATATCCAAAGATCTAGATACAGTGCTCTCAGATCCAAGACTCTTCATTGATGAAAGTTACAAACTAGAAACTAGGATGGGGATATTGAGTGAATAGCACTAGATAGAAATTTTATGCCAAACCTTTTAGCATTGATTGATTACTATGACTTATGGGTGGTACTATTGTATGGAGAGTTTGCTATTGTTTTAAAATCAAAGAAATTTCAAATATTTGAAATGCAGTACTTTAGGAAAATCACAAAGTTACTGAGTTACACTAGGAAGCTTGGTTACTTTTTTTGGAAATAAGAATGCTGTTTTTAGCAGTAACTATCTCAAATAAAGTTTAAATGTCAAAACATCACATGATCACCATATGGAGAGTTTTTTATTACAAAGTTTAAATGATTGGGTATAAATGACTTCATTTAATCTAAATGTTAATGTTTTTTTTTAACATTCACGAAATTTGGGTAATTTTTCTAACTTATAAGTAATTGCCAAATATAATTTCTTGGATTCCTTCAAAAGCAAAACGTTGAATTGCAAGTTCATGACCAATGTGAATTTTTTCATTGGTTAATTTTTCAACTTTTTAATATTTAGTAATTCAACTTTGGCAAAGAATAAATATCTTCATGCTGTTCCTCCATAAAATAATAATCAGAAAATAATAAATTTTTTATAACAGCTATATAAATATCTAAATTTTTTTTATACATTAAAAGCTGGTGCCCTTTTCAAATGTTAATAATCTATTATGTTAACAAACTGTTTCAGTCAGACATAAAACCATTTAGTGTTCAATAATGGTTTTATGTTTGAAATAGTTCGTTAACATAATAGATTATTAGCATTTGAAAAGAGCACCAAATCAGGTGCTGAAAAAGGCTTTTAATGTATAAAAAATTTTGATATTTATATCACTGTTGTAAAGAATTTATTATTTTCTGATTATTATTAATTCACCTTTGTTCATTATTTGATAATTGCTTATTTAGGTGATGAAATATTCTATTTTACTTGATAAAGTATTTATATGTTAATTTATATGCATACACTTACATTTTTTGATTATATTTTATTTGTAAAAATCAGCACACACATGTTCGAAAAGATTTATACCAAGTTTTTATTATTTCTTTTATTATTATTAATTTAGAGGAGAGGATAATCTTTTCGACTTATTCCCATTAGTCGATCAGTATTTTTGATCATAAGAAAATTCTCGTAGTGCAATCACCTGCCCAAGTCTTTAAGTCAAGTCTAAATTAGTAGCCAACCATTTAATCATCCCTTATTGATAAGTGAGTCTAGCTATTTTAAGTCAGATGATAAAATGAGGATAGAAAACTACTCTCAGCACTTAATGCACTACTCTGCTGATTTTTTAGAGATACTGAAAAGGAATTACAAGGTGGCCCATTGAAAAGATGACTAGTTTTCTCTTTAAGCTTGTGGATAGCCATCTCAAAAACAATGCATGTGTTATGTACTGACATAATTTAGCTATTCACCACAAATTTTTAAACACTAGTGTGTTTGAATCATAAGTTATGGTAAAGTGTGACAGTCTGTTTTGTACCTTTGTAGATTACCTTCAATACTGTCTTTGCCATCATGAAATCTTGGGAAATAACTTGAAAATGTTTTTGCAACTGATGGCTTCACTGCCATATACAGTTTGAATCATTTCAAATGATTCTGTGTTTTATGTTCAGTCTAAAATAAAATTTAGTGTTAACATATTGTTGCATCGTGGATTAAGATACAAAACGCATTGTCACATTTCATGTTGAAACTTAATGATCTAGACATGCTATGGCAATTTAGATTAGCTGTGAGCCAGGTATTTGGAAAAAAAATTGAACTTGTTTGTAACATCACATATTTATAACCAGAATGAAGTGAAATAATAAAAAACTTAAATTAAGATTTCATTCAGTTTGTTCTTAAATTTTTTTTATTAATTTTGTAATAATAAAAGTATGTGTGTAAGGTGTGTGGAAATGAACAATAGAGTACTATAGCATTGGATCATTATCAGAAATAGATTGTATAACACAGGGGTCCCTAACCCTATGCCCGCGGGCACCATGGCGCCCGCAGACCATTTTACGTGTGCCCGCTGCTATCCGAACATGATAAAAAATTATTTATCTGATACAAATAAATTTAATTTTTAAATTTTTTTATAAATTATTGTATTATATCGTAATCAAATTGTAGGGCATACTATACTTTTACAGCGTAAAAATATAAACATTAATTATATGTTAAGATTTTATTTTTTAAATAAATATTTTTTTGTACATTATGTGCATTATTAACAATATCTAACTATAAATTTACATTGAAAAAATAAATGGTGCCTGCCACCTGGCCGGTATTATAGAATGTGTGCTTAAGTGCAAAAAGGTTGGGACCCCTGGTCTAACACAATGTGCTATAACATCTCAGTGTATTGAGTTATATTGTAAACTTTGCCGAGTTCGTTACGCCATTTGAATAAATAAGTAAAAAATATTTGTTGAAATTCCTATTACAGTTCTCCTTTTTTTGTTTTCAGGCTACAGATTCTCTTCACGCTGAAGTCGTTAAAGTTGTGCCGAGACCAAATAATGGTTTTTCGGAATTAGTTAACCTTCATAGTCTTCAGGTAAATTATTTTTATTTATTTTGTTTTATTTCTGGCATTTTAAAAAATATTGTGTATGAAATGAATTCTTAAAAATATTAAAGTAAGTAGTAATTCTTCTTATCAGTTAAATTTAAGGGTCTCATGGTCTGCCTGCAGTGTCTATCACTAGTGTTCAGATCAAGAAAACTTGAAAATTTTTCCATCAGATTTAGGATTTTTCTTAGATAACCAACTCACCTATCCCTCCACTATTGATTGATAAATGGATATCTAACTATTCTTATTAGAGGGTAAAACAAAGGTGTAAAACTGCTCAAATTCTCACCAATTGGCAAGCCCAGTAAGCACTGTGTTCTTCATTGTTTCACAATGAGGGACTATTAGAGAGAGCTTTGTCCTGCAATAGGCCATTAAAAAAAAGGATATTGTCTTATTTTATGCTTTTCATTTATTAAATTTAACTTGAATTTTTTATTTTGCTAAAAAAAAAGGTTTATTTTAATAACTTACATCTACAGTAATTCATTTCCTTGTTTATGCTAGCCAAATTGTTAAATATAGAAAACTTTCAAATATTGCATGAATAAAAAGATCACCATTTTTACCAAGCGGAATACAGCATAATCATATTTTGTCAGTGAATAGGGGGGAGGGGGAGATATCTAGCTTAGACTAAGCTAACATACTAGTTTCTCTATTGTTTGATCACAATAAATCACTTCAAATATCTATGTAAGTCATCCATGTAAGAGTGAACAATCAGTGAATATCTAGTGGTTATGCCAAATCTTATTTTTAGCGATCGGCCTTATTCAGTAACTTTTGCAATATAACTATACAAATGCCATCTGTATATGTTATACTAGTCATGCTAATAGCTTGTCCTTTTAAATGCCTTAAGCTTTGAATTCTAGCCTGAAAATTTATGCCATTAATTTAAATAGAATAATAGGAATAAAATGTAACTTTTGAATGCAAAACTATCCCTTTTTCAGAAGAAAATCATTAACCAGAAACTAACAACGTGATGTAAAATATCTTTTAATGTTTTCTCTAATAATTCCTATCACTCTTCTTTGATGATTCTTAGTGGTGGTTTGGGTTATATTTGCAATATTTTATTTTAAAAAATTAAACTATTCTATATTGTATTTCATATTTTAAAATTTATTTATTACAAGTATATGTTTATAAATGAAAAATATTCTTAAAAGTAATATTTTAATGTTGCAATTATAGGAGAAAAAACTGAAGTGCATAATCAGAAAATATAATTTGTTATTTTTTGCTATTAAAATGTGTTTTTAATGAAATATTTTTTATTCCAATTGTATTTCTAAAATCCAAATGAATTATTGATATCATAAAGCAACAATTTTTTTTTAAAATTTAAAATTCCTCTTATAACTTTATAATTATTAAAATATCGCAAAAAAAAAAGTTGTTATGATTACAATAGATATTCTTTGTTAAGGCCAATCATAACTCACTGTTTAATATTATTATTAAAATTCTCTTGCTGTATCTTGTTTTAAATATAACATTTTCAAATAAAATCTGAATTCAATTGTAAAATTTTTTTGTATTAAAATAAATATTTGTAAAATATTTTGGAAAAATAATCACAAATGTATAAATAATTTTTTTTTTCCAAAGTGATATAAACAACTTTTTAAAAGTTCTTATATGCACTCTGAGGAAATGAAGCAAAGAATATACCAATCAGCACACTTGCTTTTTTATATTAGGTTCTCCTTATGATACTAACATCTTCAGTTGCAAAATTGATAAACGCTATTGATAACCACAAAAGAGTAAAGGTAAGACAAAAGCGACTACAGTGCCATTAGAAAATGCTGTAAAAAACAGTTGATAGTGAGATTATTAAATGAAATCAGAAATTTCTGTTCATAGACTGTCGAGATATAATCAGCCAAGATATATATTTTCTCCCTCCAAATTGTTTATATACCCTAATAAACTCATCAACTTTTTGTTACTCAATTATTTCCTCTCCAGTCCTGATTTGTTAGTTTCACTATCATATCCTTGTATTTTCTAATTTCGTTTTACAAAAACCTAAACAATCATAAGATCCATTATTAATCTATCCTTCATGCAAAATATCCCAAGAGTCTAAAAACAATCAGAAGGTTTATACACCTCTTTTATTTCTTTTACTTAAAGTTTTTTTTTCTATTTTCCACACACTATCTTAATGCTCTTCTAACATACAACACCCAGTAAGTGTGTAATATTCCTTCTCTTCTATCCCTAATGTAATACATCTACAATAGAGGCTCTTATTCCATTTCTGTTTTGTTTTTTTAGTTTCTAAAAGCTTCCTTTAGTATTATTATATATCCTTTCATAATTTATATAATCCCAATTTTATATAACTTTTAGCCATTTTATTTATTTATATAGCTTCATCTCCCCACCCCCCAAACTAACTTAACTATCCTTTTTTCCCACCTGTTAATTCACCTTTAAATAATGAACCAGTTCGGATTCCATCTTATCTTGATCGGATTGAGCATTCATTGCCACAGACTAATGGATATATAAATAGATACCCTATGTCCAATGACTAGAATGGACAATAGGCAATGATGTTCAGTGGATCCGATTGTTTCCGTTATGAATGGGGGTTTGGCCATAATTAGTCGATCTATTTGGTATTTGTCAAAACTGAATGGCAGTATGCTGGTTGCTTACTATATGGTAAACACATTGAGGAAAGTGCACATTTAGGACTGGAAACTGCTAGAATCTAAATCAGATGCTAGACAAGCTGTTATAATATAGCCGCAAGTGTCACCATATCTATTCATGAGACAGACTGTCACGAACACATAGAGGGGATAGGTAAATTTATAAGGACACCTGAAGTTCTTTCCTGTAATATATTCTATACATTAATTTCATTTCTTGTACAATTATATGGAATGAAATTGTCTAATTAATTTTGCATATTGTAAAATCCTTTTCACGCAGTGTGCTGTTATCTTCACATAATTCAATTAATCACGATTTTATTAATCTGTTTTTATTTATATATTTTGGAAATAGGTTTGGTACTGCCACCTGGTGTTGATTGAGTACTCATACTTCCACAGATGGCACTAAGAAAGTGATGTGATGTGGATTGCTTTGTTAAGTGTATTTAATTCATTCACAGCAGTTTTTAATAAAGGATGATGAATGTATAAAGCTCTAAGTAATATGTCATGTAGTCATTAAAACATATTGTAATATTTCTTACATAATTGGTCTTAAAACTTATCTTTATAAACAAGAAGACTATTTATTTTTACCTTCATTATTAAACAGTTTTACAATAAGTTGTTTACTGTTAATGCAAGACTACATTTGTGTTAAGAATCTTTTAGAAAAGTATTGAAAAATTTTGAATATCTCAAGAAACAATAAAGAAAAATACTTTAGAAATTAACAAATTAATTATTATTAATTTTATAAAAGGTTTCACGTTTAACATATAATCTTTTCTGCACTCACAACTTTTGACACCATTTTCTTTAGATAAATGCAATAAATTATTACTAATCATTTAGTAGTCTAGAGATTATCATATCATTCCTAGCCCAGATATAAACTTGAAACCTCAGTTAAAAATTAACACATTTTTTTTTATCGTAATATATGAAATAATTCAACTTGATATAATTTATATGACAATTTCTAGCCGAATAAATGATTAGTAATAATTGTTAACATATTTAACTGAAGTGAATTGTGTCAGTGTTCTGATTGTAGAAAGTTTGGCACCTGCAAATCAAATTATAATAATTTGGTATTGATAAGGATTAAATAAATATGGAGTGGAAGTTTGATGGGTATCTAAAAAACTACCTTATGTGAATGCAAATTCAGTGACGATAAAAACATATTCATAATTGCAACAGGAACAATCAGATCAGAGTTTGTAAATAAATTGGACTTAAGCTTTTAAATCACCCAGCAATAATTCATTTAATTTTCAGATTTCTGATAGAACATGTCATCTTATCAATTTTCAAGCTTTTTTATCAAAGCAAAAGTAAATGCTTAGGCATGTCCATTAAGCAAAGCTGATGGTTTGTGTAATGTTATATTATCGTAGAATGGTGGACTTTAGAATTAAAGATCTGAATTGATGTAATGAATAAAAGTACTCAGTTTAAACAGAGCAAAACTCTCCATACAGTATTGCTATCTGTGCTAAACAGAGTAATCAATGGATGCCAGAAGGCTTGTGCATAAAATCCCTATCTAATGCCTACTCATCCAATATCCCCAGACTAGTTTCTGGCTTGTGGCCTTCATCAGTGAGGAGCTGTATGGAGAGTTTTGCTCTGTTTATCAACAATTAATGTTCTAGTATAGGAAATGTGATCATGTGATGCTTAATGGTACTCAGTTTAGTTGAAACTGTTATGTTCATCTTGTTGTTTGGGTTTGCTACACCACATGACATTCTGAGCAGTTAACAATAACCTATAAAATGATCTGGAAACCTATGTAATAATAACTACTGTTTCCTATTGCATTGCCAAATGTATATCATATAATATTCAATTGATTAAGCACTTTACTACTTTTACAATGCTTTATTAGTCACCTTTTTCCTGCAGTTTACAGTTTCGATTGCCCCAGCTAGTTGAGATTAGGAGATGTAGGGTTCTGAAGAAGATTGCTGGGGCAATTGAAACTGTAAAAAGCAGGAAAGGGTGGATAATAAAGCATTGTAAAAGTAGTAAAGTGTTGGGTCAATTGAATATTATATGATATACTATCTAATAATAGTTATATGCTTTGATTGCTCATGCTTACTGATAAAATTCTAGATTGAGAAGAAAGAGATTAATGAAGCCAATTACAAATGATATGTATGCTAGAGAAATCATGTGATACTTGAGTATAAATGTCCATGTTTGTGCGATCAATAGTACTTAAGGAATGTATTAAGAACCACCAGATTTAATAACAATAGTTTTAAGCTTGTTTTATGAAGCATATTTGTTTTTAGGGGTAGGCAAGAATATATTGTTAAGGGAGCATTGCTTTGAAGGCATCTCTGATTTAGTGTAAAATTATTATAAAACTAATAAAACATCTTATGAGTCCAGGTTACATAACACTTTTCATTAGTGAATTCTAGGATTCCAATTTTGCTATCTCTTGTAAGCTTGAGTAATCAGTAGATATCAATTGATAAGGTTATTATTAAATCCCTAAAAAGAATTGTCCTGTACATATCTCCAGTCTTGTTTTTTGAATTATGATTGTCAGTGAGGAGCTTTGGATCTGATCCAGTCTATTTGTATTTTTGGGTCTAATGCAATGTTTCTCCAGCAATCATCTTTCACTCTTTTTTCGCATTGCCATTACTATCATAAAGTTCAAAAGCATCTTGATGTTTTAAATACAAACTGATTGGTGTCAATTTTTTATAATTATCCAAGTAAGATATGTAGCTGTATCTGTGTATTAATAACTGCATCAATAATAATAGGGTTGCTTTTGCATTAAAAATATGCAATTTTTGAGTATTATGATCTAGATTTGAATTTGTTTAGAGTGTTAATTTAATTTTTAAGATATCTTGATATGACTAAGTAAAGAAAATTGCACGATAATAATATAGTTCTAGAATCAAGTCTTGTTTTCAGATATTAACACTAAATACAAAGTATTGATATAGTATGTGCTCTATGCTCATTTTTTATTTTACCTACCATATGAAAACACCAAAAGTGTGCTGGAAATACTAATAGAAAAATTGAATATTTTTCTTATTTTCACAAAAATAATGTTGGCCAGCATAAAGAAGCATATTTTTACAATAATAAAATGTCTAATTTTTCTAAAATAATTTGTAAATAAGTACACAAACAATGAAACACATATTTGTATTTTTACAGTGTGATGTGAAAATACTAATCGAAAAATTTAACATTTTCCTGTATTTTACAATAATAAAAAATTGCTTGATTTCTGTAAAATAATCTAGAAATAAATACATAATTAGTAGAAGAAATATTTGTAGTCTTAAAATAAATAGAATTCAATGGGACATGTTTTTTGACTAATATTATTGTGCATCAATTATGGAAGGAAAAATAATTTTGTACTTTAACAATAATAAAATGTTTTAAACAAGGCAGAACTCTCCATACAGTAGTGCCAGCCTATGCCAACCAGAGTAATCAGTGAATGCCAGAAGGCTTGTGCACAAAATCCCTATCTAGTGCCTACTCATCCAATATCCCCAGACTAGTTTCTGGCTTGTGGCCTTCTTCAGTGAGGAGCCTTAGATCTGAGAGCACTACACCTAGATCTTAGGATCTAATGCAACCCTCCAACAGCCACCTTTTTTCTCTACTTAACTACAAAACCATGAGAATGAAATTGAAAACACAATAATATTTTTAATCTAAGCTCAATAGCTTATTTAGTCAAAATGTGTTGCTGAACTGAGTTCAGACCCATATGACTATATAAGCTATGAGCTTAGATTAAAAATATTGTGTTTTCAATTTCATTCTCATGGTTTTGTAGTTAAGTAGAAATAAAAGGTGGTTGTTGGAGGGTTGCATTAGATCCTAAGATCTAGGTGCAGTGCTCTCATATCCAAGACTCCTCACTGAAGAAGGCCACAAGCCAGAAACTAGTTTGGGGATATTGGATGAGTAGGCACTAGATAGGGATTTTATGCACAAGCCTTCTGGCATCCATTGATTACTCTGGTTGGCACAGGGTGGCACTGCTATATGGAAAGTTTTGCCTTGTTTAATAACAATTATGTGCTGGTATAAGAGATAGTGATCATGTAATGTTTAGTGGTTTAATAAAATGTTTTATTTTTATAAAATAACATATTTTCCTGCACTTTATAATGGAAAAAAATTGACAATTTTCTATATTTTATAACTGAAAAATTGAACATTTTCTTCACCAAATGAAGATGAGCCAACTTTAAATAATGCATTTATACAATAATAAAAAATTGTTTAATTTCTATAAAATAATCTGAAAATAAATACATAAATAATGGAATACATATTTGTAGTCTCAAAATAAAAAGAATTCAATGAGATAAGTTGTTTTTCCACAGATGTTATTGTTCATTGATTAAAGAGGAAGCAGACCTTGTACTTTTATAATAATAAAATATGGTTTTATTTTTTCTAGCCTTTCTTCGGGCAATCGGGTTCATTTTATCCTTTTTTTTTTTATTATCACTATTACTGTATTATACTACTTGTTCATTAAATTACACAACTTTATAAAACTCAACATTTACGTTGGATCTCATTTTTTGTCTATTTTAAAAGAACAATAAAAACAATGTAATTTAGTATTATTTTTATAAAAATAGACATCTAAAACATTCGAAATTTTCAGAAAATGTTCAGTTTATCAATTAGTATTTTCAATATGCTCTGGTATCTCCACATAGTATGTGAAAGTAAAACTGAAACGAAGAATAAGGGTAAAGCTCATACTATATTGTTTACCAAATATATTATTTAATAAAGTTCTTATTTTTCTATCAGTAAAAAAAAAAATTGAAGGAACAATTTTAATCATTATTTCAAATGACATAAATTTAAATGTCTTTAAATGGCCATTTCCGCACCTTTTAAAATTATATTAAACTCAGTTATTCATACGTTCTGTTTTATATAAGATTATCAGTCAATTTCTTTGCTTCTCTGTCTTACATTTTTGCTTTTTCTCTCTCTTAATTCCAATGTATTTTACAATTCCTTTATTTCAAAGTAGATATCTAGTCCAATTCCTTTTTTTAATATATTTTTAAAATTTTTTCTCCGGACTTATTTTTCAATATAACAGTCAAAGAACATTTTTAGCCTCATTAAAGTCAATGCTGGAGAATATATTTTTTCAGGAAATAAGTTATTAATTTATTACGAATGTTAGGGTATGTGTGGACATGGAAATAAATTATTGTATACTATATATATTTGTATGTCACATACATTTTTGTTTGATCAATGCTATTAATAAATTGTTACAAAAGAAATTAGTTTTCTTATAATATATTTTTCACAATACTTTATTTAATTTATGACAGTTTCAACTGATTAGTAGTCTTCTTCAGATCTAAAAAAAGAACTATAATTATCAATTGCATAAACATACAATAACTTTATATAATATGCATTTGCACATATATATTACAATAAATATTTTAAATACTATTAAGTATATATATATTAGATGGAAGTTATTATATCTTTGTTTATTAGATGATGTTAGTACAGTTGTTTTTTTTATATATACAGCAGACTTCTAGTCCGTAAAAACTTATAAATTAAATAAAACATTGTGTTTTTTAAAAAATATATATTTCATATATATATATTTGAATCTATATTGTTATAGGATAGCCATGGAAGAGTTATTTGGTTTACATTCCAAAAAGTAAAATACATTTATGATGGGGAAGAAAAAAAAGAATTCAAATCTGTAAAATTTCCAGTTGATCTTCCATTCCAAGATTACCAGGAGTGGAAAGGCTATGCAGATGAATCAGAAGTGTTGGCGGCAGAGAAGACATATGGCAATAACAGGTAAAATGTTTTTATTCTGCAAGACCGATATTATTTCTTATTCTGTTGTTATAATTTTTGTCATATGATGTTTCATTTGTATGTATTTTAAAACTTCACATAAAAAAATTAAAATTTAGGATCTTGTTATATGTTTTAAAACATCACATAAAAAGATAAAACGTAGGATCTTGACATTCTTTCTTAAAATGTGTGTATTTTCTGCCCAAGGCAAATCCGCATTCCAAAAGATGATGGTTTAATTATATTTTACTTATTCATGATCATTGATGTTGGTGTGGGAATGTTTGTAATAAAGTAATTTAATTCAAAGTTTTGTTTTCCCGGAGATCCCATGATTTCTGATTATTGAAAGTAACAGAACTGAGCTACTATCCTTAATTCTTTGTCTGTCAAGTCAGCCACTAATAGGGTTTTAAATTAGGCTGGACATTGTTCATAATGTTGCTCTAATACTATCAGTAATGATAATGTTTCCATTAAATGTATCTATCAACATTGTAATTAAGGTACAAGTCTCATCAATATTTTTTTGCACTGCTAACATTCTCTTATAATATTGTAAATTAGCTTTTCAGTTTCATGTTATCTCAAACTATTATCTTTTGTTGAGATATATTTTATTCTTTGGTTTTTAGTTGAGAATTACTCTAATTTATGGATTTGAAATATGCAAATAAAAAAAAAGAAGATGAATGTTTTTGAAATGCGATTCAAGGAAAGCTTCTAAAAATTTCCAGAAAGCATTATGAATTTTTAAGTTAGTTATCTAAGAATTGCAGCCTTAATCCTCTCTGAAACCAAAAATATTAAGAAATTGTCGTATTTTGTTGGATATGTATGCCATTTGAGTTGATAATTCACTAGATGAAATTGGTAAGATTGTAGACAAGAGAAAACAAGGACGTGTATATAAAATTGATATGGAATAATAGAAGATCAGGGATGTATCTGCATTAAGAAAAGCAAATAAAAATATGGAGAATCTTTGTACATGGAGTCACCAAATGTCATCTTCTCATTGGAACTTAATAATAGAATGGAATTTCTACTTCACTTATTCTGTAATAGCTCTATTTTCATTTAAGTTTTTTTTTAAAAAATCTAATATTTTTTATTTAATTATTTTTGTTTTCATCAAAATGTGTAATAGATGTGGTATCAATCTAAGCTATTAGCATTAAAAAATACTGATACTAATTCAATTTTGAATGAAGTCTACTTGACCACATAAGATATCGACAGTTCATTATAAGAAGAAATAATAAATAATATAAATGCAATTAACTTATTCAGATAATGTTTACCTCATTGGTCTGTCGACCTATATGTTTGATTGGATATTTTAGTATGATGACAAACATTGTACGTGAATATTTTGATCAGTTTGTTTGACTTGTTGAATAAACATTATTTGAATAAATTAATTTATATATTATTTTCAGTTTAACAATTTGCACTTTTGGATTAAATATAATGAAAGATAGAAAGAATATATATCTGATGTATTTTTCTTTTTTGAAAAAGAAAGTAAAATTGATGAAAGTGAAATGAGCTATGAAATATTAAAAAATAAAAAGGTGAATTCTTTAAATAACAAATAGAAAAAGACATCATAGTGATGAAATTTCAGTAGCAAGCTTAAAGATATTAATTGAAAGTGGAATGAAGATGGATACCTTATGTTTGGCAGCCTGCTATCATATTTACTAAGTGTAAAAATAAACCCCTTTTGAAATTTCTATTGACAGTGAAGATTTTTAGTAACATTTCATGTGGATTTACAAAATTAAAATGCATTAATATTTGTCTGAACTTTTGTGATGATGGTATTTTAATAGTAATTATATATTGATCTATTTGCTCATTTAATATTAAAAATTGAATGTCTTTAGAAAAGTTCAAACTTTATTTAAACTTTTCAAATACTGTCAACTATTAATAATAGCACACAAAATAATATATTTGGAAGATGAGTTTAGTTGGTTAGAGAATCACCTTAAATTCAATAGTCATGAATCTAAAGGTCCAGGTTCGATTTCCATTGTAGTACTGGTCAGCCCAGCAATACACGAAGAAGAGAGGAGAATAACATCACACTAACCTGCTTGTTATTACTTTGTGTTTGGAAAATTTAAATAAAGTTTGAATTTTTCTAAAGATATTCAATAGTTAATAGTAGATGTTGGCACTACTTCAACATATAATTACTACTTAAACCATACGTTGTTAGTTTTATATATATATAGTATACATTATGGCACTATATTCATTTGTCAAAAATAAAATCCTCAAATAGTTTTTTAAATTATTTCAATTAAGAGTAACCAGTTTTAATAAGTGATATGCTTTAAATTACTCATTATTTAGAGATACCCATTAAATTAAAATGATCTTTGTTTATGTATTTCATTTTAACAATATTTAATATGAGTGATACATATGTGTATGCACGTATGCATGTTTATATGGTACTCATTACTTAAGATTATTTATTTTAAATAATTCTCTCCTATAATTTTATTTTGTTTTAAATAATGTAACTTTTAAATTGTACTATTATCATTTTATTTCAAGATAATATAATCATTATAGGTGAAAGATCACGTGTGATAGTAACAAACCAATAATCAATGATGCTGGCCCACTTCATAGTCATTTAAAGTGTTAAGAAATAAGTCTTATTTAAATAAATTACGCAATTATCACTTTGATGAAAAACTGTTGAATATAAGAGCAATCCACATGAAAATTTGATTTACCGTTATAAAAATTTCAACCGGGAGCAGGGAAAAAATCTCAATAGCCTTCAAAACAAAGTGTTACAAACTTTTATTTTAGTTATGAGCAAGAAAAGACAACGTCAACCAATTAAACTAATAGTTTTTTTTTTTTTAATTTTTGCTGCTCAGTTTTTGAAATATGTATTAAAAAAAATTATTTGTCGTAAATTTTAAGTTTCGCAAATATCGTATGCTAGATTGAAATTTCCCACGCGTTTTTTGAGGTAGGTGAAATGAAGTTGCTCTTAGAATATTTAAATTTAGTGTAAAATAAAATAAAGGTTTTTCACAGTAGTTAAAGGAAAATATATTTTCTTTACTGATTTATATTTTGTTTTAAAAATTGAAATATTTTACAATATCTAATGTTAATTCTTATATTTATTAACAAAGTCAACGTTAAAACAGCAAGTATTAGAATACCGAAATGTTAAAAAAAAACTTCGAATCTATGAATTATATAAACTATATATTAAAATATTAATAGTCATTATTATTATTATTATTTTTATTTTTTTTTAGTAAAATGTTATACATGTGATGTAAATATTGAATTTATAAACGTACGTCTATATTGAGATGTGAATATGTCTCTTAGTTGTTAATTTATTATTGATTTTTTTTTTAAAAAAAAAAACGTATTAGATTCAATCAATATATTGTTGAATTGTTAAGCTTTTGCAATATAATTGATATTATAAACAATGAGGACTGCCAATTGCTCAACGGGCTTTGTGATAAATGCTTAGCCAGAGAAAGCATTTAAAATATCTCTATCAGATATATATATATATGTATGAACTGAAACACAGGCTTATTATATACCTGTGTCTATATATGTAATATATAGGGTATATGAGCGCAGACTTTCACACCACCCACCATTCTCCACACACCCATTATTCTCCACACTATCTCATAACACTGATACACTTGAACACATATATGTTGAAAGGATAAATAATCACCAATATATGTATTTCATGCTAAACCAGCAATCATCAGTTGGTCCAGATTACCATCTCCACACATACAGATTACCATCTCCGCACATATATGCTATAAGTGCTCAGATATATATAGATTAAGATAGCCAATCCTCATACTTTAATGGACAGGCTTCAATCTACTCCACACTCCAACTCTTCAACCGTCCACCCAATTGAAAATCTGAAGATGGAACGTTCAAAGGCCACGTCTTGTCACACCCATGTTGACCTAAGATCAATCTGACCCCTCATGTACAGGACATAATCCATTTAATACATATACAAGAGATGGGCAGACATCTCTTTGAGCGTTCCATCTTCAGATTTTCAATTGGGTAGACGGTTGGAGTGTGGAGTAGATTGAAGCCTGTCCATTAAAGTATGAGGATTGGCTGTCTTAATATATATATCTGAGCACTTATAGCATATATGTGTGGAGATGGTAATCTGGACCAACTGATGATTGCTGGTTTATCATGAAATACATATATTGGTGATTATTTATCTTTTCAACATATATGTGTTCAAGTGTATCACTGTTATGTGTTCAAGTGTATCACTGTTATGAGATAGTGTGGAGAATGATGGATGTGTGGAGAATGGTGGGTGGTGTCTGTGCTCATATACCCTATATATTACATATATAGTCACAGGTATATAATAAGCCTGTGTTTCAGTTATTACATAGTAGAGATGTCTGTCCATCCCTTGTACATGTATTAAATGGATTATGTCATGTAGGGGTCAGATTGACCTTAGGTCAACATGGGTGTGACAAGAATCTCGGCCTTAGGGTGGCCTTTGAGCATTCCGTCTTCAGATTTTCAATTGGGTTGAAGAGTTGGAGTGTGGAGTAGATTGAAGCCTGTCCATTAAAGCATGAGGATTGGCTGTCTTAATATATATATCTGAGTACCTATAGCATGTATGTGTGGAGATGGTAATCTGGACCGTGATTGCTGCTTTAGCATGAAATACGTATATTGGTGATTATTTATCTTTTCAACATATATGTGTTCAAGTGTATCAGTGTTATGAGATAGTGTGGATAGTGGTGGCTGGTGTGAAAGTCTGTGCTCATATATCCTATATATTATATACATGTATTACAACTTATAATTGTTGCTAATTAATATCTTAATGATAGCAAGTAAAAAAAAACAACATTTTATTAAATTATTGTATTTGCGCAAATATATCACACCACTCATATAATGAGCACCCTGATTTTTTAGTAAAAAAAATAAATATTTTTTTTTTAATTATAAAAATCAAGTATAAAAAAAAAGAATATCATTAGGTAAAATGCTTTATTAATCATTATAAGAATAGAAACCTAAAAATTCCTCATCACTTTCTGTTGTGTTTGGTTAGGCTTACAGGTTCGCTTCCAAGCCAACAGACAAATAATGATAACTACTCACAATCAATATGTACAATTTATTAGTTACAAAAAAATGTTAGTTAAACAAACGAATAAATATAGTTTATACAATTGAATGCTGAGGTAGTCATGCGGAGTAATGGAACTCACTTCCAGTTAATAAGTAGCATACCTCATGAACTCTGCTTGCCTCAAGTCTGCTCTAGTTCAGACTCTTCCAGCTGCACTTAGAGAGCTTGCCTCGAGTCGGTTGCAGAAGTAGCAGTTTCCAGTCCGTATGCAGACTTGCCTCACTGCATAGACGTCGCAATAATGATTAGAGGAAATACTCCTATTGATGGCAGATTTATTGGAGAGCATGTTCAGTCATTCAGGTAGACAGAAGTAATTGCTCTCTGCCTTGCTTCCAAAAGGCTGACTATTTAAAGTTATGTCCCCGACCTTACTGGAAACACGTGGATTTGGTGTGCATACCCCAACAGATTTAATCCCATTGGATAGCAACTGGCTGCTAGCCAATCAGATAAGGCACCTGGAATAGTTCACTTCTGAAGGCAGGGTCAGATATGACATCCCTCTCCCTGGCTAAAATTAGCCCTGGAGGATATAGTCATCGAGATGCTTTGGACATATTGTTCCTTTTAGTGGTAGCTTCCGTTCATTGCTGTCCTTGGTTTCTTTTTTGCTTGATGTTGTTCCTGGATGTTTGCTGCTGCCTTGACTTTGATGTTCGTCTTCCCTGCTTGATGTACTTGTCCCTGGTTGGTTACTGCTTTTGTTAGCCTCTGTTGTATGGTTGAGATGGCGATGTGATGATCATCTTCTGTTTGCACAATAACAGTATAAAGACCCTTTAATTGAGTCAGCCGATATCCGTCTTGTGGACCCATAGTACATATGGCATGGTACTTGTGTCCCAATTTGAAGTTTTATTTTTATTTTATTTTTTATCTTCTTGTTCAAGTTTGGCATCAGGTTTCAGGGTTGATAGGATAGTTCTTAAGGGTCTATTCAAAAACAGTTCTGCTGGAGTCTTCCCTGTTGCTGTGCTTGGTTTGGAGTGCTGTGCTAGCAGAGTCCTGACAATTCTGGTATTCCAACTTCTTTTATTGACGACTTCTGAATAATCAGATTTTCTCTTTGATACTGTTATGATATGGTTCACTTTTGCCACTTTGAACCCTAAGTGACTGCACCAGTCATGGTCTATTAAATCACTATGGTTACCTAATGCCACTACCAGTGGTAGATATATAGTTTTGTTAGCATAATAATTTTTCCTGTTGTTTGACCCAACAGTTTGATTTTATTTCCTTGGTAGTCCGATATTGACCTACTGCTATGGTGCAGTTCATATTTCTTCTTTTTATTAATGATTGCCCAGGTCTTTCTCGAAACAATAGGCACTGCTGAGCCTGTGTCAAGATCCATCTTAACTGGCATATCATTAATTATAACAGTGTGTATAAATCCAGACTGATCGTCTTTGGTATGATTTATATAGGCAACTTGCTTATAATTGCCTTTACTGTTTTTTGGAATGGATCTTTCTATTATTGGCTTGGCTGTTTGCCATTTCTATTTCAGACACATCAGCTTTATATGTCTGTCTCGTGGTGCGGGCATTCTATATGCCTGTGTGTGTGCTCATTGCATCTGTAGTAAAGGCATGAGCTACTTCATGCTAAGTACTCTGAGCTGACTATTTGGGTGACCTAGTGTTATGCTCAATTTTTTGCCCCTCATACTTAGTAATTCTTTTTAATGGGGTAGCTTGACTAGGTATTGTCACTGCTAGCCCTGCCTGAACGACCGCTGTCTCAAAATCTATGTCCGGAATCATTAACATTTTCAGCCTCCAATTGTGATCATTTATGCCACAAATAAAACAATCACTACAAATAAAACAATCACAAAGTGCTTCATTCATGAAGTCTTTGAAATCACACGTCAAGGATAATGTTCGGATTCTCGTTGCAAATTCTTTAGCCTTTTCAACCTGTTCTTGTATGCTGAGATTAAAATGGTATCTCTGCATTATTGTCAAGGGTTTAGGGGAAAAATACTTTGTGAGAATTGTCAACACTTTGTCAAAATCCAGCTCAGTTGGGTTTACGACCATACATTGTGACGAGTATATCATACATCTGCGGACCTATGCTGGTTGTTAGTATGACTAACTTTACCTCAGGTTTTTTATTCTGGTTAGCCTGTAAGTAAAAAATCAAATGCTTTTTATAATTTGGCTAGCTCTCATGTTGAGCTATGTCAAAAGATTTTATAGGGCTGATTGCGTTAGCTATCCTTATTTATTTATGCAAGATACCGCTTGGGATCATGACAGGACTGTTAATTGGACCATGATAAACAATAAATATGGAAATCTATAAGAGAGTTGGAGTAATGCCTGAGAAAGAACACTCCATGGACTTTCATGAAAACATTGCATTCTCAAGCCAACAACAAAACCCTTCATCCACCACTAAAACAAAGTATATCTAAACAAATTTTTAATTCAAAAACTCAATCCAATCTCCAAAATGATGCTTTAGTTTTTTGTTTAACTTTAAATGTGAACTCCTTAAATAAATATTAGTATTTCTATTTTTTAATTTATAATCAAATTATAATAATCATCCTCTACACTCTTATGATATTTCACAGTAATATATTTTAAATTAATTCTGCATCAAAATACAAAATTTTGTTTTTCAAGGATATTTTTGAGATTCAAGTTAGTGTTCATTCACCACCAGAACTTGATTATCATTGAGGCCACAATTAGCTCACAATCATAACTATTTTGAAAATAAGGGTTTAATAAGGGAGAATCTGGGATTACAAGATCCCACAATTGGATAGCCATTTGTAACAGTATACCATATTAGGGCTGAATTATGAAGAGATGGGAAGCAATCACCATTTCCAAATAAAAAATATATTATTAAATATAAAAGGAATGAGCATGAAATAGCACAGAACAAACTATGAATTCAGCATTACACAAAAGTAATAATTCACCATCTTGAATAATAAAAAAGAATCAATAGTCAATCTTGTGAATGAATTTGAAAGTGGTTCATTGCAGACCACGCTTATTATTTAGTGACTCCCAAATCTAGGGCAAGAATACAAAATAGTTATCTGGATTGCAACAGACTCAGGTGTTAATCTATAAGAGTATAATTACAAAAATAATGCTGGGTTACTAAAACATGCTGATCATCATCATCAATGCCATCAAAATACAAAATTTTGTTTTTCAAGGATATTTCTGAGATTCAAGTTAGTGTTCATTGACCACCAGAACTTGATTATCATTGAGGCCACAATTAGCTCACCAATTATAACTATTTGGAAAATAAAGGTTTAATAAGAGAGAATCTGGGATTACAAGATATCACAATTGGATAGCCATTTGTAACAGTATACTATATTAGGGATGAATTATGAAGAGATGGGAAACCATCAACATTTCCAAATAAAAATATATAATTAAATATAAAAGAAATGAGCATGAGATAGCACAGAACAAACTATGAATTCAGCATTACACAAAAGTAATAATTCACCATCATGAATAATAAAAATGAATCAATAGTCAATCTTGTGAATGAATTTGAAAGTGGTCCACTGCAGACCAGGCTTATTATTTAGTGACTCCCAAATCTAGGGCAAGAATACAAAATAGTTATCTGGATTGCAACAGACTCAGATGTTAATCTATAAGAGTATAATTACAAAATAATGCTGGGTTACTAAAACATGCTGATTATCATCAATGCCATTTGGCCACATAGTATCCTTAATGTTCTGGTCAACTGAATTTCTAAAGAAATAATGAAATAAAATTTAAAACATGGACTTTAAAGGATATCTTTTTGCACCAACCAGGATTAAGAAGTAATGAAATCATGAATTGTATGTATATAATACTAAACATAACTCCTATGCCATATAACTATTTGTTATGTACAAATCTAGCTCAGGAAGCAAGAGCTCTATAAATTATTAATGTGAGCGAAAGATAAATGAATAAATAAAGCAGCTTATTATAAATCACTTTAAATAATTCCTAGGTTTATGCTACTATAAGTAAATAGTTTTATTGGAATCATTAAAAATTTTTAGAACACAGCTGTCATGAAATAAAATCACACACTGCAATTTGTATGGAGTTGGAAGGAATAAAGACTAAAAAATATTTTAAAACAATTATTTAATAACTAACTGATTAACAATAAACAAAAGAAATTGATATGATAGTATGAAATTTAAAAAAAATAATTTCATCAACAAAATATATTTTCATAAAAATTATAATCAGTTGATTTTATTCATAAATTAATTTTTAATTCATTATTTCCTTGAAATAACTAAAAGTTGGAAAAACAACATTTTGAAAATCAAAGATAGCAATCTTTGATTTAAATTTAATTAACTTTTTGTTAAGGTTTTAGGAGGAAAAATTAATGAAAAGAAAAAAAAACATATTTAAAAAAAAAAATGTTAATTTGCAAAAAATATATTTTTTTTTTATTAGAAAAACTCATAATTTTGAAGAGAAAATTGACTGGATTTAAAAAAAAAAGTTTCACAAATTAAAAATATTAACTTAATGGAAATATTTAAAATTATCAATACTTACAACAAACAAAAAAAGGTTTTTTTTTTATAAATGAATATTTAATGCCACACATATAAAAATATTTTTTACCATGATTTGATACGTCTGTGGATTTCTTTCCAATTATAATTTCCAATTGAATTTTCTTTTTGAAGGTTTCTACACATTAACATGATTAATTAGTCCTTTTGCTAAGTGTGTAGTATTTCATTTTCAGATTAACATCAGCAAAATTTTATCCATTTTCTTTTAATAAATCTCCCATGTGAGACTAAGAAAGATGGAGACTTGTGCTGTGGTTGAAGACAAGGTTGCAGATTACTTTAGGGAGATGACCTACATTTATTCTAGTGAAGGCAGGTTACATTGAAGATAATATCTATCTTTTAGCTGAATTTAGCACATGGTTTTCATTGTAGAAATAATTTTTATGACTAAACTCATAAAATGCTAAAAGCTTGATTTAAAACTTCTATTCTATACAATAGCTTGGGTCTCTTTATCAGCTGGATTAAGACTTGATGCTCTTTCAACAGCTAAGTTAGGAATATCCACTTCTTACCAGACACTTGGGTCTTTTGACTTATTTTTACCCTTATCATTATTTTTGTTAGACCAATCTTACCTACACACCAATTATAGTCTTTTTCCAACAATTTTTATAACAACCAATTAGATAAATTTTTGAAAATAAATTGTTCAGCTATTTCTCTCCTTAAACTTTGACATGAAAAACAAGTCCAGAACTTAAATTAATATCATAAAATTCTTGACATTACTTTCCAATTTAAAAAATGTTTTTGCAAAAGAAAACAGGATAATCAGTTAATTCCACTGATGTGATTTTTACATTGAAGAAGAGATAAAGAGAAAAAAAACAACTGACTAATTATAAATAAAATTCACCACAAATGATTTCACTACTAATTGGAGTTTCATTTCAATTATATAGATGAAATTTATATATCTTTAGGCATTTTAATAGGAATAATAATTACATTTATCTTCTGACAAGTGGTATTTACTCATGATGCATTTTTCTATAGGTATAATCTTCTTAACTTAATTTTGGTTTAAGTATATAAATGTTTTCTGAAGAAATTTATGTGTTTCAGAATTTCAAATTAAAACGATTTTATAAACTTTTCTAATTAATAAAACATATATAATTTTGTTTTGGAAATAGGAATAATATTAATAAAGAGTAATTTATTAATAAAGAGTAATTTATTTACTCTTCTATTTGAGTGATGTTAGAATTTGTTTTCTAATAAAACTTATCAATAAGCAAATCGTTCAAATTATTAATCTATCTTTTAAAAGTATTCTATATTTGAACACAGTAAAATTATTGTACATAGTGGTTAGTACATTGGCAAAAGATAGAATTCCTTAATAAATTATCTAATTCAGTATTTATAGTTGAATCAACTTCCGGTAGTATGTACTGCATATATCATTTGGTTTTCACGATTTTTATATTCTATAATTGTTAATTATATTAATAATCAATAATTTAATTTAATTTCATTTCCTTTGTATTAGTTGCTAGCTGCGACTTGACTTTAAAGTTAACTCTATGTAAAGGTTTTGGTTAATGAATTTTATTAGTTTAAACAATAGTTTTATATTGTAACATAATTAAATGAATCAAATAGATATTATTACCATATCTGAGTTGTCTACAATATATAAGATCATAATATTTAAAATAATGTTGGATTTCTCAATATCCAAATATCAATAATTATAAGCAAATTATTAATAACAAGTATTATAACTCAGGTATACAGGCAGTAGATCTTATCCACTTTCATTTCTTGGTTTGATTTAAAGTGCATGTTTAAACAAATACTAAGTGAATATGGTCTAGCAGGGCGCCACTAGATTATCTGAATCTAGACACGGTTATATCTAATAACCTTTTCACATGTACCGGGTTTGAATCCCCTTTTGGTACTTTATTTCTAATAAAAATGAGAGATTTTGCTTTTTGAGCCATATCACTATAAGCACTAATATTTAGGTAAAAGTAAAACATCTATAAACCAAAGTGGAGTATATTAGACATAAATCATTTCTCAGATCTTAGCATAACAAATGTGTTTCAATATTTTTATAAGTTTACTAGCTCAGATTATATATAACTAATTTAGGATGGCAATTCACTCATCCTTGCATGAAATAGATGACGGGATGTGGTTATAATAATACTAAGAAATCACTAAATATTATAAAATCAATATTTATTTATGGCCTTTAAACAGTTAAACAGCTCATTAATTAAAACGTTGATGACGATGATGATGATGATAATACTAACGATAATGACAAGGGTTTCAACTACAGCTCTAGGACTAAGCCTAAACATAAAACTAATTTTTATAAAGAAATTCATAATTATTGTTAATCTTAGCATTTTTAATCATATCTTAAATAACTAATATTCAACCATTGATGATGATGAATAATCACACTTAACAAAGACTACACTTAATGAAATATATACGCCTCGTTTAATAAAACAAACTAATATTTATTACTGCATTTCTAACATATACATAAAAATTTCTAGATAAACATGAAAATTGACATGAATAATAATAATAATAATAATAATTGATTATATATCAATCCTCAATTAATTTCAAGTTCTTCCCCCTTTCCCTTCAAATGTATTTTGTATTAAGTTGGACGTCACATTGACCATGATTTTCACTCCATGAGAAAAGTATTTCAAGAAAAAAAATATTATCTGCTTATTAGCACACATACTTTATAAATCTAACATGTAAGGAGAATGTTAAAAAAAAATATTAATAGAATTGAAAGAGCAAGTTTTAGAAACAAGTTTTAAATTATTTTCTCCCCCTCTCTATCTCTGAAATGCTATACTTAACTTGAAACAAAATAATCTAATATTCTAATACTACTCATTATTTCACATTCACTCGCAATTATACACATATAAAAATATTATTATGTATGTGCGTGTTTTATCCCAAAATAATAAATATATATTAGTTAAAACTAAAATCATAATACCATAAAAAAAAAATATTACATATTTATATTTTATAACTGTAAAATTAATAAACAAATAATTTTGATATATTCAAGATAATTTATGAAGCTCAAAGTTATTATTAGTAAGACATTCTTGTTTTAATCGATCTGAATAGTCTTTAAAAGTTCTTTAAATAAAATCTACCACTTTATTGCTAAAATGTTTATTAAGACTCTGATATCATAAAGAAAATAGATATAAAAAGTCATATTACCGATCTTTTGTTTGTGGCGAATTTCCAAGGGTTCAAACTTGTCTTGTATAATGTCTATATTTCTGCAGCTACCATTTCCGTTTTACTGGGAACAATCTCTTTCTTGAGGTGTATAACTATTTGATGATGATGACTCTATTGAGGTTATTTGCTTTAGTGGACAATTTGGAAATCATTATATTAATTTTTCTTCTCTTCCTGTCAAGCATGATTCTTAGTGGATGAAATACAGCGGTTGTTTTCACATTTATAAATTTTCTTGAGTTTAAAATCAGTTGTAACAATTAATTGGACTTGATGATTAATATTTATCAGTAGATTAATTCATCTTCTTTGAATGCAGGTGAATGCTTTCTTCCTTCTATTAAAAACATCTTATTTCTCTGGTCAGTTGAAAGGTGTAGAATATTATTTTAGACAAAACATCTTTTCTTTCCTATATGATGTGCAGCTTCCCCCAGATGGTCCGGAAAAGATGGGACATACATATAATTTTTCTAGCCAGCCATTTCTTATATTTTCAACATTCAATTTAATAGTTTAATAATCTGAATCATAATCACAATAATAATAATTCTTCAAGACAGCTTTTTATATCCAATTTTTAGCTAACTTAACCAATCAGAGATAGCGTCACTTGCTATTTTTGGACAAATTTGTTTTAATTAGATATCTAATTTATTTTCAACTAAATTATTTTTCAACTGAAAAGTTTAATCCTTTTTCCAGACATTTTTGTTTTAAAAAAAATAGACTTAATCCTTATTTCCTTTTTTTTTTTTTTTTACATCTAGGTAACATTTCAAATCTTTGAGCTTCCTTCTTTAGATCTTAAGATAAGACAATTTCAAAAATAGAGCTCTCACCCATTATAAGCTCCCAAAGTGAAAAACAATCATTTACAAAAAAAATTGCTACAAAGATAGATATCTGATTAAACAGATTTCCTCTTTTAACAAAAAATTGTACAAAAAAATAATTTGACAGATTTAATCCTTCCTTTTCTTTCAATATTTAATAAATGTAAATTTCTGCATGTAATGTACACACATCCTTCATTATTTCAAATCATTCATAAACTAACATTAAATAATATAATTGCTAGCTTAGTAATTATAACCCTATTATTTAATTAAATCTGTAACTTTTAAATCCCAATTACAATTATAGAAAGAAAAATAGCATAGAATAAGACATTAAAATTGATCAAGCATAGGTTAGTTTTAAAGAAAGTTAAAATGTTTAATATTTGAAATATAAAACAATTAAATAGCTTACACATACACTGCCTATACGTATGCGTTATAACTGCTTTTTAAAGAAAAATTAAAATTTTAAATATTAAATGTGTGTACTGCTCTTTTTGAGATTTATTAACACACAAACAAGTAAAGCATATAATTGTTGTCCCACTCTTTCTGTCTAAAGCGTTTAAGATTTTGATCTGGTAGGGTTTGAACTTGGATGCCCTACAGTTTCTTTTATGGTTCTATAAAAATGTGATGATGATTTTTGGTTTACCTTTTCTACATGCACATTACTATAAATTTAGCTAGTGACTAAATTGTAATGGCACAATAGAAATGAATGAAAAATTATTATTTTTAATTGTGTTAATTTTATTAAAACAACTATATATAATATATAATGTATTATAACGATCGAAATGTAAGTGAAGATCGAATCTAACTGCAAACACAATATCTGCTCTACAAGGGCGCCATCTAGGCATTTGAGCCTAGAAAAATTTATAGAGTAGGCAGATACGCGCTGTTAAGATTCCACTTTATTTAAATATTCAGATCGTTAGCCCAAGTCACTAGCTCAGTGGAGCAGCAGAGATAATAAAATATAAATTTTATATCTTAAATATAAAAGAATAAAAGCCACTGCCAGAAATTAACATATAAAAATATTTATTTACGCACATATAAAATAATATTTAAATTTAGAGGAATAAATTTAATGTTTATATTTTTATATTGATCTTGTAAATTTATATTTAAATAGATTGCAAAAAATGAGTTTACTATTTATTTAGAGGGTCGAGTATGAATGGACTACATAGGTCTGCATTTGAAAGGAAAATATTCTTCCCTGATTTAACCCTAGGCAACAAATTTCGCAATCAACTGGCGCCAATCCATCTGATACGTTCATGTATTCAATGTAGCATGATACGACAACACAAAATACTATATTGTCAGGAATGTACATCTGAACAATAAGTAGAAATAGAGAAGCCATTGACTCTCCACCAACAGGAATGTGACATCTGTTGGCAAGTAGATCAATCAACAAAAAACTCCATAGGAATGGACTGCGGTCTTCTGCCGACTTACAAACCCATCCATAGGCAAATAGAGGGTGTGGGGCGTATATATATAATCCTGCCCATAGCGGACCTCATACTACATCTACTAATTACACAAACATATCCAATCCATTGAACCAATTCAACTACGAAATGAATAACCTAAGATTACCCTCCCTTAATACAACTTTACAAAACTATATAGCCATTCACGCCCGACTTAATTTTAGCATTTAAATACGTTCGCACAGATTTGTTTAAAAATGTTGGGTATAGATCGATTACATAGATTCCACGGTCAAAAACATTTCAAAATAAACATAAACGATCAAAATACAAAATTATTGATACCGACAATCGCAGAGGGAAACTTATAAGTAACCCAATAGTATTCACCATAAGATACTTGCGTTGTCACCAATAACTTAAAAGACATCCGAATAAATACATTTTAGATACTCACCGTAAGGTATCATTATTTATCGAATGTCTATATATTTTGATCAAATATGAAAACCAAAATATAATTAACCGCAAACGAATCCATGCAAGCGTCTATAAACAACTTAAATTTCATACATTTAATTAATCTTTACAATAAGGAAAAAAATGGAAATGATGTTTGTCAATCGGGAAACATATAAAATTAAACATTATTAATTTGATTTAAAAACTTACAAAAGTCAGATAAGAGTCCGTTTTTTAACATTTAAGTTGGCTTGTTTATCAATTTGTAAAACTTGACGAAAGTTCTTAATTGATTTTCACAATTGTTCATTTCATATAGCCCATGGTAGAAGAGTCCAGGTTTATGCTTTTAATTCCCCCGACGCCTCCGTTGGAAGGTAATGTTCTGGAGATGGCAATAGCTGGTTCAAGGTATCACAGTCTGTTCATTTTTTTTTATATATATAGAGTGTGGTATGTGCGTCATGCCACATCTTAAACACAAAACGCTGGCACTGTCAGAAAAAACTGTATTTCCCTTTTTATATTATCCACAAGGATTCAATGAACAAAACATCACTAATCTATCACTTTCGTTAGGGTCCGAGCCAAGGCTTAGTGCTTCCATTGGTCAAGCTAAAATCTTTCTTCTCTTATCTAACTTTCCATCTGACTTTGAATTAATTAATACCTGTTTTTATTTTAACTTACGTTATTTTTTTATTAAAATATTTTTATAAATCCTTTTTTATAAAAAATACATTCAAATACCTTTTTTTATTTATTAAAAAAAATATTTTTAAAGTTTAGCATCTGTGCGAATGTATATACGTATAACAAACATTTTAATTTTAGCGTTTAGTTTTTTTTTACTTTTATTTGCGAACTTTTAAGTTTTTATTTTAAATTAATGTAACGACATATTTATATATCGTTACATATCAGTAAACTTCCTCAAAAAACAAAAAACATTAAAAAAAAAAAAAAGAATTTATTTAGTGTTAGTAATTACGTTACACAAATTGATTATATATTAAAATTTCAACAGGACAAAACTTTTTCTTTTTTTTTTACAAGACAAAACAGTAATTACACACAAATATAATGATTAAAAAAAAATGTTGACTGTTGATTCCCCATTACCAGCTAAATTTCTGCCCCCTCCCTTCCAAGTTTCTTTTCTTCTACCTTTAACTATTACTTAGGCAAGTTTAAACGATTAGATTTTAATTTAACAAGACTTTTTTTTTTTTTTTAAAAAAATATGATTTAGATTTATTATTACGTTTTATTTATTAGTTTTTATTCCTCGAATTTATCTCTACATATGCGTAATTTTTCTTACTGGCAGTACCTTTAAGACCAAAACTTCAAACTGTAACTCCACGTCAATACAACAAATATATTTATACTAATTTCAGGAAAAATATTACGAGCATGATTCACTTTTAAAATTTTCAGGGCACTCGTGATTTATTAAAGATAGGAAATTTCATCATCATCAATTCCCTTTCTCAGGGTCAATCTCTGAGGTAAGGCCACACTTGGGACGCCAATTATAACGATCGAAATGTAAGTGAAGATCGAATCTAACTGCAAACACAATATCTGCTCTACAAGGGCGCCATCTAGGCATTTGAGCCTAGAAAAATTTATAGAGTAGGCAGATACGCGCTGTTAAGATTCCACTTTATTTAAATATTCAGATCGTTAGCCCAAGTCACTAGCTCAGTGGAGCAGCAGAGATAATAAAATATAAATTTTATATCTTAAATGGGGCCAATTATAACGATCGAAATGAAAGTGGAGATCGAATCTAACCGCAAAAACAATATCTGCACTACAAGGGCGCCATCTAGGCATTTGAGCCTAGAAAAATTTATAAAGTAGGCAGATACGCGCTGTTAAGATTCCACTTTATTTAAATATTCAGATCGTTAGCCCAAGTCACTAGCTCAGTGGAGCAGCAGAGATAATAAAATATAAATTTTATATCTTAAATATAAAAGAATAAAAGCCACTGCCAGAAATTAACATATAAAAATATTTATTTACGCACATATAAATTAATATTTAAATTTTGAGGAATAAATTTAATGTTTATATTTTTATATTGATCTTGTAAATTTATATTTAAATAGATTGCAAAAAATGAGTTTACTATTTATTTAGAGAGTCGAGTATGAATGGACTACATAGGTCTGCATTTGAAAGGAAAATATTTTTCCCTGATTTAACCCTAGGCAACAAATTTCGCAATCAACTGGCGCCAATCCATCTGATACGTTCATGTATTCAATGTAGCATGATACGACAACACAAAATACTATATTGTCAGGAATGTACATCTGAACAATAAGTAGAAATAGAGAAGCCATTGACTCTCCACCAACAGGGATGTGACATCTGTTGGCAAGTAGATCAATCAACAAAAAACTCCATAGGAATGGACTGCGGTCTTCTGCCGACTTACAAACCCATCCATAGGCAAACAGAGGGTGTGTGGCGTATATATATAATCCTGCCCATAGCGGACCTCATACTACATCTACTAATTACACAAACATATCCAATCCATTGAACCAATTCAACTACGAAATGAATAACCTAAGATTACCCTCCCTTAATACAACTTTACAAAACTATATAGCCATTCACGCCCGACTTAATTTTAGCATTTAAATACGTTCGCACAGATTTGTTTAAAAATGTTGGGTATAGATCGATTACATAGATTCCACGGTCAAAAACATTTCAAAATAAACATAAACGATCAAAATACAAAATTATTGATACCGACAATCGCAGAGGGAAACTTATAAGTAACCCAATAGTATTCACCATAAGATACCCAATAGTATTCACCATAAGATACTTGCGTTGTCACCAATAACTTAAAAGACATCCGAATAAATACATTTTAGATACTCACCATAAGGTATCATTATTTATCGAATGTCTATATATTTTGATCAAATATGAAAACCAAAATATAATTAACCGCAAACGAATCCATGCAAGCGTCTATAAACAACTTAAATTTCATACATTTAATTAATCTTTACAATAAGGAAAAAAAATGGAAATGATGTTTGTCAATCGGGAAACATATAAAATTAAACATTATTAATTTGATTTAAAAACTTACAAAGGTCAGATAAGAGTCCGTTTTTTAAAATTTAAGTTGGCTTGTTTATCAATTTGTAAAACTTGACGAAAGTTCTTAATTGATTTTCACAATTGTTCATTTCATATAGCCCATGGTAGAAGAGTCCAGGTTTATGCTTTTAATTCCCCCGACGCCTCCGTTGGAAGGTAATGTTCTGGAGATGGCAATAGCTGGTTCAAGGTATCACAGTCTGTTCATTTTTTTTTTTTATATATAGAGTGGTATGTGCGTCATGCCACATCTCAAACACAAAACGCTGGCACTGTCAGAAAAAACTGTATTTCCCATTTTTATATTATCCACAAGGATTCAATGAACAAAACGTCACTAATCTATCACTTTCGTTAGGGTCCGAGCCAAGGCTTAGTGCTTCCATTGGTCAAGCTAAAATCTCTTTCTTCTCTTATCTAACTTTCCATCTGACTTTTTAATTAAACAGCTTTTAGATAATTAATAAACAATCATTTCCATTTATAGATTACAGGAATTAATTAATACCTGTTTTTATTTTAACTTACGTTAGTTTTTTATTAAAATATTTTTATAAATCCTTTTTTTATAAAAAATACATTCAAATACCTTTTTTTATTTATTAAAAAAAATATTTTTAAAGTTTAGCATCTGTGCGAATGTATATACGTATAACAAACATTTTAATTTTAGCGTTTAGTTTTTTTTACTTTTATTTGCGAACTTTTAAGTTTTTATTTTAAATTAATGTAACGACATATTTATATATCGTTACAGTATATACTAATTATATATACTTATGTGATAGTTTCACATACTCTCACAATAGATTTAAAAAAAAAAAATTTCAAAAAAAATTATATCAAAGAGATAAATTCTCTTAACTACCTATAAAAAAGGAATTACAAAAATTTCGATACAACAATGTCTCTAATTAGACACATATATTAAACACTGTTTAATTTTTTTCTACAGAAAATGTATTCCCAATAAAATAAATGAAATCTTAGTTTTGTTTTTATCTATAAATTTAATTAAATCAAATTAACATACATTTTAATTAGTTTTTCTTCTTTTATGTTAAGATAAAAAAACATACAGTACATTAAAGAAAATTTGTTAACAAAAATTAATATCACAATTAAAAAAAAAAGTTGCAATATTCAAATATTGTACTACCTATCTGACTACAATACAAATATGTGCGTGTATATATTGCCCACAAATGTCCTTTTGGTTTTTAAATTTTGAGTCAATTATCACTTGAATATAGTGCCAGCTGACCAAAACTTGTGGTGAAGTTTAATCATCATCAATCACTATCACAATATGTAGAAAAGAAAACACACTGTGAAAGAAGGAGGTTCTAGATGTCATTTTTTTTATATTGTGCTGATGCACTGTACATAATATTTTAAATACTATTGTTAAGAGAAAGATGGATATAATAAATGGTATAAATTCACGAAAATGGAAAAAAAAAGAGAGAATTATTGGAGCAATCTAAAAAGACATTGACCATATTTGCTAGAGCTTGAATTGTTTTGAAGGGTTATTTGTAAGAAAGAATGTGTATTTTACATATTAGAACTGCAATGTAGAAGAGATAGTAGGCCTTTTCGCATCTGCAATAAATGTTTAACCTTACAATCACATCAAATAAATCTTGCAATGATATTCGATGTGGTTTCAAAATGTATGATTTTTTGTGATATTTCTTGAGTCTCAATTATTAGCCAGATTTCATTCTGAAAACAGCTTTTATCATAGTTTTAATTCAAGGATAGTTATTGTCCAGATTTCCATACTAAACGAAATATCAAAAAATATCCCCACCAGAATGAACAATTAATAAAAGTATCCCAATTTTACCATATTTTTATTTTATGATTATTTTCTTTTTTTTAAAAAAAAATACATTTACTTATTACCTTTGTTTATTTTTTGGGAGGGGGAGAAAATCCCATTCAGGTGAGATATTGCACTATCACATGTTCATTTGGGGGGGGGGATTTTTAGTTTATGTCTCCATACTTGGCAAAAAAAATTTGTTCCATTTAAAATAAAGCAGAACAAACAAATTCATTGTTGTATCGCAACAGTTCCTCTTTTATATTACATGGTAAGTAACATATGTGTATATTTTCCTCTTTTTTTTTTTGATAATATTTTAGAAAATTTTTGTAATTTAGTATTTGTTTTATCCATATTTAAATTAAAATTTGGGAAATGCGAAAAGATGTATCACAGATTATTTTAGTACAGCTTTACTGTTGTTAAAAATGTACTTTTTAAGATTTTATTTTTTTGATCAAATTCATATTTTTAGTATTGCATAATTTACTTTTTAAGGTTTTTTTTTTTTTTGATTGCACAAACATGTGTTAAGTAAATATCCATTTGGGGAGGGGGGGATTTTACAGTTTTTTGATAATATCTTAGACTACTTTTTGTAATTTAGTGACTGTTTTGTCTGTGTTTAAGTAACATTTGGAAATTGCATAAGTTACTTTTTAAGATCGATTTTGTTGCAATTCATATTTTTAATATTATTAGAAATTAATATTCCGCATCATATTTTTATATATTATATGGTAAGTCTCGTATGTGTATATTTTAGGGTTTTTTGGTAATATTTTACAGTACTTTCTGTAATTTAGTAATTGTTTTAGTATTAGACCTGCAGCGCCTTTTCACATATATATTCAGACTGCCGATAACTTTGTAAATCTGGCAAAAACATATGTACCCGTGGTCCATTTTGATGAATTTATCATTTTAAGTTTGTAGAAGGTCCAAATGTACACATTTCATCAGAGCAAAAGATTAGAATGTTTTCAGCGGATTGATACGAATGTGAAAAGGTGCTGCGGATCTAATACGTGTTGCAGGTCTATTTATATGTAAATAGCAAAGAAAGAAAAAATGCTGATGTTTGGGAATCTTTATGGAACTGATTAGAGCCATAGGCTCTGATAATGTGAATATATGAGATCTGTCTTGGAATGTTTGATGCATTGGTTATTTTAGTAAGAGAGATTGATTTTTTTTAAATACATTAAAATATTAAGTATTATTTTGGTTTGTATCATATATGCTTATTCATCAGTTGTGCATCCACTATGAATTGATTGCTTAATATCAAGGGTAAAAGCCTGAAATCCGGGCACGGCCGCTTGGGGCATTGTTTACATGTCAAAACACATAAAAATGCCGCGGCCGCGACGTATACAGGCTAATAACAACATTTACGTATTGTATTAACCCATTAGCTAGGCCGTTTTACATGACATTGCACAAAAAATATTACGGCCTGTTTTGTGTTTCGAAGCTATTTACGCGTATTCGTTGTATTCATAGCTGATTACCGTATCGCTTGAGGGTGTTGAAATTTCAAGGTGGTACGACTTTTTCAAATCTCCATAATAGAGTAATGTCATTTCGATTTAAAAAATGTTGTTAATTATTAATAATTGTCATATGGTCCCCACCCTTCCCTAAAAAAAGGTTACTATGTAAAAAAATTGGCAAAGTGTATGTTCGAGCAGGCTTCGACAAAGCTCACGCGCTAAGTCACGTTTCAGCCTGGAAAATATTCGAGACCACTAAAAGGTCTGAGACGAACGTGCAATTTTGAAACTTTTCTGCAGAATTGCCAAGTACAGAAAGTGTGTGAGATAGTGTCCCTTTTTTCAGGCACATAATATCCACTTTTTATTACAACAGCAATAATAGAATAAATAATTTTAAAAAAGTCCAAAGTTTGTGTCCTTTTTTTTTTTCATTTCATTTCATTAGAAATTGACAAGTATTTGGATTCAATTTTTTGCAGCCGGGGGTTAAAATAAATGACGATTTTGGTGTGGACTTTTTGTTAATAATAACAAATTACGAATTCCTTTCACCCCCCAAAAGCAGTTTCTTGTAGAAGGCCAAAAAAAAAGTAATTCAAACGAAATAGAAATCAAAGTAAAAAGTGAGAAAAAGTTGTTTAAAAAAAAACCCGGTAAATTCTTGACTTTTTGGTTACAATTCTTTTTGCGAGTGTGGGAATGGGTGTTTGAAAGCAATTTTTTAATCAGCAAAAACACAAAAGTAAATTTTGATTTAATATTAAGAAAAACAATTAGACAACCAAAAATGAAATCAAAATTCGAAACAAGTCCCAAAGTTGATTCTCTTTTTTCAGCACTGTTAAAATAATTGACTATTTTGGTTGTCTTTTTGTTAATAATAACAGTACGAAATCCCACTCCCCGCTCAAAAAGCTGTTTCTTATAGTAGGCCAAAAAAAAAAAAAGGCTAATTCAAACATAATATAAATCAAAGTGAAAACAATTTGTGTTTAAAAAAAAAGTAAA
Organism: Epiperipatus broadwayi; assembly: GCA_028023455.1. Lineage (NCBI taxonomy): Eukaryota > Metazoa > Onychophora > Udeonychophora > Euonychophora > Peripatidae > Epiperipatus > Epiperipatus broadwayi. The sequence continues at coordinate 82,168 of JAQFVV010013245.1, forward strand.
ATTAATAATAAGAAAAACCATTTAGTCAAGCCAAAAAAAAAAAAAAAAAAGATAGAATTAAGTTCTAAACAAGTTGCAAATAATTGTATTCTATTTTTTCGGCAGTGGGAAATTCAAACAAATTTTTTGACATCATGAAATGGTCCAAAGTTTTAAAATGATCAAAAGAAAAAAGAAAATTTGCAAAATTTGTTGAAAAAATGTCAGGTTCCAAAAAAAAAAAAACCCCACAAAAAGTAACGAAAATGAATATCAAAATTTGTTTAATAATAAAGAAATCATGTTCTAAATGAAATAAAAATTATTTGTTTAATCAATATTAAAAAAAAAAAGAAACCTTGTTGTCTAAGAAAAAAGGAAAAGTTCCTGCGGCCCGGTAACATTAAATTTCATAGATTTTGTCTAGCATCAACGCTCCAAGCGGCTTTGCCCGGATTTCAGGCTTTTACTATATCAAGTCTTATTTGCATTGATTAATAACAAATAGCTAAAGTGAAAAATAAAAAATCATATACACATTGTTGTTACTTAAAAAAGAATCGATGAAAATGAAATCTTTTTTTTCTGATTACATTATTGCAATTTTGAAAGATTTAATTATCTATTTTATGTTATTTGATTCAGCCTGGGGCATAGATAATTTCAGAAAGTAGTTGAAGGCAAAATTAAGGAATGTTTGTCTAGCATCTTTTTTAATGTATTATAATTATGTGTATATGCTTGTATGTACATATTGTAACGTTTATTTATATACGTTGCAAATATATTGGCATTTGGTAAAAGCTAAGAAATAAAAGTAAATTTAGATTTTTTTTTTGACTAATTTTTTTTTTAAAAAAAATAACGTACAATGAAAGTTAAATTATTCTTTCGTTTTTTTTTTTTTTATGTAATTAGAAATAAAAGTTAGAATTGGAGAGAACAAAAGACACAAATTACCAATCTAGATAAGAGAAAGTAAAAATATTTCAACTAATTAAAGATGGCAGAATTATGCTGAAAAAAATAGAGACTTTGTAACATAAATTTTGTAAAGAATATATAAGATTATCAACGGATATTTTGACAAACAAAAGATATGTGCAGAAGTCGGAAAACTGGGCCTCTAGAGAGTATAAAAGGCAGAGATCAGTTTGAAGAACGTCTTGGTTTAGCTGATATTCTTTTGGTTGGTTTTGGATTAGAGAATCCAGACCACTCTACGATGAAAAAGTTATTCATACGAGAGTAGACCGGAGCTTTAGCTGACATCATTACCGATGGACACCAGAGAAGCTTACGCGACTAGCCTATGGAACCAGCACCAAGATCAACTAATAATCAAAGGCCGTGAGCTCAATTCAACCCCGAAAAACTATGCATAGTTATCTACTACTGAATTCACAAAACTTACCGGTAAGTTATACTTCATTACTCCTGATTGTGACCAAATTAAACATTTTCAAACAATTTCTAAAAGTATGTTTAAACAATCCCGATAGAGACATTAATTTTCTTGTACAAGAGACATTCATTTTTTAAGGAAATTTCTAGAAGAAATTTAGATATAAACAGTAATTGTAAAATTGTTTTTTATTAATTGATTCACGTCTGAGTTGTGTTCTCTCTAATTTATTTGATAAGTAATTTATTTCAAATATTTTTTTAGTCTATTAGAATAAAAATATTTCTAATACCAATTTTCATTTGTGCGGTATTAATAATAGTTATTATTTTTTATTATTAAATCTATTAGTAGTTTAATAAGATTTAAAAATGTAATTTGCCTTTCCCAATATGTTTGATTAAGCCCAGGAATAATAATCTTAAAAAAATAATTCTCGTTACGGTATGAGGTAATAACGATTAGTTTAAAAGTATTTTTTTTTTATTTGTGAGATGTTATATGATGATTTCAGCGAATTCTTAGGAATTCTGGTGCCCAGATTAAATAAATTAAAAGCTGATTTCGTCAATAGCACAATTCTCAACAATTAATAGGCAGAGTTGATCAGGAAATATAGCTATGTTTTTAGAATAGAAATATAACTTTCTTTTTTTTTGACATAGCTTGATCAACTCACGCGCAGTTTATATTAGCGTGTAGAGGCCTAGCAAAACGGAAAACGTTATATTTATTGAGGCTATATCAAAAAACAAAATTGATTATAATCTAGAGACAATTCCTACTTCAATGGTATGATGCTACATAAAACAGTTATAGTTTATATTCTGAATCTGTTATCCAGATTAAACATCCAGTAAAGGTGCTAACGACATCTAAATCATACTTTAAGCCAATTAGTAACATTATTTGATACACCGAATGATAATATTGCTTTCTGATAAGAGGTTCAAGATTTATATTGTTTATTGGTCTTTTTTTTTAATCTTGCTATTCAAAATCATTGGCCTGAAGATTCAAACACTCTGGAATCTACAGTATCATCAAACTGGTTTTTTTTAATTCACAATTTTAACTTAACTGCCAGCATAATTGAGTTTTTGGATTAAAAGATAATGGGATCCCCAATAGTAAGGAATAGCTGACCCCCTTCACCATATGTTTTTCACAATCTGATCCATGACTAGAATGACTGAGTGAACTTTGAATTCATTTAAACTCATCAACAAACTTGGATTTTTTTTTTTTTAAATGGGTTCCTGTATTCAATTCAGTCATCTGATAATGATCAGATAAAAAAAGAATTTAACTATTTTAACTGGGTGGTTAAATGTTCAATGTTTACTTGGTTTGCTTAGATGACTTATTGGACTGAATTAAAATAATTACCTTGATTTTTACTATCTTCAAATTATATTAATTGGCACTAGGGGCATCTCTTTTTCAAATCTTGTGTCTTCACATTATAACGGTTGGGGTTTATTTGAGTCTTACTGCGCAACCAGGCCATTTGAACCGGGAAAATTTATATAGTAGGCAAATACGACCGAAATGCTTCAGTCATTAGCTCATGGAGCAGCAGAGATAATGTATAAGATTAAAAAAATTAAATAAGCCACTGCCAGATTAACAATACACAGAAACATTTATTTTTCACATATATTAAAATTCAGATTTATTTATTTTAGTATAACTTTTACTTTAGAATTTCATTTCATTTACATTTTAACTTTTTATTTTAGAAATTTGCACAGATGAATTAATTAATATTTTATTAGAGTGTCGAGTATGGATAGACTACATAGATTGCACTCGAAAAAGAAAATATTCTATATCCCTTATTTAACCCCATGCCAAAAGTTCGTAATCAAACTAATGCCAATCTATCTGATATATTGTTGTATTCAATGCAACATGAATATATCAGCACAATACCATACTGTCAGAAATATACATCTGAACAGCGTGGTTGTTTAGAAGAAAGGTCTCTCGTCCAATACAGGAATACTTTGTTTATCTGGTGAGAACAATAAAAAAAACTCCATACGAAGGGATTGCGGTCTTTTTTGCAGACTTACCATCCCATTCCATAGGCTAAAGAAGTGATCCAAGAAGCAGGGAATACCGTCTGCTTCCGATAGTCAGTAAGAAATGGGACTATTTTGCCCAAGTGCAGCATATAATGTGAACCTGCACGTAACGGATCTTCATGCTAGATTTACTAATTACACTGATACATCCAACCCATTAACCCAATTTAACTGTGAAACAAATAACCTAAGATTAACCTTCCCTTAAACTAACATAACATTACGAATCTATGCAGCCGTCCACACCCAACTTAAATTTAACATGATTAAAAAGTTTTAGCTTAATAAAAAAAAAAAAAATCATAACAAACACTCGAAAGGAAAAAAAAAATAATGGAAATGATTTAAAGATACATATAATAAAAATAATTATTAATAAATGATTTAGTTTGGTCAGATAGGAATTCATATTTATATTTAAATACTGGAAAAGTTTTATAGTTAAAGTTCATTAGTTATAGAGTTCTTATGGTTTTAAAAAGAAAAAGTCCATACTTTCTAGTTGCTTGTAATTTGGATCCAGTGTTGTTTCTAATTCCCACGACATCCTGGGGAGACCGGTATGCTGTTAGCCATTCTATTGGTATTCATTCAGAGGTCCTTTGCTCTAGCTGGTATAGCTCTTTGCAGGATCTTATCACAGGACCCCAGTGTCTGCAATATAGGAAAATGATACTTTATTTCTCTTCTTTTGGAAAAACTTAAGGGATTGAGAGTGTGTCTTTTCAATCCCTTCTTTAACTCTCCCGGAACTAACACATATAACACACCTAATATTTTATTTCCAATCTTTTCCTTTTTATATTAAAATTGCAGATTAACTGAACATGACTTCATGATGATGATTCTTTTGTTGTGGTCCATTTCCTGAAGGATTTTTTATTGTCCATTCTGTTCTTGTTGTTTTTATTTTCTATCTGATCTTTAATTATAAATTTTGAGATGCCCAAAGCCTAGTTTACTTTGACTAATTAAAAATAATCATTTCTATTTTTAGCCTTTTTACACAATAGAATTAATTAAATTTTGTACATTCTTATTTGTTGAAAATTTAGTTTTAAAATACTTTTTTCTTTCTTTTTTTAATAAAGTTTTCTTTTAATATTTTCCCATCTGTGCGATTTTATAGATATACAAGATGACTTTTAATTTTTAAAAACAAATTTTTATTTGCAAACTTTTTTATTTTTAATTTCTAATTTTATTTATTAGAATAATGTAACAGCATGTGTGACCGTTACAACATAAACTGTGGAAAAAATCACTGGACACTAAGTGATCTGACTGCACTGTCATATAATATCAACTGACTACTTATTGCATACTTTGCCAGAGTGGTTTGATGCAGAGATAGAGTGCTGCACTCTAGATCTCAAGGCTTATGGATGTCCAGCTCTGTTACTTCCAGTCCTCAAATTTCTGATAGTAAACCAGTTATTTATTGCTTACATTATGACATTGGAAATTGAAAGAATGATATGAAATTTATAAAATCTATTAATTGAATGATATTTTAAAAATGATCAAGATCTTAAAAAGTTTTAAATATTTCTTAATAGGAAAAATGCTTGTAAAAATTTTTAAATTAACTATAATTAGTTTCTAATATATATATACACTATTAAATGATGATTGTGATTATTATTTTAATTATTCAATATAATTTTTTTAGTTTAGACATGGTTGTTCCGGAATTTATGGAATTGTTTAAAGAGCGGGCTACTGCACCATTCTTTGTCTTCCAAGTGTTCTGTGTTGGATTATGGTGCTTGGATGAATATTGGTATTACAGCGTTTTTACTCTTTTTATGTTAATTGCTTTTGAATGTACTTTGGTTCAGCAGCAGTTACGAAACTTGACTGAAATCAGAAAAATGGGAAATAAACCACATAATATTCAGGTAAGATAGTTTTACTATTTTTAATAAACTTTTATACTTATGAATAAAAGCTAAATTGAAAATAAATGAATAAATTATTAAACAATCTATCATTAGCACTATCTAGTCCAATCAAATTTACCAATCGGTTTCATTGTATTGTGCAACCATTTGAATTTAACAATAAATAATAAACCACTCGAACTTTATTTATGCTAAAAATTTATCCATAATGCAATTTAAAAAATTATGTAAAGTTGAAATGTTTATATTATTTTTTTCATATTAATGTTAAACATAATTAAAAGTCTGAATTCAAATCCCTTCTAAATTACATTAAGTTCAGTATAGACAATATACTTGTATTTAACCATAACATATTTAAATATTAAAATTAATAAAAAATCAGACTTGAATTAAATTATTTAATATTAATTTTTTTATATATTTTAATATTTATAGACAATTTGTTTTGTCTGTACAATTTTATTGTAATAATGATACTTATATCATTATTATATTATATTATTATCAAACTATCATGTATTAATTCATTAAGTTTTGTTCTTTTTACCATTATGTTATTAGGTAATTATTTATTATGCCTATAGTTTAAATGTAATATTTATTCTTACCCAATTATATCATTTGTAAACATATATTATTTGTTTTAATAAAGTTATTTTAGAATAACTCTGATTACTCTGTTTGGCACAGGGTGGCACTACTGTAAGGGGAGTTTTGCCTTTATTTTAGAATAATGATACTTATTCATATCGTGTATTTTAAAGTTTTGAAGAAGATTTGAATTGTTAAAACTGTTTGCTGTTTTGAATTTTTGAATATAACAAAATATATTTGCATTATTAAATGCATGGAAGAGAATATTGTACTATTTATTAATATTTTTTATCATTTTAAAAATTAATTTTATTGCATCTATTATTGGCAAATGGTGGTCCTGACAATAATTTCTTCCATAGTAATTTTTCTTTTTTTAAAATTTGAAACTTTATTTTTATTATTCTATTAAAAACGTAACAGTCATATATTTAAAATAAGATTTTTTTTTTTTTAATTTTTTAAAAAATGTCTTGAAAAATATTCATGCTGATTTAAAAATTAAATTTCTTCTTCCCAATTTTCTCTCACTTTTAGTTCTTGCGCATCCAAACAAATTGATTTAGAGATAACTTATTTAAAAAATTAGAAATGTTTTTAAAAGTATCTAACTTTGTGATGTATTTTAATTTAGACCTATACTTTTAGCACTCAACTTTTTCTCATTTTATTATATGATCTTTAATCTTTTCATTTTTGATTCTGGATGTGAATTAGTGATTTTGCCTCTTCTATTTTATTCCTTGCAGCATTGTTATGAACTAATGTTATTTTGGTAATAATCATTTGTTCATTCTACTTTTAAAAAATATATATTTTAGTTTCCATTTTTGTACATATGTTGCAAGTCTAATCAGGGAAGCAACAAAATTGAAATTCACTCATTTTATGACGGTACAATGAGAACTTTTTATATTATGTTTGACCACAAGATGGTGAAGTTTTAGTTTAATTTGAAAGCTTATTTTTACATTTCAAATATATTTTCATCCTATGGGTGAGGGGGAAGAGAAAACAAACATAAATTGGAGTCTTAGGCATATGGTTTTTTTTCTTTTATTTACCAATATAAATTAGTGATTATAAAAATGTTTTTTTAAAAAATATATTTATTAACTTATAAAATATTAATTATTGTAGAAAATAATTTAATTTTCTTTTATACTGAAGGCCACATATATCCAAAATTAAAATTAGTATTTGAAGTCTTTTATATATTATGTTTAAACTTCTATGAAAATATTAATTGCTCTGATCTCTGGTCACCATTTTGAATTAAAAAAAATAAATTACAATAGATATAATTTGTAAAATATCTCAGTTTGGATACATTAAATATAAAATTTATAAACATTATTAGAAAAAATAAATATGAAGAAATGTAATGAAGCTGCAAAAATTTATTACCTTAAAAAAATTTAGAAAAAAAAGATCTTTAACACTTAAAAATGGTTATTTTTACATAGGTTCACAAATTCTATAAATTTCGAGTGTTAAATTGACATTCACATTCTTCTTAAAATTTTGAAAAAATTGATATATAATTTATGTGAGATAATTCTTCATTATTAAATCTTTAAATATGCATGGTGACTTCCATTTTTACTAGCAGATCCAGATTTTGCCTTCCATGCAGATATTTGCTAGAAATGTATTCCTTTCTAATAGGAACAAAAATGAAAATTTAACAATAAATATTGTATATCGGTTATCATGCATTGCATATAAGATATTATGCATTGCATATCAGTTATTATATAAAGAGAACTTTAGTAAACTGTAATTTATCAAAAAAATTAATATATACTTCGTACAAAAGAGCAAAGAGAAAAAGTTACAGGATGAAAGACTAAAAAGTTTTTTCAGAGTGTATTGTGTCAGACCGTAAAACATCCTTACACAAGATGGCTGTAGCCAAAGATTTGGCACAGCTGACTTTTATTCAACTCGTTGCATAAATAATGGGAGTTGGTCTATGCTATATTCCTGTACATACATATGCACTACGAACGCATAATGTTATTGTAAATACGTTTACATTTACTCTAAATTTATATATATTGGATATAATTATTATTAATTTGCAATTAATATTTGTACATGTATAAAAAAAAAAAAGAGAGAAGAACAAAAGAGAAGAGAATAAACATTTATTTACGTTTGGAACATTTTTTATTATTATTATATTCTTATTTGTAAATGTTCCAAGTGTGTGTATAAAGATTTGCTTACATACATTTTTTTATATATTACTTGTAGAAATTGTTTTTTAAAGAAAATAATATAAAGTCTTTTTTTTAGAAAAATGTACAATTTTTTTTTAATCCATTATAGTAATGAATTTCTATGTAATTAGCCATTGTTTTGTACTATATAATTATATTAAGGAAGGTTGTTTTTTTTTTTTTAATTAATTTATAAAGATGAAATCGAAATGAATGATTTTATCTAAAATTACTCCAGTATGGGACTGTTAATTATCTAAAAGGCTAAAAGAGAAAAAAAAGAGATTTTAAAAACAAATTCTAAAGGAATGTACAAAATTTTAAATTAGCAATTTTGTTAGGTATTGTAATACTTTGTAGGGGGGTTTATGAAATCATGGCTAATAGGCGGACTATATAAGCTACCTATCAAGTGCTGGGATTTATTCATTCATTCTTGAATTCTTTATTCAGCTTTCATGCTGTATGCAGTCTTATCTGTTATTCAATTTTTTTTATGCTGATTTGTCCATGCGATAGTGGTGCCTTCGTGTCCAGCTTGGATCGGCTGATTTGCTTACTTAAACTCCGTTCTGAGTAGTTGTATTTTTGCTGTTACTTACTGAAAGTGGAAAAAACAGCATGATTATTAAAAATCATTTATACAAGAAATAGCTAGTAAAAGCCATCGAAATAACAAGAAGGAGAAGGGAGATAAGAGTTATTTAAAAATCACAGCTAGTAATCTTCATGGAAAGAAACTGTTGCTAAAAGTTAAATAAAGCAAAAGTTGGAGTATTCAAAATTAACCTAAAGGCTCACCTATCACTTAGAGAGAATTATTGGAACTATGAATAGTAATTATCTAGTGTACAATAATTAATTTGCAGTTAAAAGAAGTTTTAAGAAAAGCCATTTCTTCATGAGAAGTTTGACATAAAGAACCAACAAGAGTGGCAAGTTTTAGTTAGAACGTTTTTTTTTGAAAGGAACATGTAAAAGATGGTATCAATAGCTGATTTATTTGACCTAATTGATATGGAGTAGATTTTCCAGGGCAGTGCACCCGCACTGTTCGTATCCTCACCACCAAGATGTGAATGCAAACGATCCAGCATACCCTGTTGAAGAATTGGACAATACGTGTGCATAGACAATGAAGCTCTTGCAGCCCTGTTTTATGGTCATGTGGTCCGCCTAGAAGGTCAACTTGGAAGGTGCCAAGAAGCCCAGATGAGTTTATATATTTTTTTTGTATTATATGTTTAATAATTTTAAGAATATTATCTATTTTGTATTGTATAATATTATGTAATCTATCTATGCATACATTATTCCTACTAATTATTTATTTTTAATAACTTTTGATATGAAACATTTTTGAGGTTATGTAATGCACCTAACATCGATCCGCTACAGGCAGGATCCATTTAATTTATTGATTTCTAATCACGGAGGTAACACCTCACGTCGAGTGTCTTAATACCCATGTCATTTAAACATTATCGTTAGATGTCAAGAATAAGGGTGACATAGGTAATGTTTGTTAAAACAAATGTAACCAAAACAAACAAAAAAAAAGAAAAATAAATATTAGATGCATTCGTAAAAGAAATTATCTGTTATTTTATATTCATTACACAATGGTTATAAAGTGGGGTGGGAGTATAGACCAAACCCATTTATGCAACGATCTTTACTTTATTTATAAACTAACCAAATTGTTATTTCAATAAATAAATTTATGATATAGGCTGCTATTACGCAAGCCAGTATTTGGTGTAGGGAATGGGGAAAATAAATATTATTTTATATCTTTGATCTGTTTCGAGTATAATTCATTTGCATTTAAACTTATAGTAATATAGTTGATAGACTTACCCAAATAATCTGAGATAAGAAACCATTTTATGAGCTAGCTAATGGGATAAACTTATTGGGGGGTTAAATTAACCTTACGTGGCATCCACGTTTTTTTTATTTGACATCATTTGTAAAAATATTTACCCAAATCTTTTTTGCATACTCTCTCGGGAGAGAAAAGGGGGTGAGATTTCTTTAACAGAGGTGGCACACAGAGGCTGTCAAATAGTGCAGTCTCTCAAAGGTATGCAAAGGACAGAGATTTCCATTAGAATATATATAATTGGATGGGAGTGGGTTTAATTTAACAAGGGAAGGTTTAGATTGATCTATTTTAGATTAAATCCTCCTCCTCTAATAATTCTTTAGCACATACTTATTTGTATTTAGCCAGGGGTATTATTAAGAATTATTACCAACCTTTCAACTTTAGCATATACATCATTTCATGCTCAATGAGTATATGGGTCGTTTACTTGTAAGACCGATGGAAGGGTGGATCAGTATAGTATATATATCACATTTCTATAGATGATAAATAAACAAGAAACTTTTTTTTTTTCAGTTTAGTGCAATATAAAATATTAATGAGACTAGTGACAATACTGGTGCTTCTCATTATCTGTCTTATATTTTATTTGTCTTTGTGGAAATTTCTAATAGCTTACTGTATAGATGACTTTATTTTTGGAAAATTATGATCAATTGTTATAATAAATATGATTATAAGCATAACTTGCAAAAAATTATTTGTATAAAAAAGTAGAAAAGCATACTTATACATTGCAAAAAAAAAAGAAATATAATTGCTTATGTGTAGAGGACAAAGCTACATCAGATACCTACTAAACAGGCAAATGAGATGCTGCTTGCAGCAACAGATATGACAATGAAATAAATTTGATTTTTCATTATAATTATTACTTACAACAAAAAATAGTGTAATATTTTTATAAACAAGTAGAAAATAACTATATTGAAAAAATAGATAAAATTGCTTATAGAGTGGGCAGAAAGCACAAAGAGGTATATATATATTGGAACATAAAACAAACTTATTTTAGAGCATAAAACAAATCATTATTATATGGTATTATTATATATAGAGTTCGCAAAACAAACTCTTAACAAGCTTTGAGAATACCCTCAACCCCAGACCGGTTTCTGCAATCTAGCATCGTTAATGAGGTGTTACGATATTCATTAGGTTAAAAATACCAGGACTAGCCCAGCACTTTATCTAATGTATAACTATTGAGAAGAAAATCTGAAACCTTCAGACATCTATATGTCTAAAAATTACCTCACTGACGACTCTAGATGCAGAAACCGGTCTGGGGTTGAGGGTATTCTCAAAGCTTGTTAAGAGTTTGTTTTGCGAACTCTATATATAACATTTGTAAATACAAGCTTTATTAAAATTACGTCATGTGACATCTGACTTGATTTTTTTTTCCAATATATGGTATTATAAATTATTTATACCAAAAAAGTTTAAAAAATATATATACTTAACAGCTTTTCATATTTATACCTGGTTAGATTCTAAACCCAAGGAGTTACATATATATTGTAACGGGCACATACGTACGTTACATTATTTTTTATTAGTAAACATAAAAAAAAAAAGTTCGCCAATAAAAATTTATTTTTTAAGAATTAAAAACTGAAAATTAAAAAATCATCTTAAACTCGCATATATATAAAATCGCACAGATAAATATTTATTAAAATAAAACTATTAAAAAAAGAGTAGTTTAAAACTAAATTTTCAGAAAAGATTTAGAGATAAAAATATTTGTTTAAGTTTGAAAACAAATTAATTAATCTTTTGTAAAATGGAAATGATTATTTTAATTAGTAAACTAGCCTTTGGGCATTTAAATGTATAAGCATCGGTCAGATAGGAAAACAATAGAAACTTTTAGCAAATGAAAGAAATCCATCGGGAAATCGGACCTCAACGAAAAGGTTTTCACCATCATGACGTAATGTTGAGTTAATCCACAAAATTATTATAAAAGGAAAGGTTTGAAAATAAAAGAGTTAATTAGTTATTACGATGTGACTATATGTGTTAGTGTGGAGTTGAAGGAGAAGGGATTGAAAAGTCGCACTCTTCAATTCCTTCAGTTTTGTTAAAAAAAAAAAAAGAGAAATGACATCGGTTTTTTTTCTACATTAAGGACCAACTAAACTAAAAGACCTCCGGATAAATAAATAAAAAACAACGGCTAACTTAACCAATCTTTTTAGGACGGCATGGGAATTTATGTTCAAATGGCAAGCAACAGATAAAGATGAACTGTTTTAAACCGTAAGAACTTTATAATTAATGAACATTAAATTAAAAACTTTCCGTATTTAAAATAATTAAGAAATAGAATCCTATCTGATCAACGTTATTTATTAATTAGTTATAATTTTATTTAATGTATTTCTTTTGTAAAATCATTTCCATTTATTTATTTATTTGTTCTTTAAGTTTTATTATGATTCCTGTTTTTCATTAAACTAGTTATATAAATATTAAACTTAAGTTGGGTGTGAATGGCTATATAGATTTGTAAAGTTATATTAGAGGAAGGTAATCTTGGGTTATTCGTTTCGTAGTTGAATTAGGTCAATGGATTGGATATATTGGTGTAATTAGTAGATGTAGTACGAGATTCGCTATGGGCAAAATCGCTATTATACGCCACACACTTCCGTTTTGCCTATGGAAGGGATTATAAGACATAGAACGCTGTTTTTTTCGATGGAATTTTTTTTTTATTGCTCTTCTTGTCTGATAGATGTAATATTCCTATCTGACAAGAAGCAGTTTCTTCTCTTAACCTAATTGTGCTGCCGTATTCGTATTACATTGAACACATTGATATATCAGATGGATTGAAGTTTGGTTTGACTGCAAACCTTTGGCCTAGGGTTAAACAAGGATTGAATATTTTCTTTTCAAATGCAAATCTATGTAGTCTAGTCATACTCGACACTCTAAATAAAGATGCATTAAATTTAAGTTGGGTATAGACGCTTGCATGGGTTCGTTACCGGTTGATTATGTTATTGGTTTTCATATTCGATCAAAATATATATAGACATTCGGTAAATACTGATACCTTACGGTGAGTATCTCAAATGTATTTATTCGGATGTCTTTTAAGTTATTGGTGTTAATGCAAGCATCTTATGGTGAATGCTATTGGGTTACTTATAAATTTCCCTCTGCAATTGACGGTGTCAATGATTTTGTATTTTGATCGTTTATGTTTATTTTGAAATGTTTTTGACCGTGGAATCTATGTAACCGATCTATACTCAACATTTTTAAACAAATCTGTGCGAACTAATAATAGAATAAAATTTAAAATGTAAATTAAAAATCTAAAATAAAAGTAAAAATAATGTTAAATGTTAAAGTAAACATATTAAAATAATAATGTTAAATCTTATATATATATATGTGCGTAAATAAATTTTTGTATGTTAATTATTGGTAGTTGCTTATTTTATTTATTTTTTAATATTGAAATATAATTAGATAAGATATTATATTATTAAATCTCTGCTACTCCCTGAGCTAGTGACTTGGGCTAACGACCGGCATCAAAATAAAAAAAATTTTTTTTTTTTTTTTTTGACTTACGTATCTGCCTACTTTATAAATTTTTCTAGGTTCAAATGCCTAGATGGCGCCCTGTAGTGCAGATCACGTTAAGTGCTATTCTCCGGATTGTTATAATATATACACATAGCTTCACAAAACAGTCTTGTTAAACAACAATATTGAAACAAATCAATATTTTACAGCATTATGAATTATTTATATATAAAAAAAGAAAAATATAATTACAGCTAATAGAAAGTATTACCTTTGACATTTTTTAAAAATTATGAATGTTTTAGTTTCTAAGCCCTTGGACTTACAATAAACATTACCTTTAGCAGGCCAAAACAAAGTGCTCTAGCAGAATCATTTTTGAACTACAATGCATAGTTCTCAGCAATACATATAATAAATTCCACAAAAATTGTGTCACTATTGCAAAGAGTCTTGAATGAAAGTTCCTGCAAATAGGATGAAAGTAAGATATTGCTGGTACCAAATTGCTATTTTAATTTATATTTTGCATGCATCCATAGGTTCTCTATATCATTGTCGAATCTTGCACATTTGTCTCTGCAAAATGTGCCCAGTCTATGATAACTCAGGCACTTATACTATTGCAAACAATGTAATCTTGTGGCAAATTATTTGTCCAATAAAAGACTATAAGCACAAGGATTTGCAGGAATACATGGCTTCTGGAAGAAAAAGAACTGTGTCTGATGGATATATGGCAGCGATAATCTGCATTGCCATCTAACACCATCTGTGCATTCAGCATATCTCACCAGTTAATACTATTCATCCATTGCTAACATAGGACTTTGTTCTTTAGCAACCACCTCCTCATTAACCACCTCATTTTCAATTCTGGAGTTCAATGTTCTTCCATCAACTGCCATGAACATCAAGATTCTGTAGAAATAGCCAGATCTAACATTTCATTTACTGGCACATGAATGCTACACAATTTATGCCTGCCATAGCCTTATTGTAGTTGTGAAGTAATGTGATTCTCATAAGTTCTCTGAATGGATTTCAAATACCAGATAACATACAAGCAGTTACTTTTGTCAAAGTACCAACTTTACAACTATAGATATTATCAAAATACCAACTTTATAACTACAGGAAAAAATAATTCACAAAATTCGAAAAAAAAAGTTTGAAATTATTCTGCCAGAGCACCTATGTTTCGACCCACTAAAAGTAATATTTACCGGACTTACATATATATGCATTCTGATTTATAACTGTTTTCTTGGGAGTAATGAATCATGGTTTATTCTTTTCATTGACATTTAAAAAATGAAGAAAAAAATAAAAAATTTTTTTTTTACTAAAATGTTTCTAAAAAATTCAATTTTCATCCTACAGAAAAAAAAAAAACACTGCTAGAAAGGTAATTTTTTGATGAAGAAAACAATGTATTACACATGCATGTAGTCTTCACCAATCCTGCTTTATATAGATTTAAATTCTCTGATTGGTCAAAATTCTAAAAAACCTGTCATGACCTCTCAATTGGCAGAAGTTGTGAAACAACAAATTTTTTTATTGTTAAAACAAATCTAATGATAATTGTTTATAAATGCTCTAGATTTTGGGAGCTCTTTTGAAGTATAAATTGCTAAAGCAAATGTCAATTTAAATTTGTAAAATCAATTTAAAAAAATATTATTACTTTTATAGTAAAATAAATGAATAGATAAAATATTTATTAAAAAAGGGTAATTTTATCTATATAATTAATATTAATCCATTTCTTTAAATATATGTAATTATTGAGTTATTAAAATTATTTAGTTTACTCTTGATTCATTGTATAAGTATATATTGGTTTTCCATGTCCATGGTCTGCTTTATTTGGTTGTTTTCCAATATCATAGAAATAGATTGTTATAGAAATATGTAGATATTGTTTTTCTAACTTTTTTAATACATGATGTTGACAAAACATTCGCCTAACACAATATTTTTTCATGTTTTTTTTTAATTTAAAAGGATTTAGAAATATTAATATACACTACATATAATTAGTTTGCTCATTATTAACTGTTATTATTGTTTATGCAACACATGCAAATATTATGATTAGTTTGCTCATCAGTGAATAATGTTCTGATAAGTAAATTTTTATAAATTATAATTGCACAAAATTTTATAATAGTTGAAACATTTTCATGATTTCTTTTCTAATGAAATTCTTTTTTTCTCTTACTTTTTAATAGGTTACTGCCCCCCCCCCCATCCCAAAAAGATAATTAGGTCAGCGCGACTGCCTTGCACTTGCAGGCAGTTGCCCGGATTGTGGGTTTGTGTCCCGGCCGATGCTATGACACACAAAAAAAAACCATTAATCTTGAATTTCATTTAAAAATACAAATCTGAAAAAATATTATATTAATTTTATCTTAATTTTTAAAGCATATAGTATTTAATTATTCAGATATTAAAATTATGTATATAAACACACTTTTTACAAAAAATAGATATAGAATGGTTTAAATTATAAAATCTGAATTATATTTTAACATATATTTCAATGAATAAACATTAAATTGTCACATATTATAATTATTTTTGGGCTAATTATTATAATTTTTTTTTGCCACAAAAAATCTTTTTTGACAATAACCTTTTGAATTTTTTGAATTTCATTATTCATATTCGTTTGTATTTGTGATACCTCATTCTTCAAATCTATTTTTATATTATCTAATTTTATTGATAATTCATTTGTAATATCTACTTTCATACTTTCCATCTTAGTATTCATACTTTCCATCTTGGTATCCATATTTGTAGACAAATCTACTTTCAAATTTTCCATCTTATTATTCATACTTTCCATCTTGGTATCCATATTTGAAGACAAATCTACTTTCAGATTTTTCATCTGAGTATTCATGTTTTCCATCTTGGTATCCATATTTGCCATCAAATCTGCTTTTAGATTTGCATTTAAATTTTCCATCATTTGTTGCATCATTAACATCGTTTAATTTAATGATGGATTATTATCATTGGTTTTATTTTCTATAGGTTTGTCAATAATATCCATAATTTCTGGAACACGAATATCTAACAGAATTACTCTCAGACACACCTATATCTATTTGTTCATTGATACTATTCATAGCACCATCAGCTATATTTGAACTAAGTACCTCAGTTTGCATTTCTATATTATTATCAGTATTAGAAGAAAATATTTTATACTTCTCATAATCATAAAACTAACTTTATTTTAACTATAACTTTACTTATATGATAATATAGTATTTATCATAGGATATTAATGCGCTGCCTTTTTCTTTTCAAAATATATATATTGTAACATAAATAAATGAGTTCAAATAGAAATAACTAAGTAAAGGTTCAAAATATCACACTATCAAGAATTGTAAGCAAATTATTAGCAATGTATTATATGGAAATCACGTGAAGTGAGTACACTAGTAATTCAATAAAATATAACTCAGGTATACAGGCAGTAGGTTTTATCCACTTTCATTTCTTGGTTTGATGTTAAGTGCATGTTTAAACAAATACTAAGTGAATATGGTCTAGCAGGGCGCCACTAGATTATCTGAATCTAGACACGGTTATATCTGATAACCTTTCACATGTACCGGGTTTGAATCCCTTCTTGGTACTTTATTTATAATAAAATGGAAGATTTTGCTTTTTGAGCCATATCACTATAAGCACTAATATTTAGGTAAAAGTAAAACATCTTTAAACCAAAGTGGAGTATATTAGACATAAATCATTTCTCAGATCTTAGCATAACAAATGTGTTTCAATAGTTTTGTAAGTTTACTAGCTCAGATTATATATAAATAATTTAGGATGGCAATTCACTCATCCTTGCATGAAATAGATGATGGGATGTGGTTATAATAATACTAAGAGATCACTAAATATTATAAAATCAATATTTATTTATGGCCTTTAAACAGTTAAACAGCTCATTAATTAAAACGTTGATGACGATGATGATGATGATAATAATAATAATATTAATGACAAGGGTTTCAACTACAGCTCTAGTACTAAGCCTAAACATAAAACTCAATTTTATGAAGAAATTCATAATTATTGCTTAATTTTAGCATATTTACTTATATCTTAAATAACTAATATTCAACCATTGATGATGATGAATAATCACACTTAACCAAGACTACACTTAATGAAATATATACGCCTCGTTTAATAAAACAAACTAATATTTATTACTACATTTCTAACATATACATAAAATTTTCTAGATAAATATGAAAATTAACATGAATAATAATAATAATAATTGATTATATAACAATCCTCAGATTAATTTTAAGTTCTTCCCCCTTTCCCTTCAAATGTATTTTGTATTAAGTTGGACGTCACATTGACCATGATTTTCACTCCATGAGAAAAGTATTTAAAAAAAAATATTATCTGCTCATGGGCACACATACTTTAAAATCCAACATGTAAATAGAATGTAAAAAAAAAATGTTAGTAAAATTGAAAGAGCAAGTTTTAGAAAAGAGTTTTAAATTATTTTCTCCCCCTCCCTTCCAAGCGCTGAAATCTATACTTAACTTGAAACAAAATAATCCAATATTCTAATACTACTCATTATTTCACATTCACTCACAATTATACACATATAAAATATCATTATGTATGTGCGTGTTTTATCCCATGATAACAAAATATTATTTAAAACCAAAATAATAATATATTAGTTAAAACTGAAATCATAATACCATAAAAAAAAATTGTTTTACACATTAATATTTTTCATAACTGTAAAATTAATAAACAAATAATTTTGATACATTCAAGATCATTTATGAAGCTCAAAGTTATTTTTAGTAAGACATTCTTGTTTTAATCGATCTGAATAGTCTTTAAAGTTCTTTAAATAAAATGTACCACTTTATTGCTAAAATATTTATTAAGACTGATATCATAAAGAAAATAGATATAAAAAGTCATATTACCGATCTTTTGTTTGTGGCGAATTTCCAAGGGTTCAAACTTGTCTTGTATAATGTATATATTTCTGCAGCTACCATTTCCGTTTTACTGGGAACAATCTCTTTCTTGAGGTGTATAACTATTTGATGATGGTGACTCTATTGAGGTTATTTGCTTTAGTGGATAATTTGGAAATCATTATATTAATTTTTCTTCTCTTCCTGTCAAGCATGTGGATGAAATACAGCAGTTGTTTTCACATTTGTAAATTTTCTTGAGTTTAAAATCAGTTGTTGTAACAATTAATTGGACTTGATTAATATTTATCAGTAGATTAATTCATCTTCTTTGAATGCAGGTGAATGCTTTCTTCCTTCTATTAAAAACATCTTATTTCTCTGGTCAGTTGAAAGGTGTAGAATATTATTTTAGACACATCTTTTCTTTCCTATGTGATGTGCAGCTTCCCCAGATTGTCCGGAACCGATGGGACATACATATAATTTTTCTAGCAAGACATTTTTTTTTATATTTTCAGCATTCAATTTGATAGTTTAACAATCTGAATCAATCACAATAATTTTAATAATAATTCAAGACAGCTTTTTATATCCAATTTTTAGCTAACTTAACCAATCAGAGATAGCATCACTTGCTATTTTTGGACGAATTTGTTTTAATTAGATCTCTAATTTATTTTCAACTATATTATTTTTCAACTGAAAAGTTTAATCCTTTTTACAGACACTTTTGTTTTAAAAAAAAAATAGACTCAATCCTTATTTCCTTTCTTTTCTTTTTTTTTTCTTTCTTTTTTAACATCCAGGTAACACTTCAAATCTTTGAGCTTCCTTCTTTAGATCTTGAGATAAGACAATTTCAAAATTAGAGATCTGACCCATTATAAGCTTCCAAAGTGAAAAACAATTATTTACAAAAAAAAAAATTGCTACAAAGATCGATATCTGATTAAACAGATTTCCTCGTTTAACAAAAAAAATTGTACAAAAAAAAATAATTTGACAGATTTAATACTTCCTTTTCTTTCAATATTTAGGAAATGTAAATTTTTGTATGTAATGACACACATCCTTCATTCTTTCAAATCATTCATAAACTAACCTTAAATAATATGATTGCTAGCTTAGTAATTATAACCCAATTATTTAATTAAGTCTGTAACTTTTAAATCCCACTTATAATTAAAGAAAAGCAAAATAAAAGTATAGAATAAAATATTAGAATTGATCAAGCATAGGTTAGTTTTAAAGAAAGTTAAAATGTTTAATATTTGAAATATAGCAAAGTTAAATAATGCATACATACATAGGCAATGTATGCATTATAACTTTGCTTTTTAAAGAAAAATTAAATATTAAATAGTTTAAATGTGTGTATTACCTTTCTATCAACACACAAACAAGTAAAGCATGTAATTGTTGCCCCATTCTTTCTCTGTTTAAAGCTTTTAGAACTGGACCTTGTAGGGTTTGAACTTGGATGCCCTACAGCTTCTTTTATGGTTATATAAAATTGTGATGATGATTTTTGGTTTACCTTTTCTACATGCACATTACTATAAATTCATCTAGTGACTAAATTGTAATGGCACAATATATATATATATATGTTCTTACTCTAATGCCTAATTTTAAAATTATATTTTTAAGCAAGTGATCTATTCATTTAAATTTTTACTATTTAATTTTCAAAGTCTCCATTATTTTATTATCTACTATTTTACAAAACATTAATATATGAGATTATTATTAATAATACTTATCCTTCAAAGTTTTATATCACTATACAAACAATATGGAATCTATGATTCAAGGCTACAATGATAGGGAATCTATGATTCAAGGCCCCAGTTGTGTGTGCCATATGTAGCGGTATGCACCCTCTCAACAAGACAAGTTAAGGCAGTCACATCTCACTATAGTCAGATTTAAGGTCTTTATATAGGATGCCATGAATGATGTGATTTAATTTTGATATAAACTATATCTGTTCCCAACAAATAACTTATTATTAATAAATTATTATATCTAAACCACATCAAATCAATTTTCACCTTAATTGACTTGACCATTATGCTCAGATTTCGAACTCAGGGAAATTTAATAATTGACTCTGTTCAGGGATTCCTATCAATATACTAGAGTAATATTAATAACAAATCTCACTAACTCTTTGAAATAGGTTTCATGAAGTTAATGTAATAATCAATAAAGATTATTATATTAAATGTTTGTTCTTATAAAATCAAATAAATAAATAAAACAAGATTGAAGGCTTCATTTAGTTTAATATAAAAACATAATAATTATTTATTTAATAAATAATAACTTAAACTTTATAATATATAAAAATTATTTATATATCTACTTCCTTATATTAAAAATATAAATATTCTATTTACTTACGGTAGATATATTTTCTAACTTATAACACTACATGATTTTATAACGTATATAAAATATAAGTATCCAAATATTAAGACTTCTATATTAACACTATTATATAATAGATTATACGAATAATAATCCAATTATTTGTATATAATGTTTTCATTCGTTAAAATGATTGTATGTAATTCGTGTTTATTAATATTGAAGCGATCAGTGTGTATGCATACACAGAGCTTCATGTTAGTCATTTAAAAATAGGATATATATAGATTTTATAGATCAAATATTTGATTTTTTCATTTTTGGTTAGAAAATAATATATGGATATGTGTGTGTGTTATTGAATGAGAGGGCATATATGTATATCTTGTTTTATTGAAATACTTTTTTTTTAGTTATATATTTGGAAAAGAAAATATATATATATTTCTTTGTCTTGTATGCCTCAAAGACAAAGAAAATTGGAAAATATAAGTTGACTCATTCTTTCTTTGGAATTAACATTTTTTACTAGTCTATTTTTTTGAAACAAAGATATAGTTGCATGGAAATGTTAATTATGTCTCATCTTTAAATGACAATTAAAAATGCAATCAAAATTTTCGTACCTTAATTTAATCTTAATAGGATTTTGCTAACTAGTTTAAATTAAAAAAAGATCAGTCAACCAGTCTATTTTCATTTCTAACAAAGGCAGTTATGATATAGGTGTTAAGAAAAAAATATAAGATTAAACAAAGGCTGTACTTATTTTTGGTTTTGCTGAGTAAAGTTTTGTTTAAAGTTACAGGCATTATAAATACTGGGTTGGTTTTTTTAGTCAAGGCAGTAAAAGAGTTTTTAAAAGTAAAAGAGGTTTTAAAAGCAGAGAGTTGTTGGCAGTCAAAAGTAAAAAGTCAAAAGAAGAGTAAAAAAAAGTTTTAAGAGTTAAAGCGAAAATGAAAGTCACTCTCTCTCTAATAGACATTAAACATAAGCTGATATCAAATAATCACCATGACTGCTGAATAGTCACCTTTATCCTTCCCCTCTTGGGGGAAAATCTCCAGAAAATGCATCTGTAGGAGAAAAGAAATCTAATTGATTCCATGCTGCTACCGCTGAGAAAATGGAGAACCAACTTCGAATCCAGCCTGTCCTGAGTCCATTAAAACCAAAGGTCGATCTTGAAATAAGTGAACCAGTAAGAAAATAGCTGCCTCATCAAAGTGACAGTAAGCATTGCAAGTATAAACTTTTAATCCTTCAAGATAAAATAATTAAAATGTCTTCTATAAAAAAAAAAACCTTTAGAATATCTAAATTCAAAATTCTCAGATTTCTAACTGCTCAGTAAAAGATTATATCTTAAAAAAAGATGTGTTTCAAAGGACAGTGATATATATGAGTGCTTTAATTTTTTATTATTATTGTTTTTAACAAGTCAATTTATTTTCTAACTAGATTTCTACTTATTAATAGTAGAGAAAAATAAAGAGAATGTAATGTCTAATTCTAAAATGGAACAAAAGATTACTATGAAGTTTATAAATATCCGCTTTTATTATTTATTTTGAAATATGCCAGTATGTTCTCTTTAATTATAAAATATACACTTTATTGATTGGTGTTAACTATGCCAAATTCAGCCAGTATTGGATGATTATAATTTACTATTAGATCAATTTTATGCATAGATTTGTTTATTTCAAATCTTAAGGTAGGAGAGGGGTAACTATTTTTATAATTGTAAATTAACAGTTAATTTTGAATTTCTTAAATCGTTTGTCTAATTGTGGCTGGGTAAAATGTCATTTATTTTAAAAAAAAGAGAGAGACTAAAAAAATCAAATATCTGTATTAAAATCTGCCCTCTACTCGTATATACATAATTACAATACCTTGTTAAAGAAAATTAAGAATATAAATGAGTGTTAAAATTATTATTTATTTGATTTAGATTTGATTAAGATTGTTTATGACAATTAAAAATGAAATAATATATATATGCATTTATTTATGTGTTAAAAAATAATAATAATAAGAAGAAGAATCATGCTTCTTTTCTTAAATATAAAATGGGCAATATTACTTATTACAAAGGTATGTGTTCATCTCACTATATGTATATTTAGTGACGCATATATTTCGGGAAAGGGTACTATCTCAGCAGTAGTGTTTTTGCCTCTTTAGCATTTTGTAGTTAAGCTTTATATTTAAGCATGTGGGTGTTTTATAGCCTATAAAATATGGTTATCTTAAAATTTCCCAATATTACTTATGAAACACAGGCTTAAGAAAATATCTATACAGATATGAGTTAATACTTTTTATGGGCAAATATATCAGTGTTGCTTAATAGAATGATCTGTGCCTATATGGCTTTTAATAATGAGCATATGTTGAGTAATGCTATGCGAGCTGCTAGACGGATATGTTTACCGGTACTGGGGATAGCCGCATTTTTGAGCCGATAAATGGGTACTCTATGACGATAGGGATTCAAAGCCCACGCTCTATTATTTCCTACACAGGCCATGCTGATTGTGAATGTGTTTTCATAGGAACTTCTATATATATTTTATTGCTCGACAAGGGAGAGTGGCCATCTGCCAATGCCAATAATAATATAGCTGCCACAGGATTCAAACCCAGATGCCAATGATCTTCTGTAATTAGATTTCTTGATCATGCCTGTTGATAATGCTGTGTGAGATAGATAAACCATATTTATCATATAACTATTGATAATAAAGGGAGCTAGAATTATGCTTTGGTCCATAACTCCTGCTGGGAATGCTAAAAGTAAATATAATAATAAAAAAATATACTTAGCTTTCCCTATGTATGTGAACACACACATAAATTTATTATATATATATTTCTGGCCTCTAATTTAATATAACCAGATATTGTGTTTATTCTCGACAATTGGCATATTAATTTTATAGTGGCATATTTCTTGATCTAATATTATCATTATCAACATAAAAATTTGTTTTATGCTCATACACAAATGTAATACTGATATTTACTATTTGTTGTAATTATTATTTCTGGTTAATTTATAATTATTGTTTTTGGTCCATAAATTCTGTTGTCATTATTGATAGTATGACTTTATTGTAATGCTCACACACATCTAATATTGATGTTTATTATTGTTATTGTTATTTTTAGTTCATAACCTTGGTTGTCATTATTGGCAGGTGACCTCTTTGTAAAATCATACATTTATCTTAGTGATATCTAAATACCGTACCATTATCAATAACTGATAATTAAATATTGTAATTTTTTTTTGGTTTATATGTACGTCCATACATGGATCATAATAAGATCCAAACGTTGTTATTATTATTTATATCTTCTAATGAATTGTGTTAATAAATCAGATATATCTATACAGTTGTCATGTCATTCCCTGGTTCATCACATCCACCCAACTATATCCACACTTAATTAAATCATTTATGTGCATTCAAAACCTATGAAATATTTGAAATAATATTCTGAGCTGTATCAAAGTATTTGGTGAGTATCTTAGATTAATTTGATAATTCTAATGCATGACAGGCTAAGTTTGAATTGATAGAGTCCTTGTTTTACCTTGACCACCGGGACCAAAAAAAAACGATGACCATTAGTAGCATCAGGAGCGTTGGTCATTTTGGAGCACTGGCAAATAGATTAAAGCTTAGTACTGTTCCACGACTACCGTATCCCAAACATGCTGGGTTTGAAGTACTTTTGCTAGGTCTCTGAATCTTGTTGGCTGATCACATGATTCTGACCAGTACAATATAAAAATATATATTTCATATCAGTGTTAGTCATTTATTCACTTACCATATATAATGGTTATTAGACTATTTGGATTAGTATAAACAAAGTATTGTCATGTCATAAAAAATAATAGTATGTGAATTTAAAAATAATTTAATCTCTTATCTCCAAGTTCACTTTATCCCTTTATATTTTTACTTGCCTTTCCCATATTAATATTTCTTAACTTTTATAATAAATTTTTATTAATCATAAACAAAAAAAAAATATTTTAAATTATTAATTCTCTCCTATTATTCATTTCTTTAATAAAGGAAATGAAATTAATGTTTCTCAATTATAATTTTTAAAAATTAAATGGTATTTATAAAAGTTAATGCAATAGTCTTAGATGTTCCTGGAATTCGCGACTGAAAATCCTTCAAAGATGTAATTTTTGATTTCTTCATTGTTATACATTGAAGAAAATAATAGGATATCCCAAGTTGACGTTTAGTTTCCTCTTGGTATGTAGATGTCATCTTTGGTAATACACAGTTCCTTTATTAACAATTATAATTCCATTTTAAAGATATAGCTTGTATATAATTTCATAGGCATTTGCAAAAGATGTTATTCACACATATATATTTGATTAGGCAAGTGCATTTTATATATCCCACGATAAACCGGTGTTCTACTCACCCTGCATTTTCCTTATAATGTAAAGTACATTAAATTTAGTTGAAGTTTTTATAAACATATTCTTTTTTTAAAATGAAGTTTACATTTTAGAACTCCAATTAGAATGGTTTTTATTGAACACGAAAATATATTCAAATTACTTTCTTTAAAAAAATATTAGAAATTTTTTCTAATAAGTATTAAATCGTTCAAAATATAGATTTTATCTTATACACTGTTCTTTTAAAACGAACACAGTATAAGTTTTTGTGAGGATATAGCTGAAAGAATAGAATCCTTAATCTTTTAATAAAAATAGAATTATTATTTTTATATATAGCTGCATGAGCTTGCTGAAGCATATCGCATTCTACATTGTTACAATACAATTTGATATTAAATTACTAAGTTAATTTCATTTCCTTTAATTCGATAAACTGTATGTGAACCCAGAGGTCATTTACCTTGTCAACTGTTTTTTTCTCAACAATGATTTTTCATTTTAAAGAATGAAAAATACTAACTTACTAGATTATATATTTATTTTTATAAATATAATAAGAATACAAATATAATGTATACATATTGATTATATGTATGTATAAATATATATATATACTCCTACAATATATATAGCAAAAAGGTGAGAAGGTTGCCTTGACAGCAGTGAGAAATGTTGTTTACTATCTTTATTATGAATGTGTAGATAGTTACTGGTTGGTTTCTAATTACATATAGAAATGTATAATTACATGCTTTGCTTCCTATCATTATTTTATTTTATAGGTGTATAGAAGTAAAAAATGGAGACAAATTCCTACTTCTGACCTAGTACCTGGTGATATTTGCTCAATTGGTAAGTAAAATTTTGCATGTATCTCTAGTGATAATTAAAATCTGAAATCCAAAACAGATTGCTTGAATCTGTTGCACAAGAATGTATTTTTGTTTTTTTAGAAATTTGTACAAAATAGAAGCAAATAGCTTTGAATTATGGGAAATAAATTACAATATAGTGTCATGATTAATAATGGTATGACAAATATGACTGTTAAACTGTGGTCAGAATTAAACCGTCATCGGTTATACAAGTTTTTTAAAGATATGTTAGAAACATCAAAGGAAATAAAACTATAGCAAGTAAACTATAATGATGGTAAAAAAATCATTTTTAATAAAAAAAAAAATTGTATTATATTTTTAGATGATAGAATAATGGAATCACCATACTCATGACATTTGTGGCAGATGATATGAAATTGCAAATAATAAATGCTATATATATATAGTGTGAAATCATGCACCTATAATAGGTTTTAATTTTAAAATTATAATTTAAGAAAACACCAAAGATAATTTATTAAAAAATAAGAATATTGGGAACTTATATATTAGACCTGTTATGCCTTTTCACATTCGTATCATTCCGCTGACAACTTGCTATTCTTGTGATATGACAAAATAATGTGTACACTCGAATTTTGTACAAACTTAAAATAATAAATTCATCAGAATGGACCATGTGTACATGATATTTTCACAATATTTACAAAGTTATCAGCTATCTGAATAGGTACGTGAAAAGGTGTAGCAGTTCTAATACATGACAGGAATTGCACCAATCTAAATCTAACAATATTAAAAATATTAATTTCTAACAATACTAAAAATATGAATTTCACACAAAAATAAGTCTGAAAAAGTTTTATGCAATTCCCAAATGTTACTTTAAGTACAGATAAAACAATCACTAAATTACAAAATGCTTAAAATATAGACATATGGTACTTAATATATAATAGGAATTGTCACGATGAAATACTCAATTTGTCTGTTATCTACTTTATTGGATTAAATTTTGTTTCAAAATGGAGTCTAAAAGTAAAATTTTTTATTTTTCCCAAAATGGATACTTAACACTGATTGTGCAATATAACATGTGCACAGGATCCTCACCAGAAATATTAATAAGTAGTAAATTTTTTTTCCAAAATCAAAATATATTTTAAATTGCTACACTTTTATTATTTCTCCAATGTGATTTACACAAAAATGGTCAGTAGCTGGCAGCTTATAATTCAGCAGTTTTATAGGCTTTCCAACAGTTCCAAATAAATTGTTGACTCCTCTTCCACATTTTATTTGATGGCTTTTGTCAGACTTACCACTGTTCTACCATGATTTCTCATGATGAAACAATCATTGGTTTCCCTGCAGAAGCCATCAATCATCCACTGTTCCAGAAAAATTTGTCCGTTTTTTTTTTGTGCAGAAGGCTCTCGTCAATTTCAATGATTTTGTTAGGGCGCCCAATTTTACATTTTTTCTCTGCTAATCCAAACTCTGTTTTCCACTAGTCTATGGATGTTAATTTGCGAGCCCAGCTGTAAAATAAATCAGATTGCCATCAAAAATGGAATTCTGACACTTTCCAACCATGTTCTTATACGAATGCCTATTTTATCTGTTACATTGTCATTGCTTATCCGAAGTTTGGATGTACTCACTCCAAATGTTTATTTATCATTTTGTATTGTTTTTTCTTTTTTTAAAAAAGAAAAAAATTGTAGTATTATTCAGAAAATTGGAAAAAACTAAATCAGCATTGAAGTAAAAAACACTTTGAGAAGAACTTGTCAGAACAAAATCTGGACAATAAATGAAAGTGTAAATTTATATTATTGGATTGAGATTATTAATAAGTAGTAAATATATTTTTTTCAAAACAAAAAAAAAATTACTACACTTATTATTTCTTCAATGTAGTGGACTCATTTTTTTGATGTCAATTAGTGTGATTCACACAAAAATGATCAGTAACTGGCAGCTTGTAATTCAGCAGTTTTATAGACTTTCTAATAGTCTGAATAAATTGCTGATTCCTTTTCCACATTTTGTTAGATGGCTTCCATCAGAGTTGCCGCTGTTCTACCATGAATTCTCATGATGAAACACTCATCAGTCTTCCTGTTCTGGAAGAATTCATCTGGCTTGTTTGTTTTTTTTCTTTTTGTATGAAAGACTCTTGTCAGTTTCAACAATTTTGTTAAGGTCTTCAATTTTACATTTTTCTCCACAAAACCAAGCTCTGCTTCCCCCATTCTGTGGATATTAATTTGTGAGCCCAGCTGTAAATAAATCAGATTTTCACCAAAAATAGAATTCTGGAACTATTTAAAAAAAAAAGAAAATAATTGTAGTATTAATCAGAAAATTGGAAAAAATAAATCAGCACTGAAGTAAAAAACATTTTGAGAAGAACTTGTCCAAGTGAAATCTGGACAATAAATGAGTGTAAATTAATCATGTTTGACAGGATCGCAAGATTAGACATTTATCACGAATGTCAAAAGACGTACCATCTCTCCTACGTTGCAGGACTAATATGGGTAGAAGTATGGAAACTGAACCCTACTGTCTGATGGTGCTGTTTTCACAAAATGCACATCAATATACCGTTTTAGCGGCCTTAAGTTATGGCTGACAGTATAAGAGGTGTTTTTTGAGCCATAACAGGCTGCCTGAGGGTGATCCGTATTCTATGATTATGTAACGAAATACTACGCCCATTGCATTGCGACAGTATTCATCAAGTGAGTGCTCTTGAACTCTCGCTACGGTCTGATTTGATGGTGGCAGTATTTGTAAGATACGAAACTCTGCAAAATTCAATGTCGGATATTTTTTAAAAGGCGTAATGTAATTAATATTGCATATTAAGAAATGTCATGTCATCACACACCCTTCACTATTGTTTTGAAATGTCCAAAATTTAAAAAGGTTATTATTTTTGGCAAATTTTTAAAAAATTTATATGCAAATGCACGTTTACGCATGAATCCTCACGAGAACAGTAAAATGTCGTCTGCAAGTTGTCCAAATATGTTTAAAATAAATCAATTGCCGGCCACAGAACTTGAGGCTATTGAATTTTTCAAAAAGAGAAAAATCCTGCCATATGCGAGAGATAAGCATTTCGAAGTGATTTTTTTTATTATTTTGGATTCCTATTTTCTTTTTCTTTTTTAATATTACTTTTGATGGCTACTGTTTTTGTTTGTTATGCCCCCCCCCCCCCAAATACTGTTTATTTAATTATTTTGATTCACAACTTGTCAAAAGTTTCGTTTATTTTTGATTCAATAAATAATTTTATGGAAAACTTGTTGTTTTTGTTGTTCACATGATTATAAAGTAGGTAGGTAATATTTGATAAGTTTCATTAACAGTTAAAGTAGTAGGTAATATTTTATTATACCAAAAAAAAAAGAAGTATTTAAGAGTTGATTCAAAAGGCCACACCAAAAAATAAAAAAATAATAAAGATATGTGTCGTAACATAATAAAATTTTCATAAAGAAAATCCAAAAAGAAGTCGATAATTAAAAATCAAAATAAACTTTCTTCGCTACACCAACTCCCCCATTTGGTTTAAAAATAAAGTGTTCTTTAAAAATGAACTGTTGATGTCTTTTTTTAAAATTAGAGGCCCAAAAAATTAAGGAAGAATTTTTTACTATTATATAAAGCTTTTTCTGTAGCGTAAAGATTTGAAACAAAAAAAAAAGCTTCGTAATAAATTAACCAAAAAAAAAAAAAAAAGATGACAATTCAAAATCAAAACAACCCCTCTCCCCTCCACCCTCTAAAAAACCAAGTTGTGGTTTATTCAAAAGTACCGAATTGTTGAAGTCTTTCAGCAAATCAAAACATCAAAAAAAAAGAAAGAAAGAAGATAAGTTCAAAGCAAACAACCAACCCCCCCTCCACCATCTAAAAACAACAAAGTGTTTGTTAATCAATAATTTCAAGGCAAACCAACACCCTTACACCATCTAAAAACAAAGTGTTTGTTTCTTTAAAAAAAACGAACCAAAAAAAAAAAAAAACTGAAAAAAAAAATTGCTTTACCGTAATATTATGTAAAGAAACCTACGGACAGTTAGTCGTTAATTTACAAACAAACCAACACTCCTAGACCATCTAAAAACAAAGTATTTGTTTATTAAAAACAAAAAAAAAAATCTGGATGGAATAAAAAAAAAAAACTTTGGTGGTTTACCATCGCCGACGAAAAAAAATTAAAAACCGATTGCAAAAAAATTTTTTTTTTGCCTTAATATTATGCAAACAAACAGATGGCCCGTGAATTGGTATATTGATGTGAATTTGGGCGAAAAAGTGCGCCATCAGACAGTAGGGTTCAGTTTTCATACTACTACCCTAATACGTAAGTACTGAATATTATACAATATTGCATACTTTTTACATAAATTATAATCACCCACATACTGTTACCACAATTCATTTCAACTACAAGTCATTTGTTTATAATTGCTAGCAATAACTAAGCAATTATGAATAAATGTGATATAGTTAAGCTGGTTTGTAAAAACGATATGTGCATGGTTAAAATTCTTTGTATTTTTTTCTAACATTGTGCATGGATATTTTTTATATATAGTTTTCTCCACTTTTATTGTTAAATTAATCTTTGGTATGAACATTTATATATGTAATACTTAAAAAATTTTAATCATCCAGAATAAATAATAATAAGATGCCATTTAAATAACAAAAAAAATTTTTTTTAGTAATACTGTAAAAACAGGATTCTAACATTTTAAATAGCACCTAACATTTATATATACATATATGTTTGTTTATTGATGATAGAAATATTTTACTAAAGACAAATATAATTAGCCAAATTTTTCACTGAATGTTAATTTGTACTTATTATATTTATTGATAATATTTGTAAGATAAAAGGGTTTTTTTTTCAGGTTTCTTTTTTAAATAAATTATATTTTCAAACATATTATTTTCATCTTTGATTTTTTCCAAAAAAAAAAAAGAAATTTAGCAATTAATTTATTCTTCTCTACTTTGACAATAAAGTCAATTACTCAAGGCTTTAATAGGTTTTATAAATGTGCATGGTAACAATCAATCCTTAAGCTATCAACAATCTCAATTTGTAGTCAAGTCAACTTTCTTGGCTGCAGGTTGAGATTGTTCATAGCTTAGGGGCTGATTGTTATCATGTACATTTATAAAGGTATCCCTTTTATTGTTAAAAAAGCTTGCCTTGACTACAGGTTGAGACTGTTGGTATTTTCTACTTTGCTATGTGGATATATCTCCACCAACAGGTAATACATATATGTAAATAGGAACTCGCATTTAAATTTTAATTGAAAATTATTTTTTCTACAAATCACTTGTGTTCCTTCTCAAAGTTTTTCCACCATGCATTGGATTAAGTCATAGTTGGTAAAGCAATTATCTGAAGCAGCATTAAAAACAAATAACTAAATCATTTTATTTTTGCTAATCATAACATTTATATTTTATTTTTTTACCATTTGCTTTTATACATTTATTTTTAAACTTATTCTTAGTAGCATATTAAAAATTCATGACTTTCATTCAATTTTTAAAATTTTTCATTGGGGCGGAATTACTATTAATATTATTTGACCATAACATTGTTAATTAAAGAATGAACATGCTCTCCAATATTAGTAAATGCTAATTATTTTTGTAAACAAAATGAAATGAGTATTTTATAATTTTCAAAAATTATAGTTGAACAATTTGTGATATGAAAAAGTTGAAAATTGTTTTTTAAAAAAATTATTTTACTTATAACTATTTTAGGAATATATAAACATTTGCATTTCCTTTTTTATTTTTAATATATTACTATTTCAAAAATTTATATTAAATTTTTATATTGATTATGTACTATTTATTTCTCATATCATGTCATCTATATTTGTTTTATTGCATTTCTATATTTCAGCTTAGCAATTAGGCATAACAAATGAAATTGAAAGAAAGAAAGAAATCAAGTCAATATTTTATAAACAAATATATATAATAATCATGAATTTTAAAAATAATATATATCCGTTGTTTCACTATAAAAATCTATATGTATAGACATATACTCTTTAGCTATTAGTCTTATGTAGTTTTATGGTGTATTTTTTAGAATTATTAAAAAAAAATTAAGATCTGTACTCAATTAAGTAATAAATTGTCTGATCAATAGAATACTTTATTAATATATAATGTATTGCTTTAGGAGTAGAAATTTATTTTATTTATTCCAGATCCATCTATTGTAAGCTTGAGTAATCAATGAACACTAGATAGTTGTGGATTAGATCAAAATATTGCATTATAACTCTTAGTGCAGTCAGAGCATTTATTTACTGTAAGCTTAAGTAATCAAAGAACATTAAATGGCTTTGGAGAAGATAAGAATATTACATTTTTTAATGACGATGTTAAATATATGTTGGAATATCTAGGAGATGTTTTGTTGGTTAAAAACATTAATTGCTAAATCTTATAAAAGATTACTATTAAGAAATGATGAGGCAAAGGAACAAATTGCTAAATAAACTGAAATACATTTCAAAACAAGAAAAATGATGTAAAAAAAATGACAAATATTTTTTTTTTCTTACTGTAGAGATGCTATAACAATATAAAAATGTGCAAAAACATAGTAAATGTTTATCAAGAAGATATTGAAATTAATATTTAATATTATTACTAATTTCATATTTAATAAAAAGAGGATAAAACCTTATTTGTGTTTATATTTTTGATTATGATTAAAAGATTGTGTAATGTAAAAATATGTTTAATATGCAGCATGTATTGAAATGTACATTACAGTTAATAATATTAGTTAATATTCACATTTAATATTTGTTTAAGTTTTTCAGAAGTATATATGTGCTTTATATATGCTAGAAGTTTATAATGAAGATGTAAGAGAACTATATATTACTACACATTCTTTTACTCCATTATAATTATTAATCTGTGAAGGTTAGGTATCTAAGTGAACTAAGTTAATGGTATTGCATGTGTGTGCAAAATATAAAATAGCAAAAACGTCAGCATTGAACAGAACTGGGCAGGTTCCATCTACATCAAATAAAGATCTTTATGCTGACAATGCAAATTTATTTAGTTTTGCATTTAAAAGTAAATTTCATAAATATCTCAAGATATAATCATAAATTGCTTTTGGAAATTTTGCTATATGAAATCATAGAACTTTTTTTTGTGACTAAGAAAGTCCAGAGATTTTCATTTGACTTTCATTCATTCATTTATATATACATGCAATTTTGCATACAATTTCAAATTGTTCTGATCATAATAATATTCATAAATAAAATAAAATATTTTTCCATTTTTTGCATTTAAGTGATAAATTCTACTTAATTCAAGTAATTCTTAGACATTTATCAATTTCTTTTTTAAAAAACATATTTCATTTGAATCAATATCGTACATTGTTGCTAGTGTTTCAATCATTACATGTGGCCATTGTCAAGGATCTCCTAATTAAAAAAGTATAGAAAATAAAAATCTTACCCTCATATATGCCTTAAGTATCCACACCATACAAAGGTTTATTTTATTACTTATTTTTTCTTTATTCGTAATGAAAGATAAATATGTTTAGTTTCAATAGATAAAGTATATACGAAATTCACATAACATAACTTTTTTTATTTTCCATATTTTTTAATTAGGAGATGCTGAATTATAGCCATACATCTTGACTGAAACATTGGACAAATTCAATAACTATATATTTTAAGATTTTCAGTTCTTCATTAACTATAGTGTCTATTTTTTCTGGCTAGGAAAATTAACAAATTTCTAACTTAAACAATGTGATAAGATACTCGGTAATTACCACATGCATATAATTTTTCTACCCTTAGTATTTAAATCTCTATCCTCAGACTGAATTTTAACTTTGCCTTTATTAGACATCCTAAGTGGCACTAGAGTAGAAAACTGCTCTTACCTTATCTGTTGTTTAATTTAATTAAGCTGGGAATTTGACGGTTTGTTGCTATTAATCTGTAAGTGCCAAATTTTCTGCCCTTACAGTAATGACATATTCTCTTTAGATAAATATATTAATGATTATTGCTAATCATTTATTAGGGTAAAAATTAATATAACAATTTAAATCTGGATTTAGACTTTTGAATTTAATTAAAGTTTAATATATCTTTTCTTACTCAACATAAATTTATGATATATCATTAATTCAATTTTATTCTTCTTTTTTTTTTTTCACAATATTTAATATGTGAATATAATTAAGACTTTTATTCAGCAACATTCTTTAAATCGTGATTAAATATTGAACATAACTGATGACTTATAAGAGATTGTGACCTTGGCAAACTCAGGAGTTCTGATTGAGCCCAAAATGCATCTCTTTGTTCATGTGTTTGAAGACCATTCAATAGAAAATTTAACACCAAGACAACTAAACATTATTTATCAATCCCAATAAGAGGGATAGGATAGCAATCAGATATCATCGATCAAAAAAGAAAGTTACATTTAACCAGCATATTTTAAAAGCTTTCCTAATATAGATTTTGAATAATTTAATCACAGCATTTTTGAGCAACAAAATTTATTATACTTAAGCCTCTTGATGACCAGATCATACTCTTTTAGTAAAAAAAAGTGTAAAAGTTATCCACAACATTATGAATTTAGAGAAAATTTGGTTAAAGTACAAATGTAGTAATTCGCAGAGCAGTGCCTACATTCATCATATTTGGGATGGATATACAACTATCTAAGTTTGGCTTTTTGCTCTGATAAAATAAAGCTATAGAGACATTCTGATTACTTTAAATTGTAAAACATTGAAGTTAGTCCGGTCCAGCTCATGTGACATTTTAATTTAATTCTAATCTTAGTAACAGTCAAAAGACAGAATGCCAAAATATTTGAAATAAGTAATTTTTTTTGAATTAGGATTAATGATTAGAACAGTGATTGTTGAATATTCTTTTGAAAATTTTATTTTTTATACGGACTAGTAGTGTGATTGTAGTGGCTAAGAGGCTTTGAGGCCATTGGTTTTTAACAAAATCATAATTCATTTTTAATGTTATTCACATACTTGTAATGAATATATATATATATATATAAGTGAATCTATGCTGACTCTTAACTTTCAACCTCAAATTTTGAAGTTTTGCCATAATTATTGTTCAAATGATTTAGTTGGAGCTCCAGAAATGACAAAGTAGAGCTGCAATTCGTAGACCAAGCGGGCCTTAATGTTAAACCATGCAGGGCAAAATAATAAAACAGTTTATTGCTTGAGAATTCATAATAAATTTGAGCACCAAAAGTAACAGATTAAAGCTATGATCCAGGAACCTTGAATACCAGGATCCATTTCTCTATCATTGCACTAAACCATATGCAATTGTTTGGAAATAAGTGACAGAGTAGAATTTAAATTTAATGACATTAAGCTTTGGAATTACTCTATTCTATCTATGTATGCATCAAATCTTGTAGGGCAAAATAATCGAGTGGTGTATTGCTTAGGAGATAATAGGAAGTTTGAGTACTGGAAGATATGGCAATGACAGAGCAGAGTCATGATTTATGGACCTTGAATTTTAATTTGTGCCATTCTACCATTATAGCAAATGCCTTTGCAAAAGAGATTGTATTAATGCCGTATTTTTTTTTTTAAAAAAAAAAAAGC
This sequence comes from Epiperipatus broadwayi, assembly GCA_028023455.1. Classification (NCBI taxonomy): domain Eukaryota; kingdom Metazoa; phylum Onychophora; class Udeonychophora; order Euonychophora; family Peripatidae; genus Epiperipatus; species Epiperipatus broadwayi. Next base: position 118,206 of record JAQFVV010013245.1, read on the forward strand.
TGAGAAAAAATCATATAATTCTAATTAGTCCCAAATCTGAGAAATGTGTAGTTACCTTTTTTTTTTTAGACTTTGAATTCATTTTTCTAATTTATTAGTAATTCATTTATTTGTTGTTATATTTTATTTCTCGGAATACGAAACAATACCCGAATTGATAGACGCACTCTTGAAGAAATATTTATATAGTGTTTTTCTACATGCCCCCCCCCCCCATAAAAATTTTGCTTATGTCTTCCAAACCAACTTTTAATCCTGTACAGTTTTATCATTTTAATTTATAGCTGCTTACCCCCCCCCCCCACTCCACCCTTTTAAATACACATTTTGATCCCAGAATGTTGTCCTTTTGTATTCGTCCACGGAGTTGAGATTTTAAAAAACTTAAGCAACACTTTTAAAATTTATGTCTGTTTACAGTGTGCACAAGTGTTTCCTGTTTATTATTATTAATTTTTTTTAGGTTCTTTTTTTTTTTTTTTTGTCATTTCTATTTCAATCAACTTTGCAAATGAAAGCAATAAATATTAAAACAGCAGCTTGTAAAGCAGATATCTTCTGTAGACTATAATAAATGTTACTTTCTAATAAAAGGACATGTGGAATTGATGTCACTTTAATTAGAAGCAGTTTCATGACCGGACTTTTTCTATTAGAACTGTTGTATGGTTTGTAATTAAAAAAAAAAAAGGTGCGAAGTGATTAATGTGATGGATGAGAAATTGATAATTTAAAAACATGGGATTTTAAAGCAATACATTTGTTCTCAAAATGAACTTTCTGTGTGTGTGTGTGTGCCACGTAGCCACACATTTATAGCAAACATTTTGATGTAATGAGATTTTGATCTTGTCTCCTGACCTGAATGAAAACAAATATGCAGATGATTGAAAGCTGGTTGTTTTGACTTGTTACCATGTAAATATCTTCTTGGGGTAATGGAAAATGAGTTAACTATAAGTTCATGATTGGAAGAGGGGTTCAAATTCGGTTTTAAATCCGCCTGCAGTTGAAGGATTTCCCAAACAAGTTCTTTTTTCTTCTTCTCATGTAGCCAACCCATAACTATTCTAACAATCTATTCAATAAATGTGGTTAATGGTGTACAAAGATTCATCTTTAGTCTATTTCAGCAGTAATCCATCACTTTCAAAGGCCAATAGCTAGAAGTATTCCAAAATTTGTTTATCACTATCATAGATTTAAAATGGGAAATGAATTACTGCTGTAATGATTGTATTAAATGTAAGTTAGAAGAAACATGTCTTTAGTTCACATATCTGCCATCCCTCTATAGAGGTAATAGCACAAGTCACCTGCCAATTAGTAAGGATGTGTTCTTTTTGTTTTTTTATATTTTAATTCTCTGTAATAAAATGCTCGGTGAACTAAAAGCTTTAGGATTAATTCTGAGCCCAGTAAAATTATAAAATCTCAATTTGGTCAATTGAATGTACTATTGAGTTCAAAACCAGCCAGTTGCATGCCTAAAACAACATGATCCCCTGAGTGACTAATGCATTTTTTTTTAAACATTTTATGTAAAATGGCTAGATATCCATTTACAGGCTAATGGTGACTCTGGTTTACCTATGCATCAACCATTTTTTTTTAAAAAAAAAGACCTTTAACTACTTGAAGAAATTTCTGACTTTAATTTGAAATGACGAAGAACTCATAATGTAATAGTTAGCATTGCTTTATTACTAGGATCATAATTCATCTGATAAAGTTTAGGAAGTAACAAAAATGTCACATGACTTCCAGCTTATATTTTGCAATAATAATTTTGTATTGTCTAGAACCATCTAACCTAAGTTTGAGTAATCAATGGACACTAGATAATAGTGCTATATTTTTATAGTCAGAATAGTTTCGTCTATTGGCTGTCTTCAATGAGATACAGGATTGTATTCACAATCTAGCCACTGTAATTAACTCTTGTATAGTAACTTTTTTTAAAATAATATGAGATTAAAAATACCTTACAATTTTGAATCCAATGAATTGCTTACATAATTTTACTTATCAGAATTTTATAACCATAGAGTTAGATCATTATAACTATATAAATTAGTTATCTTAGATTTTGGAATCTCACATTAATAACTCATATATTATTTAAGAAGTTGAAAGTGTTGACTAGATTACAAGTACAATCTTGTTTTTCTTTTAAAATAAATATTCACGCAGTTTAATGCAACAGTGGAAAGTAATGTATTCTTAGAATTAAATATCCTTGAATCAAAGCTCATTTTGTTACTTCTCGTTTGAATATCAGGATTTCCCAAGGAGCAAACTATTTGATTACTTACTTATTTTTGCTTTAAAAAAAAAAATGTCTGGAAAAGTGGGCAATGCAATAGTGTTATCTTGTATATATTGATTACTCTGCCTTAAAATAAACAGCTCTAGAATAGATTAAAAAGAATGCAATATTATTTCTCTATGCGTATTTTGATCTGGAAATGGGTATCTGCTATTTTTAGTTAGAGAGTATTGCTTATAAGAATATTTTTTTATTGGACTGGGATTTTTCAACCTTTGTGCATGTTTATGACATGATGAAGATTACTAGAGGTATTATTGCTAACACACAGATCATAAGATTTAACCTTTCAACACTAACTGGTTTGTTTTATCAAAATCATTTCTTGGCATGGCAGATATTCTCAAGAAAATTTCCTAAATCTGTTTTTTCTGGCATGACCATTAATTTTTAGGCATCATGATTTGTACTTTTTTAAATATTTTTTTTTAATGAAGACCAATTTAGAGATTAATTCTATTGTCAAAAAAAAAAATCCCAACAGACTTGAAAATATTGAATTCTCAAACTAAGTTTAAGTTTGAAAATACCATGCATAAAGGTATATATTATACCTTTAATATTTTTGGTGCATCATTGCTAATATATCTCAACTCCAAACTGTATCGATGAAGCTCATAATTATTTCTAAGGATTAAGATCGGACTATCTTTCTTTTAAAATTTTGAATACATTATTTTTAAAGTCTCATATGTATCCATTTCAGACTTTATCAATATTAAATCCTTTAAAAGATCTATAGAAATAGAGTTGCTTGCATGGATACCCTGGATTCCACTGATGTTTGCACATTTTCATCTTTCAGAATCATAATGCTTGACACCTCTAATCCTACAGGCATTATATCTATTTGAATCATTCTTTATCATCATCACTTTTTATGATGTAAAGAAATGATTCTATGATAGAATTTGCAAGTTTTTATTATGTATACATACTTTTTTAAAGGCCATGATGCATACTTATTTCATCAAATTAAAATTTGAGCCACATTTTACTCTCTTTATCTTCATCACATATATTCAGAAAATTGTACTACAAATGCCATGTCATTTTTACTAATAAAGGTTCTGAAAAAGTCTTCCATTAGAAATGTGATAAAAATTTTGATCCCAAGGATCATTTGTATATCATCCACTTATTTTACTTCTATGATTCTGATTGTTGGGTACGAAAGATAATTTATATTTAAATGAGATTTAATTTAAATATGAATTATTAAAAAGTAAACAGTAGGTTGAAAATGGGATTGATAAAGTCGCATTTTACACTCAGAAATTTAATCTTCAGTACTAATTAATATTTTTAGCCTGCTTTAATGGAAGTCTAAAAGAATTATGAGCATAATTAATATTCTAAAAGATAATTTGAAAATCCACTTTTTGGATGAACTATCAGACAATATTCATGTTATGAATGTCAAAAATAATACCGATTGTATAAATACTATATTATAGATGATTTGTAAATTCATTCCCTGTATTAAATGTCATTTTAATATTTATATTATAAAAAAATGATATTTAAATTGTGACATCAACATTTATCAATTTGTAAATAGTTGTACATGTGAATCTGATGTAAGAATATTGTCTTAATCTCTTGATCAGCTAAGGAATGCCTTTATGAATATATATTTCATAGAGAAATAGCTTGACACCACAGGTCTTTAATAGCTGGTTAATAGATAATTCCATTTCGGTACTTTTGTAGAATCTGTAATACGGAAGTTCAGGTGTTTTTTTTTAATTATTCATTTTCAGGGGTTCAAACTATTTGTTTATTTTCTCAAAAATATTTTACCAAGCATGTGTTACTTGATAAATTTAAACAATATTAAGATATGAATTATAAATTACTGTTAAGTTTAAAAGAATATTACTAAATGTTTTATAAATTCCATTCACAAGATTTAATCCCTTTTTTTTTATGGATGTTGTAAAAACATTATAAACAATGTTAACACGTTGTTGAAGATTGCTGTGATTTTTTTTTACTTTTACTGAAAATGTTTTTAGTGGGGGGGGGGGGCAAAAGGGCACTTTGATGACTTTTTGTGCAGAGAGACTGGGGGTGCTTTATTGTAATTGGTGCACATATAATAGTATCTATTCTTATGCATGCGATCAAAGAAAATATCATGAGAGATCTATTTATTCGAATTATTGGAAGGGATATAAAACTGAGGAATTATGTCATGCTGGATTTGAACATTTCAAAGTACAATAAATCACAGATATAAGTTTGTGGATCCACATTTATTTTTATTACAATCAATTATTGTATTTTTGCATAAGCTTTTTTGTTTTTATAATCATAATAAAAAAAATAAATAAAAGAATATATTAAACACAATAGCTCATAGTCTGCCATATTTGAGGCCCTTGAAAATGGATAATTAAAACAAAAATGCCTGGTGAACTTTCATATTACAGATTCTACAAAAGCATCTCCATTTCTTATAATTATTGGTACACTCTCTCACGCTATATATGACTTGCTTTATTGATTATCATAATTTTACCTTTAAGGCTTTCATATGCTAAGGCTTCTAATATATGGTAGATCTGAATTTGGTTCAGTCCCATATAGTTATTTAAGTTAGATAGCTGAAGTTAACGACATTTTTATGTCTGAAAATTTCAGAGTTTCTACTTAAATATTACGTATTAAATAAATGCTGTGTTTTTAGTTGATATTTTGGATCTTGTGTCTGAATGATCTAGCTCCTCACTGAGGTGAGCATAAGCTCGAAACTAATTGGTCTGGAGATAAGAATATTCTAGATAGAGATTTTAAATATTTTCTCTTATCGCACTTATCAATTAAGAGCTTGTTTGAACTATTGGTATGTTCTCTATATTAATTTGTAAATACAAACTCATAAAAGCAATGACACGCTACATATGACTTCCTTTATTGATTATTATAATTATTAAGATAAATTTGTAGGAAATGGTCAATGCTAATATTTTATATTGTTTATAGTATCATATTGTAATATTTAAGTTTTGCTTCTTCTCTTTCGAACTAAAAGTATGATATAATTATTCTCAGTCTCAAATTTATATATTTTAAACATAAGAATATATAAAATATATGTTTTTTTTTAATCTATGGAAAGAAAAATATGGATTAAAAAGAGAAATTCCTTTATATATTAATTGTAAGCTGAAATGGTCATACAGAAAACAAAATACAATGTATTGTGTAAGGTAAAGAAGTTGTTGGCTATCTCTTTTTTAAATATATATACTTAAATGAGTTATTAAGTTAGTGTTGTTAGAATAAAATGGAGTTAATTTCTAAATAGAAAAGTTTCTACTAATGATATGGCATCTCAAAAATAGAGAAAGAGTTCAGTGAAGAGCATGTTAAAATAATTGGTATTTGTAAAAGATTTGGAATGAAAATAATGCTATATAAAATTTAAAGCAACAAAAATATTGGAAGGAATTTATATAATATGTTAATGCTTTTAATTTATTGTTTGAGCACAACTGATAACAGAAAAAGTGATAAAAGTAATCAGATTATAATTGCAAGTATTTTTAACAAGGGTAGAATTTTATTTGGCATATATTATTTTAATGAAGATATTTATTGAATGTTTGGAATGTAGCTTTATATGGAGCAGAGACATGGCTACTTAGAAAAATGAAGAGAGGCTATAGGAATGTGGGTATATATGAGAATTGAATGAAAAAATTGAAATGCTAACTTGGCAGTGCAGAAATGTTGAAAAGAGTAAGTTAAGAAATATTATTTATTGAAAATGATGATGAAGAATTGGATTGGACTTGTATTTCAAACCAAGGGAATTCCAGAGGTTATATTGGAAAAGATGATAGAACAGTGGTTCCCAAATGTTTTTGGCCATGCCCGACCTAAGCATCTCTAAAATCCTGATCCTTCCTCTTCCCATGACTTATAATTCTTATTTTTAAAAAAGTGAACTATTTGTGTAAAGGAAGCCTAAAAGGCCATTAATGAAAGGGCAGCTGAAGTACAAATTTCAAGCCACTTATTTACTTGCTTCAAATAAGAATGGAGAGATAAGGAGTAACTGTGTTATCTAAACAGAAAAGAGACTGAAAAGAAGGTGACGCAGAAAGAGGGAAATTTAAAAAACATTCTTAACTTAATTTGTAAATAGTAAGTTATAAGAACAATTAGCAGGCTTTCCAAATTCACTGTTAATAAAAAATTTTCCCAAAATTCATTGTTAATAACTCATTCTCAAATGCCCCCTTCCCCTTTAAAAATCAAATTGTTTTTCTGTGGAGTGTGTGTGCTATGTTAGGAACCATTGCTGTAGAGGATCAAAGTTAGATTGGAGAAGAAATTGAATTATCATACAAATGCACTAAATATTTTTGGTAGTAGATGAAGGGATGTAATGTCATGAAGTGTGGTTTCTGTCCTTATGAATTATTTTTTGGCATGTAAATAGTTCTCAAAAGGTAATAGAGAATTTGTCTTTACAATTATTAAGGTTACAAACATATTTTCAGATGTTGTTGTTATCATAACTAATAAATAAACAGTAATATGAATAGTATATGCCAATATTCAATATTTTTAATGAACTTTGTAATGCGAAAGAATATCTTAGTGGTTTATGATTTTTTTTTATATAATTTGTGAATTATTATTTTCAAATTAATGCATTAGGCACTACATTAATAAATACTGTATCAAGGTGGAAAAATATATTTGATTTTTTGCTATTATAACTAATTTATCCACAATACTTACTTGCCATTTATTCTTTCCATGTGTATCCAAATTTTTAACTCAGGAAGGACAAAAGCCTGATATTTAATGATGACAAACAAACAAATTATAGTGCTAATAATTTTAATATTGAGTAAGATTAATATGAAATGTTGGAATTTTAATTTAAATGGTGATTTGAATATCATTACATTTTTATTTTTGTAACTTTGAAATATATAATATGTGCCTATTTCAAAATAATTGATTCTTCAAAGAGCCTGCATCATCATCTCTGAATCAGTGCATATGTTGCTTTATAAAATAGTTGGCTATTAACTTTAAAAGTTGTAAGGTGCTAGCATTTCTGGACCACAAGTAATGACATGAAATGTACAGTGTGTATTGTACTTTAACCCATGATGGAACGGCAAGCTAATATTAAATATATGTTTTAAATTGGGTAAACTTACTATGTTTGAAATCATCCAAACTGACTCCTGAAAACATTTTGAAGTTGTTTTCAATATTTCATGTTGGCAGGGGAGCATTGAAGATGATTGAATACACTGTGTCATTTCATGTCACAACTCATGATCCAGACATGCTAGAACTTAAAGTTTTTGTGATGAATATCTAAATTATGCTGCCTGAGTTATACTAGCATTGATTCAGGGTTGACACTGCAGGCAAATTTTAGAGAGAACTAATCACCTTTTCATGGGGACACACTATTAGCACTATCAGAAATACACATTAGCATATAAATTAATAAACTAATAATCAGCTTTTTAAGCTAATGCACATGCGCTTTGTGGATCTTAACAATAAATGAAGACTCATTTTCCAATACAAGATAAAGTCTTTGTGAAAGAATAGAACCCTAACGTTTAAGTATGGGAAAATCTTAAGTATTGGAAATGAGAGCGTGAAATATTAAACAATCACTTTAGAGCGCATGTGCATTAGCTTAAAAAGCTGATTATTAGTTTATTACAATTCAAAAACATTGCACTATATAAAATAAATATCTCATTTACATATCAATTAATGAAAAATTAGTTCATTAAAAGATTCCTAAAGATTTATCCTTATGTGTATATGCTCTTAATCCATTTGCTTATAAAAGCTAATAATATAATTTAAAATGAAACAAAATATGGGCGTGGAAATTCAGCTTTTGATATATTTAGTTCACCTGATGAATAAAGATTGTGAAATATGTGCATAATAAGAGAGGCTGATCTGAGTTCGTGCAGGTGAATATTTACCAAATGATAGAATTGGGATGGGAGATATGCTGCTGGAAGCAGAAAAAATGATTAATAAATTTTACTAGCAGTGTCATATTGTAATTAGAAATGAATATAAAATTTATGAATGATTTAATATATTCACATTCTCATTTCAAGATACTTAAGATTGATTTATATAAGTGCATTTAGGTTTGAAAGTAAGACAGTCATTTCTTATTTCCTCAAAATCTTTATCTTGGGGCTGGAACGAGAATATCCTCACCTTTAACATCATTGATTTCATATTATGTATGGCACTAGTGAGGAAGGTTTATTATCTTCTAAATAGAATTAAAACGAATTATGTTTTTATTTTAAAACAAATATTAACAGACACATCTAACACTAATTCTGTTTGTTTATTAATACAAATTCTGAATCTTTCAATGTAAAAGCTCTCTTCAAAGTTTCCTTCAATGAAAATAATGTAAGATGTGATCTTTATTAACACAGATCCAATTTTTAAAATAATTTTCTCAACATCATTTTCATGCAAGATAGGGATTGAGTTTTTATCCACTTTTAACACCTTGTGAACAGATATAATCATTAATTTATGATCAAAGACATGAAAAAGATCTATGATATCTAAAATGCACATTTCTTGCTGAACTACAATCTCTTACACATTTTTATCATTGTTCAGTATATACATAACAAATTACTACAGTTTAATTGATGTGAATATGTACTGACCTCACAACTTTGATACACATCATTTAATGAAAGTATATTAATCATTTTTATTAGTCGTCATTAGACTAGAGATTATCCAATAATGATTAATATTTCTATAGTGTAATTTTCACTCTTGTGGATAGAAACCAGAATCTATCTTGCATGAGAGGGATATGACACTGCACAAATCTTGTGGCCAGAAACCAATCCCTATCATGAGTGAGAGTGGTATAATGAAAATTACACTACAGAGATATCATTCATTAATGGATAATCTCTAGTCTAATGAATGACTAATAAAAGTGATTAATATATCTTCATTAAGTGATTTGTATCAAAATTGTGAGGCAGCACATTTGACCCATATCAGTTAAACTGTTGTAATTTTCTATCCATATATATATACTTAACAATGATAAAGATATTTGTATGAGATTTGGATAAGAAGTTGTGATTTGTGTCAACTGCCTGAGGGCTGGTTCAGTATAAAATGTGCATCTTGGCTATCATAGATATTTTTCACATGTCTTTGATTATATATTAATGATTACATTCCTCAACAAGGTGTTCCAAAGTGAATAGAAACCAGTCCTTATCTTGCATGAAGAGTAATGTAGTGAAAATTATACTACAGAAATATTATTCATTAATGGATAATCTTTAATCTAATGAATGACTAATAAAAATAACTAAGATTCAATTTTTTTTTTCTTTGCTTTTCAAGTCTAATTTAGGGCTGGCAATTTACATTAATGCAGTAAATATATTAGTATTTTTGGAAGCATTTGATTTTGCTCTGCTAGTTGTAAGTTGTATTCATCAAAATTTGATGATGATTAATATTTAAATAAGAAGAATTTCTCTAAAAAAAAAAAGTTAATCTGTGTATTTCTGCCTTTTTATTAGTTTTTTTTTTTTTTTTGTTAGATTAAATATAATCTTCCAATTCATAATATTGTATTTTTTAAATCTTTTATATACATATTAGTCCTTAATTAATGTTGGTTTCAAAAACGTCTAAAGAAAACAATATTGATTTTTGATAATCTGGCAAATCAGACTATGGAATGTAAGGTCCTTGTATCAATTCTGTTCTGATATTCCCAATGTTCAAATTTTTTATGAATTCTTAAGCAATAAAATCATTTGAATTATTTAATTTTCAAATATTTTTAATCCCATAATCTAATTTAAAAATAACCCAAAATAAATATATTGAACTATTGACAATCAAATATAGTTTATTCAGCAATAGTTCATTAACTTCTTTTAATTTTCTTATTATTTTGATTTATCTCGATTTTGCTAGATATAATTACTTGTTTATTTCATTAGAAAATAACAATTACATTGTTGTTATTATTATTGTTGTTGACTTTGTTCTATTTCCCTCCCTCCTTTTTCATTTTTAAACATTTCTCTACCATAAATAAATTATTTGGGAGCTATTATCCCACTATATATTCCTATGTTGGCTGCAGAAAGGAGTTTGCTATTAACTGAAAGGAGACCCTTTGATTCCTCTTGGAGGCCTTAAAGGAACCGAGCAGGGCAAATTCCTAATGTCCACTCCATAGGTTCTTGTCGTTGCAGCTGTTATTACTATGTGATTATTCATATAGTATATGAACATGGATGGGCTGCTCACCAACACGCATTAGCCAGCGTGGTGAGTTTATTGGCTTTTTACCTCTGAGTTTAAGATCAAGAAACACCGTGGTCTTTCTTCTCAGTGCCTGATAAGGCAGAATGAATGTTTGTGTAAATGATAAATATTTTTCCAATACATATATACAATTATGACAGACAAAAATAAAGCATGGCCCTTATTCCCAGGAGGCTGTAAAGTCATCAACCAAGGCAGCGGTTGGTGGCCGAAGGCGGAGGGTGCTAAGAATCCCCTGATTGCGGACCCAGGCTGCCATTTGATGACGACTTTTTATTTAGGTACTTACAACTGCAGATCACTTTCAAGTGAAGGAAGATTGCAAGAATTAGAAGAAGAACTGTCTTATATTAAATGGGACATTATTGGACTTTGTGAAGTTAGAAGAAAAGGAGAAGAAACAATTGGATTTAAAAAGTGGACATATATTCTATTATAAAGGCACACATATTGGAAATACAAGTGGAGTAGGATTCATTATAAATAAAAAGTGGAAGAACAATATTGTGGAGATTGATGGTGTATCGGACAGAGTGGCAAGATTAGTTATACAACTTAATAGCAGATACCAAATGCAGATAATTCAGGTTTATGCCCCAACAAGTTCTCATAGTGATGAAGTAGTAGAAGATTTTTATATGGATGTACAAAAGGCTTTTGATCAGAGTAAACAACATTTTAAAATTGTTATGGGAGACTTTAATGCTAGAATTGGTAGACAAATGAAAGATGAAATTGCTGTAGGTAATTTTGGTTATGGTAATAGAAATGAGAGAGGACATAGACTTGTGGAGTTTGCAGAAAAAGAAAAACTTTATATTGTGAATTCATTTTTTGAGAAAAATGTTAAAAGGAAATGGACATGGAAGCATCCAAATGAAGGTACAGCAGAATTGGATTATATTTTGACTAACAGAAAATACATATTTCAAGATTGTAATGTTCTTAATAAATTTAACACAGGAAGTGATCATCGATTAGTAAGGTGTAAGTTACGTGTTAATGTAAAACTAGAGAGACAAAAATTATTAAGAAAAACAATATTTACAGTTGATATTCCTAATCTTCAGAAACATTCTAATGAATTTAAATTAGAATTTACAAATAGGTTTCAAGTGTTATGAGATTTTGAACATGATTCAGATTTGAATGAAATTAATATGAAAATAACTGATACACTTTTAAAAACTGCAACAAACATAGCTGGTAGAAAAAAGCAGCAATTGACTAATAAAATTTCTACTGAGACTAGAGAATTTATGAAGAAAAGAAGGAATATGAAGATATACAAAAATGATGTATTAAAAAGAATTGAATATCTCGAATTTTGTAAAATGGTACGGAAAAGAGTTGAAAATGATATAAGAAAGTATAACTGTGAAATAGCAAGGAAAGCTGTAGAAGAAAATAAAAGTCTCAAAAATGTTAAACAACATTTTGGTATTGGTAGGAAATTTATATCTGCAATAAGAAAAAAAGATGGAATTATTACTAAAAAGAGAGATGACATCATGAAATTGGTAGAAGATTTTTATCAAGAATTATATAGTAATAAAGAACAAGTACCTCCTATATCTATTACATCTTCCGAATTGCCCAGAATTTTAAATGAAGTGAGACATGCAATTAAGTGTATGAAGAAAGGAAAGGCTCCAGGAAATGATGGAATTATAATTGATATATTAAAAGAAGCAGATGAAGAAATAGAAACAATTTTAGCAAAGTTATATACCAAATGTCTAAATGATAAAGATGTACCGGAAGATTGGAAGAATGCAGTAATAATATCAATATTTAAAAAAGGTGATAAAGAAGATATTAGAAATTACAGACCTATCAGCCTTTTATCAGTTTTATATAAAATTTTTACCAAGATAATTACAACTCGTCTACAGAGAACTTTGGATTTCCACCAACCAAGAGAACAAGCTGGATTTAAAAGTGGTTTTAGTACAATAGATCATATCCAGGTATTGAGAGAAGTCATAGAAAGGACAATCGAATATGAGTTGTCATCAAGTTTTGGATTTGTAGATTATGAAAAGGCATTCGATTCTATGCACATTTCTTCAGTGATTAAAGCATTGGATCATCAAGGTATAGATCCAGGATATTGTCATATTTTAAAGAATATTTATAAAAATGCAACAGCAGCAATTAAATTACATAATGATACTGGAAAAATCAACATTGAGAAAGGTGTAAGACAAGGTGACTCCATATCTCCAAAACTCTTTACAGCAGTGCTGCAAGAAGTATTTTGTGGATTAAAATGAGAAACTAAAGGCGTGAAAGTAAATGGAGAGTATTTAAGTCATTTAGATTTCGCAGATGATGTAGTTGTTTTTGCAAATAATGCTTCAGAGCTGCAGGAAATGTTGCAGGAGTTATCAGATGAAAGTAGGAAAGTAGGACTAAAGATAAATGTTAAAAAGACTAAAGTAATGTTTAATCGATTTGCTCAAAATATGAAAATAAAGATTGATTATGAAGAATTAGAAGAAGTTAACAGTTACAAATACCTTGGTCAGATTATTAATACAGATGGAAACATAATGGAGGAAATTAATCATAGAATTAAACTTGGTTGGAGTGCTTTTGGTAGAAATAACTTGATACTAAAAGGAAATATGCCTATGTGTTTGAAAAGGATGGTTTTTAACAAATGTGTTTTACCAGTTCTTACTTATGGATCTGAGACTTGGACACTTAATAGAAGAGCAATACAGAGACTTCAGACCACTCAAAGGAGTATGGAGAGATGTATGTTGGGAGTAACAAGAAAAGATTGAAAACGCAATGTATGGGTAAGACAACAAACAGGTGTTACTGACCTTATTGAAAAAATTAAAAGATTGAAATGGAGTTGGGCTGGACATATTGCTAGAAGAGATGATAATAGATGGACAATTGAAATTTTAAACTGGATTCCAAGAGATTGTAAAAGAAAATGTGCAGGGGTGTTGTGGAGAAGAGAAGCTAAAGATCGGAGAAGATGGATTAAACTTGGAGAGACCTTCATCCTGCAGTGGATTGATAATGGTTGATGATGATATTCCTATGTTAGTTTAATTACCGTACTTTGAATTATATCAAACTAGAGTGGATAAATTTTGATTTGTTTTTTAAAGTTGTCAGAATTCTTATTTTTTACACATCCTTAGACTTCCGATCAATCTGAATATTATTAGTAATGATATTTTGCATGGTGTGTGTGTGTGCAAAATATTCAGACAGTGGGATAAATCCCTAATTTAGCATGGTAAGAAAAAGATTGGCTTGTATAATGATAAGCTCTAACTATAAGTGGAACACTCATGTTTTTTAAGGTGAGTTCACAGGTGAGTGTGTATAAATTTATGACTGAAAGTTTTATTTCTCTCTCTTTATTACATATGTAGTCAGTGCTTTATAAAAAAAACTATTACCATAAAATTTAATATTTATTTCTAATCGCAGATGAGATTCTATCTTTCTCTTGCTATAAAGTGAATAATTTTATACAATTTATTTATTAAGTTATAATTCATATTGTTTAAATGGGTTTAAATTCCTTTTATAATAATTTTTAAAAAAATACACGAGGACCGGAGGGGAGAATACCTCCGATAGCAGAGTCATCAAATGCAAAGCATAACACGATTACGTTTCCAGACCATAGTCCATCTCAACTGTTAGATTCAAACTCCTGCCATCCAATGCATTTTATTTGTTTTGAGGATCGACCTGAGGCGCCAGCCAATCATAAGTTATATAATCAGCATGCTTTGGATGACAGGCACACAATCCAGCGCTTGAAATATCCCATGACTAGCTCACACTCTTAAATCAGGGTCCAGTACATTTACTTTACTCATAAAATAACTTTACACTAATTTAATGGTGATGTAGTGACTAGAGAGAAAGAGAAAACAGACAAAATAACTATTAGAGCAAACATTAATATTTATTTATGCACATATATATTTAACATACTATAACAATAATAAATTTGATATAAGAAAATATAAATGACTTTAGGCTATAGTTATAATAGTCAGTTACTTAAAGTTCATTTAAAATAACAAATCTAGACTGTGATCAGAATATAATGAAAAGTATCTTTACTTAGGTTTTCATGATTATCAGTTTCCAACTGGTTGTCTTTTTGGTTTCCATCAATGGTTCCAGGGCTTGTTTCCATTCTTTGTGTTGACAATGGGAGAGAGAGAGAGAGATTAGTGGCAGCATCGATTCACTATCTAGGCATTTGTTTCGGATGTTGATTCAGGCGAGCACAGTTGATTTGACAGAGGACTGGATTTCAGTTAGGCATATTGCTATTTCGGTGCAGCAGTAATAACTAGTTTGCTACTGCACTTAAAGATCTCCAAACTTTGACTCTGCATTTGGAATTCTGTCCGTAATGTGTGTAAATTTGTGAAAGAGCACATGACTGAAGGTTTTATTTCTCTTCTCTTTATTAAATGAAAATTTTATATAAAAGTTGTGTCTAGACTAATATTATTAGTAAGGTTAATGAGTTTTTGATCTAATTAACATTGATATTTTAATCCTTTTTCAATATTTTTTTGGTAGGGAAATTCGGTTTTTGCAATGGCAATTGTTGGAGTTTGGATTTAGAGAAAACATTTTATATCTGCAGTAAATAGTTTTATCAGGCATGTTAATATTTTTCAAATTTATTGAGATTTGTAATAGGACAATTTTATGTCATCTTGTTAAGCAAAATGGTTAATCATTAACAAAGAATAGTTGCTTTCATGTACAAAAATTCATGTAATTGTGTCTTCTATTTTTGTTTTAGTAACTCATGTTCACTTTAGAATAAGGATGGTATTGTTATGTAGTATCCCAGTAATGCAATTTTAAAGTGACTACTTTGGAGCTGAAAATTTCAGGATGAATTTTTAGCTGATTAATGTGAATAAAAAAATTCAAACATCACATGATCTTCTAAGTAATTAATTGTATGGATATTTAATACTATAGTATTACTTAAGCTTTTCATTAATTCTGGGTTATTAACATCAGCATTATATATATTCTCTAATTTGTAAATTATATTTTGTTTAGTTTCATCATAAACTTACAGTATTTAATTTTGTTTTTCAGTAATGTGAAACTGGATCTGTTAATCATCAATAAATTATCCTAACAATAAAATAACTCACTTTATGCTGTGAAAATTTAAAGAAAATAAAAAATTAGATCCTGTAATAATTTTTATATAACCTTTTATAATTACAAACACATTTAAAAGTCAAGCTTTTATTGAAGTTAAATTATGTCTTCTATATTACTTTGTCATTTTATTTCTTATCAGACACACACACACAAAAAGACAGTTATCACAAACAATTGAGGTGTTACAACTGATATGCGCAAGGTGTTAAAAACCATATATATCATAGCTTAAATTATTTTTTGTCTCATAGATTATAAATTTGCCTTGATATATCAATATTAGTGTAACCAAACCGAAATATCTGATAGTAGTTAGCTTCTTACTAATAAGGATCTGGCCAAGAGTTGCTTACTACCCTGTGCCGAATTAGAGACGAAATAAAAATGGTTTACAAAATTTTCTGATGACTAAAAAAAAAGAGGAGAGGGAGGCTGCAAATTATATTGTAAATTCACTTCATTTTGGAGGGAATCTGTTATGATTTTAAATTAGTGGATGTTATAAGCATTTCACTTGGAAAATGAAAGAATGACAATTTCCATATAATTCCAGCAAATACTTATAGGTTTTTTTTTTCTCATTCAAATTTATAAATTTTAGTTATATATTTTACTCCTTGTCGACACTTGATGAGCTGAACAATTGTCTGTTGTGTTGAAACTTTAGAACTAGCTTGCCACTAGCACATACTAACTTCCCTCTTTTATTTTATCATGACACAAATTTAATTAAACTGTTGTTTTTTCAGCGTTAATAATTTTTTATTAAACAATTTTAAATCGTAAAGCAGATTCACTGAATTTTTCAAAACTTTATCTCATTTTATATTTCAAAGCAAACTTTATTAGGCAAAAAAAAGGTTACATTCTTATCAAGTAATACATTGTATAAAACATCATATTCTAGGATACATCTTGAAACACAGAAAATATACTTTTGTTTTTTTTAACCATTAGAGTCTTTTGCAGTTCACACCTTTTAGATATTTCAGTTCTTATTATGAGTTCATTTCAGGTTTCCATTTTTCAGAGGTTGTAAGGCTGCTTTTATTTTAAATAGAGACCATGTGGCAGCATAAATGTCCGGTGGTGCTAGAAGATTGTCCATTTCCTTAAGTTTTCCTAGTTTGTTGTGATATGTGTTGGGATGTCTTCTTGGATTGTTTCCTAAAGTGAAAGCACATCTAGTACACCATAAGGCATATATACTGAAAGTTGCTGCACGTATTATAGGTATTTTATTTTCATTGAAAGCTTTTAGCATTTTTTCTATTGTGGTTTCCCTTTTCCTGTAATTATTCACCATCAATTGTCTGACTTTTTCTAAGCCTTTACAGTGATATATTAAATGTTCTTGTGTTTCTTCTTCCCGGTGACATAAAGCACACATTGGATCAACATTTAGGTAAAATCTTCTGAACCGAATGAAATGTGCTGTAGGTAGTGCATTTAAATTCAATTTGAGGATGAAGTCAAACAATTTAGGTTCTAAATACCATGTTTTGTACTTTTTGAGTAATTGACTATTATTTATTCTTAGTACTGTTATCCTATTGTTGTTTTCTTGGCTTTGAGTTAGAAAATCATGAATTTGCCAATAAGTATATTTAATTGGATTCTTCAGTGCTATTTTATCTTTAATTAATACTTATCAATAGTGTATTTATATAATTGTCTGTGGGTGGGGGTCGGTCCGTTGGTATGATTTCCTCTTTTGGTTCTATGTTTGGAAAACATCTGAATATTGTAATCAGTAGATTTACTGTTTTTTGTGTGTAGAAAGTATGTATAGCATGCAGTCCAAGGCCATTCCATTTTGTTGGTTGGTTGAGTTGCTTTAAGGAAATTGCTACTATTTTTCTGTTCCATAATAGTTTATTACAGAGTGAATTAATTGACTTTGTAAATTGTTTTGTAAAAGTAATTATTGGCAGGTAGTAAGTTATTTTGGTCATTATAAGTTGATTAAATAGTGACACTTTTGCATAGAGTGAGAGATATGATCTGGAGAGTGATGTTATGATCCTTTCTGCTTCGAACTTGAGTTTATTTTGTATATTCCTTCTCATCTGACTCATTCCCAAGTGTAAAGGAAAACCCAGGAAATTACTGGGCTTACCTTGATAAATTTGTGTGTCTGTTTTGCCTGTGTATATTGACCATGCTACTGATTTATTGATGTTAATTTTTAATTTGAAATTTTTTGTGTATTCTTCTATTATTTCCTGTAGTATATGTATTTGCTTTTTTGAGTTTAGAAACACTGTGACATCATCCATATAAGCTATGCAGGGAATGTATGTATTAGTATTTGAATTCCTCGAATTTTTTATTTATTTGCTCTAGCAGTGGATTTAAATAAAAGGTAAATAGCAGTGTGCTTAGTGGAGAACCTTGCGGGATTGAATGATGATGTGGATCTACCATTGAGCGTGATGTGTAATTCTCTATTTAGAAGCAAATTGCCTATTGTATATAATATTGTTTTAGGTATCTGTGTTTCTTTTAGCTGACTGAATAGTGTTTCTATTGGGACAGAGTCAAAAGCACTTTCAAAATCCAGCTGGACTACCATTGGTGCATATTTTTTCTTTTTAATAACTGAATTAACGTTTATATATATCTCATTTTACATTAATTATATACATAATTTTTTCTTTGGTCTGACCTGACATCTATTGATGATTGCATGAATTCTCTGAACTCAGCTTTGAATGGAAGTACTTGTTAATAATCTGGTAATATTACATTTCTTTGCTCCCGACTGTTGCATTTTTTATTTTATTTAATCAAAATAGGAAAACTTCGCAAATCTTTTTATATCCTACTATAATATGCTAATTTTGCCTCTGTTTCAAGTGTGTACATATATATTTTTTTAAAAAAAAATGTTTTTTTAAAAAATACAATATGATAGTGAATACAAAATGTAAAAGATTGAAAAATAACTAAGATGTCCCGTAAAATGTGAACATAATATAAGTGAAAGTAGTCTGTCTTTTTGCATTGATTGATATTTATGATTTGATGATGTTGAGATGAGACTGATAAAAATAAAAACTTGAAAATGTTGGGAAATATTTATTACTAAATACATACATACATATATAAGTAAATCAATCATACTTTAATTATTCTTTTTATTAAAACTTTCATTGAAGAACGGATAAATAGAAGAGATTAGTCACTAGATTAATTAATTGCCGGATGGTAAGGATTTGAATAGTTCTCTATTTTTAAATTTTATTCGCTAAATACCAATTTTCTGACCAATATTAAATGATTAACAGTTATCTTTGAATTGGCTTCTCGAAAGAAAAAATTGAATCTTTCTTGGAATCAAAATAATTTTCAAGTTTTAGCAGTCTGGTATTTAAATCCATGTTATTGATGCTCCATATTGAAACAGTATATTTCTGCCTTCATATATGTTTCACCTATTTGTACCCACAGACACATCTATGCCGGTTTTAAACACTCTAGTACATGTGTATATGTATCCAGACAGTTTTATATGTAGTCACACAGTTTTATATCATTCACAGTTATATAGTTATTGTCACACATACATGCATATATAAATGACTGTAATATTAATGTTTGTATAGATATATTGTAGCATTTATATTTTGTTTAATAAATAATATATTGTATAAAATTTATTTTATTTAGAAAATGTACAGTTAAATATTCGCTAAATAATCTTTAGCAAGTTTTATTTAGCAGAATTGTGAATACATGTTATAACGGTCAAATATGTGCATTTGCGCAACAAAACCTAGAACTCTGATAGATCATCCTAAGGCCGACCAGGTTTACGGTGGTGGAAGCCACGGCTCTGGCGTAACCCTAGTTCCTCTACCGTTGCTCATAGACTTACAACCTTACAAATGACACAGTTGAGGTCACAGCAGCATTTTAATCCTTCACGTGCCGGCAGTAGCTCAACAGTAGCACATAAGACGGGTAACAATGGGTATTTTGTGTAGCATATTTATGTAGGTATCGTGTGGCTTACTTCTCATTATAAATTATATATAAAATTTCAGTAATCATTATAAACTTAATTACTAATTATTAACTAAAATTGAGTCCGTGAGCAAGAGACTAAGACAAGAAACTAGATTAAATTTGAAATCAATTTAATAATTTTCAATATAAACAATTATTCAAAATTATAATAAAATAAGTAAAGGCTTGGTTTCACACGCAGGTGAATAAGGGATTTTACAATTGAAAGGGGTTCACACGTAAGTGATGTATTATGGGAAGCAATTTTGGATGTATAGATTCAAGTAGTTCGGTTTACATATATAGGTTAGTTATTTAAGAGTGATTTTAATTCTTTAACACAACTAACAGAATTTAAGAGATTTGCATTTCCGTTTTACGTATATATATGTATATAACCTTATATCACACGCAGGTGATATTATGCAAGTTACAGTTAATTATTTATTTGGCTGATACACATATATCTCTATCACTCGCAGGTGACTAAATCATAATACATAATATTTTGCATGAGCTGAACTTTAATTTGGAACGATTTGACTTTGCTCATGGTTATTTGATTTCTATGCCCGGTTTATGCTATAAGGATTTAGATTTGCCATATTAGTGGAAGTGATAATTAATTTTGAGAAAACATAATTTACATATTTTAATTAGCACGAATACTTTAATATATTCTCTACACAGTAAACGCAGACTGGATTCTATATCAGATCAATGCTGAATTAATTACTTGAAATGGCGGGTTGAACTGACTAACGTATGTTAGACTTCAGAGACAAGTGCGTCTCATATGTGCCTTATTCATGGGATTCTTACCAAGTAACAGTTCCCTAGGACTGATTCTCATTGCTGTAGTGTAGGAGGCCATTTTAGTTCGGCAGATCGACCAATTTATAAGAATATGGGAGTCTTACGCTCTGAATTGAGTCTCATGCTCTTTTTACGGATGAGAAATGTGGAGTCTTACGCTGTGAGGTGAGGTGAGTCTCATGCTCCATTATAAGATATACAGATGGGTTGGCGTGTACCAGTCACCATCTGAAAGAATAATTGCCCGAACTAACGGTAATGGTACAGCGCGACGGCATGCTACCATTAAAGAAATACAACAATAAGAAAATATGCCGTAGCGTTTCGTAAGGACACATATGCACCACTGACTAGGTAATCATATTTAAAATTTAAGACGCTAAATAAAAGTTTCTTTCATGAAACTATCCCACATCAGTTCATGTTACAGTACTCTAAATAGTACTAATAAAGGGAATTTATGAATCCAATCTACAGAGTTAGCTATATAGGCTATGATTTACTTAGCTTAAGGAGGATTTACAGCATATGGGGAATTGATATATAAACTTATAAATTTATGCTTCATCACTTTAACTAAATATTTATTTAAAATATCAATTTAAAAAGCAAATCTATATTAAGGCAATGATGTGTTGTAATGAATTTAATTATAGATATTTTATCCTTTCCAAAACAGAGCTTTTTATTTCGTATATAATTATACGTTTTATATATATGTGCGCTCTTACATATATATGCGAGAGAATCTTTATTTAATACCCGCGAATAGTTTAATTTAAGAATAAAGCTCGGTTTTGCAATTTTATAGCATAAACAATATAACGTAACAAAATAGTAATAATATTGGCATAGATCAATTTAGGAAATGAATTTTAAATCATAATAAAATTTAAACAAGTGAAATTTGATAATTGATCAACTAAAAGGAAAGATGTGCGAGGTTCGCTAAAACATGTTTGATTTAGTTTTATAACGCTATCTCGAAAATTAATGACTGCAAACATTATCATTAACTTACAACATATATAAATTATCATAGAAATTTTAAATTATTATATAAAAGATTTAATTTCTACATTAAGCAAATTGAAATAGATAGCATTTGATTATATATATATAGTCAATTTAATACGTAACCAAATCAAACATTATTTGCGAGTAAACCAAAACATAAAATTATACAATTTCATTAATAAAGATGTGTGAAAGCATGTATTTTAGATCAGGAAAATAATAAAGCATAATTCAACTAAAATACATTAAATCATTTAATATTTCAAATCATTTAATTATTTGTTCATCAAGTAAATCATTTCTATCAATTAAATTAGTATCAGTTACATTTATATCACTTTTAAATGGGTATCAGTTTATTTATATCAGGTTTAAATTAGTATCAGTTTATAATCAGGCTTAAATTAGTATCTTTATATCAGGATTTAAATTTGTATCAGTTTTATCTTTATATCAGTTTTATCAGGCAAGACTCTAGGGTTTAAATACAGTAGTTAATAATTATAATTTAAGTGAGTTCTTAGATTAAAGTTATCAAATAAAATATACATACATTTCATTTACATATTAAGATGGCCATTAATTTGAGGTTAAGCTAGCATTTACTGGGAATTGATTGAAGGTTTTAGATTAGAAGAGTATTTACCGTAGTTAATCTTGATGTTTCTCTGCACTGCGGGTTCCTTTGAATAGCGTGACATCCTTTAGGTTTTAACGGTGATCTGCTCCTGTTCTCGGCTTAGATGGCTGTTCGCCCGGCAGAAGGCTAGATTTGAAGCCTGTCACCCCGACATTTTATTAATTCACTTTATTAAACTATGTCTTGATCACTCTTAGAAAATATTTTACTGGATTTTTTTTTTTTTAAGATGGCTGCTACTTCTTTTATATCCTTATCCCCCCCTCTCTTTCATTACTTTCTTTTCCTAGAATTGTTTTCTGGTCCGTACGGTAATTAGCAGTTACGGTGGAAACCTGCTGCGTTAAATTTAAACTAGGTCAAAAAAAAAACCTATCGATGTAATAATTTATTCAGTTTTCCAGGTTTTATTCCAAATATAAACTCTTAATTAATCTAATATCTGTAAAGATTAATTATATTGGCGACCGTATGTCGAGAAAACAAATCTAAGATTGGGAAAAACATTTTATTATATATGTAACCTAGCCGTTCTAATTTACCGATATATGCAGAATTTATACAATTTTGAAAATATATAACTTAATAAATATATAAAATTATTGAAATGTTTTACAATCTATTAACATTTATATTCTTGCATATATGTAGTCTAAAGTTACACATACAATTAGTTTTTCATCTAGCAATTATTAATAATCTATATATGTGCGTATTTTGGTTTTATGAATATTGCAGTAAATATCTAAACATATACGCGCACACATATGATTGAATCATCAAGATTTAACTTTAAATGGGATTTATTTAGATTACTATTATTAAATATACGAGGATTGGTGGTATTTATGTATGTATGAATACTGCTATATAGCAGGTGAAACAGTTGGGTTGAAAAGCTGACTGTTTCAATGTGAAATTAACAAAATAGTGATAAAACAATTTAGAATAATTCTCAAGTTGATTGAATAGAAAATTTAGAAATAAACCTTCAATTGACTTTTGTTCTTTAAGCTCATTACAATTGTAATGAATTTCTTTTTCCAGATCAAGCCTGTGAAGGTTTGGGCAATAAAATAAAAAAAGATCAGAATCAGAAACCGACTGCTGTAAAATTTAGAGGAAGTTTGAATTCTGGTTTAAAATAGATAGTCGCTGGTTTTTGATCTAGGGAAATATAAATATTGTAGATTTTTTAGGTTAAAGGTTCTTTTTAGCTTGCCTTTACTGTAAATTATTGTTAAATCTAGACTCCAAGATGATCGAGTAGAATAAAATATTTGCTGGCTCTTTTGAGTCAGAGATAGTGCTCTCGGTTTCTCTAGACATACCTATGAATAAATTTTCCAGCAATCTGCATGAGGGGAGAATATGAAGAAACGTAAAACCTACCTGAAAAAAAAAATGCCACTGAAATTATGCAACGGTTTGATGCCTTCCCAGCCACTATCATTGATATACGCTTCAAGTCCACCAAGAAGACAGTGATGGTAATAATTTTAAAAACAGCAGTCTATGAACTTAATCTATAAACTTTAAGCTAGCTTTAACACTTCAAAAAGAACGTTCTATCTAAATTATCAAAACTCTTTAATTTTTACCCTATTGTAAAATAAACTGTAAATCCGTGTAACTTTATATATATTGTAAAAATCATTTCTGATCAATTGCTCTCATAAAATCTGTCACTTTAAAGTAAAAAAAAAAAAAAAGAGAAGCAAGTTTTAAACAGTGGGGGTGCCCATCCCCTTCACTTTTTTTAAATTCTTGCCAGGCCACCTTAAATATTTTTTGGACCCCTCCCCAACCCCTCCTGGTTTGGTTGGTGGTCTGGGGGGGGGGGGGTGGGTGTTAAACCCCCCCACCAAATAAATTTTTTTGTGGGAAATTTTTATGTGAAAAAAAAAAAAAGGGGGGGGGGGGGAAGCAAGTTTTACTTTAATTTTCTAAACTGCTGAAATCTTTTATAAATCAAAAAGATTTCACCTTTTGTAATCATTAAATGTCTGAAATCTATTTATCTTAAATTTCTACAAACTAACGGTCTTTCCTAACTTTAATATTTTGTTTAAATTCATTTTGTTTATGTTTAATATGTGATGATATGCTCATCTTTCGAGACAGTGAAACTAATTAATTAATTTATAAAGGAGATAATTGTAATCTCCACTTCAAACATTTTAAAAGTGATATTTATTTATTGGATCACTGTTTCGAAATTATAATATTGATAATAAACGGTCGCTAACCGCTCGTTGTTATATATATTGTAATATTTTGCAAGGTTTGCTTAGCCAGTTATATATATTATAACTTTTAATATCTATTAGATAGTGGGGGATATACTGGCTAGAGATGATAAAGTATATTTGTTAATGTTTATATTAAGTCCAATCAAATATACTTTTCCTCCTTAATTATGAATATTTTATTATATAGTTTAAGTCCATTTTATTAGCATATTTATAATGCTAATTTTAAGAACTGGGTTGAGTTAGTTTGACAGATAGAAGCTATCTGTTTTAGGAGCAATTAATTATATGCATACTTATTGCTCTATATATATTGTGTGCATTGCGGGTATGTCTTTATATAATACACTTATATGTGTTACGTTTTGCTGCATCTCTTAAATGGGTACAGGTAACAAGCCCCCCATTATTTAGTTCGGGTTATGGCTATCTTTATTAGAACTGGCGCATGCGGACCCAGAGTTTTCCTAAAGCCAATCCGAGTTCCTGAACTTATATGTTCATATATCAATAGCAGCAAACCGTCGGTCTCCGAGCAAACCGAGCCTTTGATGCTGAAACTCTTGAATAATCACTCACTCGCATTGCAAGCTTACTCTTAATATTTTAAATAGCGCCATAGCATATATATGTGAATCTAAGGGTAACCAATTCTTTTTCCCATATTAATTAATCATTCAGCTTTAGACTAAAGCTTGAATCTGGATTATCAAGTTGAATCTGCATGATATATTTAGTTGCTCACTTAATTAGTATATATATATATTATATAACAGCCATTTAAAGCTGTCTGTACTCGTCATCTCTACTAAGCTATCAGCTTATAACTTAAGCAAACCAAAATCATAGGATGAGCATGTTAAATGATTAGGCATGACTTATACAACTCACACACATATGTATCGTAATATATTAAAAAGGGGACAGATGTACTGATAACAGTCCCATCCATTATAAAATGCTTGCCTGTATTGAATACCTTGTTGAATAATGTACAATCCTTGCCATTATGATATTTTATGTTAGATCATTTGTATCTTTCTTGCTCTGGTTCTACTTCAAACCAATCCTATATAGTATCTTAGCCAATCCACACTATATTATTAAATTTCACAGTCCATTACTCCAATTTCTTTATGATTTTATATGCTATATGTGTATATCTCAGTAGTTAAGATTAATAGAGTGTTAAGTGCTATATTTAGTTAGGTTAGTAGTGACCTTAAGTCTCATGTTTCTACCTGTTCTATGCCTGGCTCACGGTTAAATGAGGACTGAGTGTAGCCTCAGAGATGTCACTCATAAGGGGTTAAATTTGGAGTACTGGCAAATGAGTTGAAGTTTGGTCGGATTAGAGGTCTCAGTCACCTCACTCCGGTCAGCTTTGGTGTATTTTGCTTGGGCTCGGGATTTTGTTGCATGAGTGTACAAATCTGACCGTTACAATATATATATATATATGAGTTCAAATGAAAAGAGACAGTATGTCATTTCTCATGCTTGCAGGTCAACCTTCGATCTTTTTTTTTTTGTCATTTTAATATATTTATCAGTTTGTTTATTAACAAGTTATTTGGAAATAATGAACTCAACGAATATGATAACAGTTACGGAACTTGTTTTCCAAAAAAAAAAAAAAGTGATTTTTTTATTTATTTCTCAACTATAGGGCAAATCGATGGTGAGATTTTTGTATACATAATTAATATTCATCAGAACAGCTACAATACTGATTTTTATTAAACGGAATATTAAGATTATACAAGTGTTATCTATATTTTTATTTGAGTAAGGAAATTTGAATAAAGTTTGGTATCTATCATTTGCGAATATTATTCTTTCTTAACACTAATAAAATCAGAGACAAAACACTAAAATAATATAGAATTCTTTTATTTTTTCGAGATTTTTTTTTTGCTATCCGTTTATTGATCATTTTGGTCTATGAATGTCACTTTTACTGGAATTGGTTTATTCTTTCTGCAAATAAATATTAGGTTAATATTTTTACAAATATTAAAAGTAGATTGGAAAGCGCTTTTTATAAAGTGTATTACCATTTATTAACTAAGGTGATGTTCGCTTAACCATTTACCTTAATGTCAGATCCAAATTGCTAAACCCACCTAATATATATGTTTGTAACACATAGCGCATACTTGTATATATGTATGTTTTTATTCTCCAAAGGTTACTAGTTAACCGCTAGTAATAAATATTTACGAATTTTATTTCAAGAGTGGCTTCAGAATCATTGAAAGGTTTTTGGTGAAATTTATTCAGAACAACCTAGTCGATCTGTCAGCTATTCAATTTCCGGTTGTACCACTAGTCATGCTGTTGCTAAGGAACCACTAAGTGGACATCTGGAGCAGTGCAATAGCCAATAATTTGGTAATCAAATCCATTTTAAAAATAATTCTTGTAAAAAGACCCATTGCTGCTGGGTCAAAGTGCAACCATTCATCTCCCCAATTAGTACAGGAATTGAATGGGAGAGTTCATTTCTTGCGATCAAATTACACGGTTTTACTTTTATATAAAAAAATTCATTTTTCCATCCCTCTTCCCCTTCCCTTTTTAACAGCAGGTATGTTAGTTTTTTCAGGTGAAAGGGTCACTAACTATTATTATTTTTTATCATTTTGTCAGTTGTAAATTGTGAGACCCCCAACCTCCGTTGATACCTTCATTAGAAGATATTTAATCAGAAAGTAACACATTCTTTTCCTAAAAACGCTTTGTAAAAAAAAAGATATTATTCAATTATTATCGATCTTTTCTTACGTATAAAATTTGTGATGGGAATTTTCTACGAACAAATTTATTTAAATAGAACTACATTATTTTATTTAATGAGTTGAAATCATACAACTCATTATAAATTAGGTCTACTATATAAATTAGAGTACTACACATTGTGCGATAGTTGTATTTACTGATATATTAGTAATAACGAGTTAACATGTGTGTTTCCATATTTAATATAGCAGCATTAATCTACTAAACGGAGAGAGGGGGGGGGGGACTGGTGGTAAATTTAACATACTAAACCAGATTCTTTTTTTCAAATCTTTCTATCAATTGGTCAATTTCTTAAATATTCATAACTACTTCTTTCTTAAGATGATCAACTGCCTTCATGGTTTGGCGCTGTGATAGCGTCTGGAACCCAATCCAGTTTTTATCTCTTCCAATGGTTGAACTTCTGAGTAATAAACTTTCGATTATTATCATCAACCTCGTTCTGCATCATTCTTTTATTCTCTAAGCAATCCTTTTTTTTTACCTATCATTTGTAATTCCTTTTCACATTCACTTTAATTTCTTCAATAAGTAAACCTCACCGTTTCAGTGTTTATCATATATCCATGTCTAATTCGTGTACATTTAATCCGTAAACAAAAACATTAGCAAATTGTTTTTTTTTTTTGTTTAATTCAAAGCCTATTTAGCTGTTGCAATTTTAGTTCTAGTATCTTGTGTTGCTGTTCTATAATCCTGATCTCTTGAGTAACTAAATGTACTGGTTTTTTTATCCCAAACTTTTTAGGCATATTTTTTCAGTTCTGTTAAATAATTTGTTAATCTACTCTTGTTATCAACAAAAATATTGAAGTAAGAAATAAATCAATTTCTCAAATACTAAATCCATTCCATAACTTTCTGCCTATCCCCTCATATATTCATTGCTAAATTTTTAAATATACCAGCACTCATCCCAGACTTTCTGGGCACATTTTTTCCAGCCCTACTAATATTTATTTATTTAGCATATATATATTCTGATAATTTAACTATTAATAAAATATTATAAAGGAGAGATTCTAACCAGGAGATACATTCACCAATAACTTTATTAAGTCCTTCATTTTTTCCACAGTAGTCATAGATTTGGTCATCACTAACTGTGATTTTGTGATTGATAAATTTCATTTATGAAATAGATGAGTATAGTTATCTTGGAGTGTCCTGAATCTATTGATGAAACTCCGATTGCATCCAGGAAGATCAAATCCAGCTGGATTTATTGTTGTATCTTGGAAAAAAAATTGTTTGGAACATAATAGGAATTTCATTTTTTATGTTATAATTTCTCAAATGCAGCAAAACCTGTCAATGAACTTACCTATCGTAACAGCTATATCTCCATCCTTATCAAAACTGCCTAATTCATTTTATTAAAATATTGATGAGAGAAAATATTATTTCATTACTTCCCTGTATATCTATCTGCCAGAAAAATTTCCTAAATCATCCCCCCCCCCCCACCTATGTCTTTCTTAAATATTTTCAACAAAATAATCCAATTCATTCTAGCAGAAGCCATCTGTGGATCAATGAAACAGATATTTACTTTGCTTTATCTTTTTGTATTTTTCTCAGTAATAATAATCATTCTGACTGTGTTTCTTATGTCTCTAGTCTTCTTATGTTTAACTTTTTTTCACATTAGTCTACTATAAATATGTTGCTATGCATGAATTAATGCAGTTGTGATGATTCAGAGCTAAGAATTCCTGGATTGCTGTTCAAATCTAACACATTTAATGCTGGAATCTATTATTTAGTTTCTAAGATAATTTAGTTGCACATGAGTTTAAACTTATTATTCTAAAAAGCCCCTGGTTTGCTGCTCAAATCTGTCACTTTCAGTACACAAATGTCACTTGTTCTTCTGAAGGATTAACTTTTATTTAATGAATATGTATTTATTATTTTCAGTAATATTTTAATTGTACATGAGATTAAAGTTATTGTTTTAAAAATCTCTTGTTTGTAGCTCATCTCTACAAAGTAGAATAAAATCCCATTCAATATTAAATAAGTCTTCATCCATATTTTGCAATCTTCCTTGAAAGTAATCTGCAGTTGTATATATCTAAATAAAAGGATGTCATTGAATGATGACTTGAACTTGCAATAAGGATTTTGAAATCTCTGCCTTCAACCTTCTTTGTTTGGCATTTTTACAGCTTCCTGGTATCAAATACGTTTATATATAAAGATTATTCACATTTTTGTCCTGCCTTCTAGATAACTAATATTTCAGATAAGAATTTTCAGGCAATTGAAAAAGAAAGTCCATGGTGTTTCTTGATCTTAAAACTTAGAGATAACTAGCCAGTAAACTGATAAAACTGATTGATTCATGTTTGTGAGTAGCCTATCCATATTCATTATTCATATGATTAAACATGAAGCACTAACAGTTACAATTACAACAACATATGGAATGAATATTAGAAATTTACTCTTCACAGTTCCTTTAAAACTTCAAAGAGGAATCAAAAGGTTTCCTTTCAGTTAACAGCAAACTTCTTTCTGCACTCTAATGCCTATATAGAGATAATTATGTTAATAATATTCAGAAAATAGTTTTAAAATAACCAATAATTGTACACAATGAAAATAAACACCTATTTTATGACTATGTGCACAAAAGTGTCACATGACTTCTTTACTTAATTTTAACATCTGTTTTAGGAACAATAATTTACTGGTTTTAATTCCAAAGCCATCTATTGTGATCACTGGAAACTAGATTCAAATTCCCAAACTAATTTCTGATTATTGATATTTTTCGGTGAGGAATTTGGATTTGCAGCCACACATTCTTGACCCAATCTTAAAACAGGCAAAACTCTTCACACAGTAGTGCCATTCAGTGCAAGCCAGAGTAATCAATGGATGCAAGAAGATTTGTGCATAAGAAATTGTGATCATGTGATTAGTGGTTTTACCCACCCTTCATTTTTTACTATCCTTGCTAATAACTTGAAATTCAAAGATTACCTTCAGTTTTTTAATCCAAGTTAAAATCTTGTTTGGATAGTTATTTAATTCTGACACTAAATCACTAATTATATATATATGTATATATTTAGTGATCTCAGTTTTATGCTAACTGTAGGCTTCTTTGACCCCTTTAGCAATAATGCTATATTCTAAAGAAAGTAAATATGGCTTCTGGATGCATGGATGCAATCCAATGTTTCTTTAGGAAGACCAATAACTTAAAACTAGTCAGACATTTGGATGTAGCATTAGTTATTTGGTGATGATTGATTACTTAGGCTTATAATAAATGGTTCTGGAGTAGAGTAGATAGGGTGAATTATTGCTCCTAGTGCAGATGATGAATGATTTTTTTTTATCAGACAAAGTGAGGTCATAAAAATTTATAGTTTGTTGATTTAGAGTCAAACTGGTATAATAGTACAAGCATGTTAACATGAATTCAAAACTGTAAGATTTTTTATGAGTCTCAAGTTATCAACTTGGATAAAAGTGGTTTCTGGATATGTGGATGCAAATCTTATATTTTGCATTGAAGAAATGTAATAGCTATAAACTAGTGTACAGATTTATGTATGGTAGCTACTCTTTGGTATTTATTGAATACTTAGGCTTTTAAAAGAAAGTCTAAGGATAGAGTAAATCAAGAAAATTACTACTTGTAATACAGATATGTAATGGTCCTTCAGGTCTATCCGTTTCCTTTAATTTTTGTTTTAAAATGTAATAACAAAAGCACTTGATAGCATGACATTTTATTGTCCAGCCATGGTCTTTTTTGATCTGTTTTTGGGCTTGATTTATTCTTTTTTGTTATTAGACTACTAGATTACAACAAGTTTGTTTTATTGTCTAGCTACAACTTTCTAGTTTAACATAGTTCTTTTTTTAGTCCTTAATGCCTTGTACATGAAGCGAATCAATCTTATTTCACTCCTTTCCTTCTCTATTAGAAAGATATTATTTGTGCAACTTTTTAAAGAATAGTGGTGCTTTCTTAGAGGTCTTGGTTATTGACTAAGTCTTGGAATTACTTATACCTTTAGTCTGCTCTATTTGCTGAATTTTTATTTATTGGCCAAACAATAAATGCTATCCATTAACATTTGTCAGTATTCAAATGCACTCATTAGATAAGTCAATGTTTGGTACTTCTAATCTATGGAGGAATTACTCTTTTGTAGCCCATTTCTGACTTCCTTATGTTTTTCCAAATCCACTTTACCAATCTTAAAGAATTTTATTAAGTTTATTTCAATCTATTCTTGCTTAAGGGCCACTTATTATAATTCTCAACTTCATTAATTCAATTTTTTCTAGTTGTTGCTTTTATTTCCTCATGGTTACTCTATGCTATTTGATTATATACTTATTTTTTTTTATCTGTATTTCAAATCTCAGTTCTTCACTTTTACATGCCATGTCCAGGTGCTACATTTATGATTTATAAACAACAAGGAGCTCGGATATGCAAAGCTGAGAAGGAATATATATTAAAAAATTAAGAACACCAAAATATATACTAAACTAATGTTAGATCTTTATAACTATATAAGTAAATTGAATTAGACTCAAAACATAAAGATAATTTTGAATTTTTCAAATTGATAGCTTGATAGAAAAAAAGGAATAAATGAAGATTGTTGGAAGAAAATGTGCATTAGATATAAACACTTCATGTGTAATAGATCCCAAACTCCATTGATGAAGGCCATTAGATAGAAATTAAGCTGATAGCATCAGATAGAGATTTATTAAGCAGTATCACCTGGCATGGTATAGAAGAAACAGATTTACTTCTAAAATAATGTATAGGTGAAGATCATGTAATGTTAGTGCTTTAGTGAAGCTATTATTGTGCTATTCTGATTAGTATTATTTACTAAGGCTGTAACGCTTCGGATTCAAAATTCGAAGGTAGGGATCTCTACAGGTCTTAAACACAAGCTTACGCATTCTGATTAGTGTAATTATATGATATTGAATAGTTGGATAATAGATATAAGTTGTGAATAATAAACCACTTTCAATACATTATTGTATCAGACAATGCTTTATAAATTTGTTAAATGTAGAGAGGATTGAATAAAGAAGTTTGAGCAAATCCTGAGAATTGACATATATTTTTTCAGTAAGTGATTAAAGATGAATCTTTGTTAAAATACCTGAGAAAAAAAATATTTGATTCAACAATTTATCAGTCACATGATCCAAGAATTTAGAAACTGTAATAGAAAATTTTCTGAGCAAAAAATAAATATATATTGATAAATAAGTTACAAGCAAAATGTTTGTTTCTGCTCCAGTATATTCTTTTCATATTGGAAATTATTGTGATTTTAAAGTGGAACTACTTCAAAAAAGAAAAAGTGCTAGAATCACTGAACTTACAAAATGAGGATGTTATAATCACCAAATTTATAAAGGAAGGTGCAAGTCAAGGAAGTTTATTAGACATCCCAAACAACTGATTATGAGGTATTGACTTGCTTAGAAGGTCAAATGATGTTCACACATCAAAATGACAGACTTGCACAGCAGATCTGTTAATTTAGCTAAACTTTTTTTTTTGTCTGGGAATCAATCCAGGTACCATATTCAGAATATCTTAATGGAAAGATGACTGGGTCTCTTCAAATTGCTTGCAGTGCCATCTCTGATTCAAACATGCAAATGACATTAAATGTGTCAGTGTGTTTCATATTTTTATAGATAAGGATTCTTGTGATGCATTTTTATTGTAGACAGTTTGAATCACTGCAAACATATCAGTAGCAGCTTTTCTCTGTTTAAAATAAAATTTAATGTTAGCGCATTGTTCCATTGTATATCAGGTATGATGCACACTGTCATGTTTTATGTAGTAATTCAAGATCCAAACATATACTAACGTTTTAAAAATTTTGCGATGAATAGCTAAACTGTTACTACATATCATATGCATTTATTGCTCCTCCTCTCCATGTCTGAAATATCCTAGAGCAGTGATGGGCAAACCTTTTAAGGAGTTGACAAAATAAAAAAAAATTGATAGGCCAATATAATTTATTATAAAATGTAATAAAGACTCAAAAAATAGTATATTTTGAAAATTCTTTAATACTAATGCAATGAATGAAGCTGTGACTGCATTGCTAAAAGTTCCTCATAATCTGGTTCAAACTGGGATGTACTGATTCTAAGAAGTAAAGTCAAATGATCATCTGTCAGTCTGTTTCTAATACAACTCTTTCAAAGTTTCATTCTAGAAAACATATGTTCACATATATAGGCTGGACGTGAGATATCAGTTTTGGGAAACTTGATTTTGACGGAGACTTTTTAGAACTCCCAATTTTGGGACACTGAGAAAGAATTGTTTGGGATTTGTCTGAAGGTTTGTAATGTTATTAAAACAGGCAAAATTCTATATATATTGCCACTCTGTGCAAGCCAGAGTAATCAATGGATGCCAGAAGGCTCGTGCATAAAATCCCCATCTAGTGCCTACTTATCCAATATCCACAGACTAGTTTCTAGTTTGTGGCCTTCATCAGTGAGGAGCCTTGGATCTGAGAGCACTGCAATACGTATAGAGAGTTTTGCCTGTTTTAATAACAGTTAAGAGCAAGCATAAAACTGGTAATCATGTGATGTTTAAGGTTTATAATGATAGTATGAAATGTGATATGTTGGACTATTTCCATCATCTATGAGTGAATGTTGAATGTATAGAAATGTTTAAACTTTCCAAATACAAACAACTTGTTAATAATAACATACAAATAGACAACCCAGGTAAGTAATTACACGTTTTGAGTAATATTATTCTCCACTCTTCTTCAGGTGTTGCTGGCCTATATTCATAGTGACAATATTTGCTTAGAAGTTGAACTCACATCTTTAGATTCTTGAATATCGAATTTAAGGCAAACACTCTACCAACTGAGCTATTCTGTCAAAGGCAACATATAGTAAAAATTTTGATGTATTTATATATGAGGGTTGATTCAAATCCTCCCGAGTCCTTAATTTTTTTTTTTTTATGAGCAAGGCTAGTTAGTTGGTTTTTTTATATGAGCAAGGCTATTTAGTTGTTTTTTATTATTATGGTTTAATATTTTTCCTAAGAGTAAGATTATTTAGAGGCTTCCGTACATTATTTATTCCTACACTGGGTTACTTATAGGATTATTTATTATTGCCATATGAGCAGCTTTCTTGAAATTTTCTTCTATGCATTTTCCCCTCTATCCAATATCTTTGTATTTTCCCAATTAAACATATAGTCATTAGTACATACATGATCTATTATGGTTAGACACATCTGTTTTTTCTCTTTTAACCATTAGTTTTTGTTCTTTCAATCGCTGTTAAACAGGGCGACAGGTCTCACTAATGTATTTTCTTCCACATTTACATGGTATTTCATAGATGTAGTTTTTGTTCTTCAGCATTTCCAGTTTAATTCTTCGAAGTGTGGTATGGTTTTGGAAAGCTGTTCTAATGCTATTTTGATTGCAGATTTTCTTTAATTTGTCTGCTGCGAATCCTGGTATGTATGGATACCTTACCGTACCAGTAATTGTTTCTCTTTTGGTGTCTCTGTGTTGTCATTTGAATGTTTTCCTGATGACTGCTGATGGATAACCATTCTTCATAAGCATTTGTTCTATGTGAATCTTTTCATTTTCCAAATCACTGGTTTCTGAACAAATCTCCTTTGCTCTGCTCCATAGTGATAGTACAATTTAATTTTTAGTGCTTCTTGTATGATTGGATGTATGTGCCAAGTATTTGCCAGTGTGTGTTGGTTTTCTATATACTGTTGTTCTTACTTTGCCCTGAGGAAGTCTTGTCACAAGAACATCCAAGAATGCAAATTTTTGTTCTGTTTTGATTCCATTGTGAATTTAATTGTAGGAAATATGTTGTTATTGTGCATCCAGAATGACTGTAATTGTACCTCACCATATGGCCATACCACAAATGTATCATCAACATATTGAAGCCACACTTTAGGTGGATATGGAGTAGTATAGCTTGTCTTTATTTTCTGGAGCTATTTAATTTACATTTTGAGAAGTGAGACAAGTCATTCTTAGCTAGCCAATTAGCAAACAGAACAAGTTGTAGTTTAAAACTTCTGAGATGCCCCCAAAGTATTATCAATAAATTGGATTTTTTCCTTGCATTTTGACATTTAACTTGTACATGTGACAGAGATAATCTGTGAAAAATGCAAAGTCCAAAAGCCATGATGTATCTATCAATATTTCACACTCCATGGACCATTTTCTCATGGAAGAAAGGACACTATCTCATCTTTCAGCTATCAAACTCGCTCAAAGACATATCCTACACTAAGTCTTCTTACTTTCATGTAATATAGCACATCAGAATATTCCGATTGCATGAACTCAAGAAAATCATGAAATTGTCTATGAGTAAACTTGTGAGATTGAATAGTATTTACAGGCTTAGCACAGGTTTGAATAGTATTTACAAGCTTCGCAATTATATCAAGCACAGGTTTTACATTCAAGGCAGATTTACACATGGTTCTTGATGTATAATGCAATATAGAAAGACAACATTGTTCCCAGAGATATTTTTAATTAATGATCCCAACAAATTAGATTTTTGTCCTGTCATACTTTGTGCTTCATCAGTTGTAACATTACATATGTTTGCTATGGATACTTTCAAACTTAAAAGCCCTTCCAGAAATTCATGAAAAAATATCAGAGACTGTTGTTGTTCCCTTTAATGATCACATGCATGCCAATTCCTCGGTAATAGAAAGTTTTTACCAACATCTCTTATAAATTAAACAATTCAAAACAAAGCAAAACTCTCCATATAGTAGTGCCATCATGTGATCTCTTATAAATAATATTAGCTGAGCAGTATCATTTATATCAGTGCAGTGCTTTTATCCATAGTAATGGAACAGAATTAAAATTTATCAATCTTTGACTCTCATGTCAGATTTTTATTTATGGTTTCTATTCAAGAAGTCACATTTTTTTTTATATAAGCTTAGTTTCAAAATTCTTTTTCTTGTCAGGGTCATAAAACATCATAAACTTGGAGCACACTTCCCATCAGAGAGAGAGCTTTATGCTACAATATAACCTGCATGTGTAGCTGTTTTCTGGGAACTATTTTCTTAAAAAAATTTTTTTGGTGACCTGATAATTTTTTGTGAAGATCTGCTTTTCATTTCCTTTCATATTTGGACACAGCTTTGTAATGGGAGTTTATGGAGGGAAATGTATTCTTTGAAGAATGTTACGGTTTCATAGCAGTGCTACTGTTTCATAGCAGATGAGACACAGTGATTTATCTTTTACAACTGTGAAAAAGTACTTCCAGGTCCATTCATCTTTGAAAACTCGGCACTCTGTATCAACTTTACCTTTTTAATAGACATTTTGAAGTTGAAATATTTTACGAATATCCACAATAAAACTAACAAGTACCAACAACAATTCTACTTTTTAATATTTTTATCACTATGACAACACTACATTAAACATTTATGAAGTTGGAACATATTTGCCTGTCCAACATTTTTCCATTCAACAGTAGTTCCCACTTTGTGCACATTTCCAAACCGACTAATATTATCCAATGTGATCATGTGAACAAGAATTAGCACTTCGGTTGTCATTAAAACAAACTAGTAAGTAGTAAATTCAAATTCTTTTTTTAAACTCTTTGTTTTTTTTTTTTTGAATTTAAATATAAAAGCAATTAAGTATATTTTGCATTGGTGGTCGAGAGGTCAGCGCAATTGCCTTGCACTTGCAGGCAGTTGCCTGGGTTGCGAGTTCGCGTTCTGGCCGATGCTATGACATTAAAAAAAAACAGTATATTTTAACAAAATTTTATGCATATTTATTAGGACCAAGTTCCATTTTTTGCACATGCAAAAGTTTTTAAATCAATTTCTATATAAATTTTCACAACTATATTTTGCATATGCAAAAAATATTCAAATTTATATGGAATTTTTTGCATATGCAAAAAATGGAACATGCCCTTAAATGAATTTTTTTAAAACATTGAATTTGTAAAAAAAGAAAAACTAAATGCTGAGTAAATGTACATTTTGACTATTGAGCCTGTGTAATTATTCTTATTTTATTAATTTTTTTTTCCCAAAGATTTTGTATTTATCATTGTCTTATTTATTTATTTACTTTTTTTTTTTTTTATACCGGCTCAGGAATGAGTCATGTTCGAAAAGTTTCTGCCTTGTGTTTGTACCCAGCTGGTAAGTTATTTTTGAAAGCTTGTTGTTTTCCTCCTGAGGCTTATTTGATGCGCTGAACTTGCCCCCTCCCCCCCAGATCTGATCCATTGTTAGCTGAATAAAATGATGCTTCTCTTCCTTCAAGAAATCAATCCCCTTTAATAGTTTAGTAGAAAGTTTCTAATTAAAAATTCATCTATAGCTTTATATTATGCAAATGGTAAAAAAACGTTCAAAGTTTCATAACCTTTAAAATTATTTAGACTGGCTGCTAGAAGAGAGAAAACTGTGTTAGATATATAATAGAATTATTCTAGAAATTTTAAATGTATTATATATATTGATAGATAATTCAAAGGCTTTGTGGTGCACTGTGCCTACTGAATATTCCCAGGGTTTGACTTTCAATCGGTATCATTGAGATACTCACTTAAAGTTAATTTAGCTAGCAATCCACTTTATTATCATTATTGTTTTCAACCTGTTATTAGTCCACTCTCCAAATTTAATTCAATTTTCCCAACCCATAATTTCTCTTTTTCATATTATTTCAGCAGCAAGCTTTCTTCATTTATCTCTATGTGATCACTTTCGGTTTTTTTTGTTTTTTTTTTTTACAAAAGTTGTCCATATATTGATCATCTATTTGGAAGATACCCCCAATCCCAGTTCCACTTCAGTCTTGTAATTCTTTTAATGATGTTAAGGTTATGTATTTGATTTTTTTGCTTGGTTTTATTTTCAATTCTGCATGTACGAAAATAGATGGAAGCAGTTATCATAATATTACAGTTTTTTTTTTTAGCACTTTTGCATTTTCATTAGCAACTTTTTTTGCTTTAAAAGTAAAAGATATAGCTCTTAAATCAGCAGTATTCATCTTATGTTAAATTATCCCCGCATTCCCCTACTCCACCTCACCAACTAATCTTTCTATACCTTTATTATTAGATTTTGTCTTGGTTTTCACAGTGTTGAAGTTTTCTATTCCCTTATTAATTAAGTGAACTTAGTAATTTAATTTTTTTTTTTTTTTAGAATAGCCCTGCCCCCTCTCCAGAATAACAGTCTTTATTTTATAATTTGAATTAACTATGAATATCTTTTTAAATTTTATTTCAATACAGAAATATCTGATTTATCAAAGATGTTAACCAGTCCTCCAAACTGAAATATCTTTTAATGGTTTATTTCAAGGCATCACATGATCACTATTTCCTATGCTTACACAAGCTGAAAAAACAATATGATGTAATGTGATGCACAAACCTGTTAGCCACATTACCTTCTCTTTCCATTCCCCACCATAAGCTTTTCACATATTTTTCTTTATTCTGCTTCATTCCATTTCCTCAACATAATCCTTGTCAACTCTATGGGTTTTATGTTTAAATACCCCTTATCTTTTCTCAAACCCAGCATAAAAACCACCCTTTCTACTTGCAGGCATTTCTATTCAATTAACAGATGCCTAATATTTTCTATGCCTTTCTTACATAATTTGCAGACTAAATCACCCATATTTTTCCATTTATGTTTATATCCTCTTGTTGCTAAAGATCCTGTTTGAGCCTTGAACAGTAAACTACTTTCCTTGCTATTATTATATATTAACTCACAATATTCTGTTTACTTCTATATCTATATATTTAAATTCTTTTTACTCTCCATACTAACTCTCTATCTCTCCAAACTCCCTATTTTTTTATTAATGCATCTATTCTTCTATCCCATTCCTTGATACTATAACCCTCAGCAGTTCTTTTAACACAATCATCCCATCTTTTGCATAAGTATACTGACATAAATTCTTTATCCAAATCTTCTGTATATTGTACTATCTTTCTCACCCATCTTGTTGCCTGTCTTTTACTCATAACCCAAGTACATACTGTTTTGACTATACTCTTATTATCCATAAATTGCAATTTATCAAACATTTTCATATTGCTTTTTGCATCTCTCATATAAAATCTTGAAAAATCCCATTTCTCCTTGAATTGCTTCCTTTGCCTTCCACACATCTGCATCTAATGCATGTCTTCCTACTTCTCTTTATAGTTTTCTAAGTAATCTAACACCCCTTTACTAACATATAACACATTGTTACCATATGTTAACTCTGCTACTGCCATTCTCTTCCATATAATTCTAGCTACAATATATTTATTATATGAAAACACTGTTAATTTCTTTATCAGTCCCTTTCTTTTCTTTGCTTCATTTATCAATTTTTTTCTCCCATTCATTCAAGCAATTTAGATGATTCGAATATACCTATTCGCCACATTTAACATTATATTCCCCAATAAAAATTCAACTTTATATTCCCCAATAAAAATTCTTTCTTTTCTTCTTCCTCAGTATTCACTTTTAATTTTTCTTCACTAGATTTAATCCCCATCTTTTTACCCACCCTTGTGCACGACTTCAGCATAACTTGCACATCTTTCTTACTTTCTGTGTACAATTAGACATCTCCATAAATAAAAGACCTGATAATGTGTATACTTTCTTGCCATCTATTAATCCATATCTCTACCCCTTTTTTTAGTCTTTCTATTCTTCTCTCCATTTCTCTCAAATACAACAAAAACAAACTAGGTGGCATAGGACATCCTTGCCTTAGTCCCATCCCATTTTGAACTTTAATTGATTCTATATTTCCTAATTGATACGTATAGTAATTATTTTCAAACAATCTCTTAATAAGATTCATCAAAGCTCCATTCATTCACAAATTTACTAAACTTATCTATAATCTATTTCTATTTACTCTATAATATGCCTTCTCTACATCTATAAAAACCATATATAACTGTCTATGTGTATTTCTACTCATATCTATAAGTTATATAACTACAAGTAATCTCTTATATGCCTATCCGATTGAAAACATCCTTGCATTTCTCCCACTATGTTATTTTCTTCCATCCATTTTGTGACCCTTCCAGCCATCATATCTGAGGAAACTGTATATAACATTGATGTTCCCACCATCACTCTATAATTGCTTAACTTTCTATGATCCTTAATCTTTATTTTGAATAGTAGCCTTACTCTTGTGTTACTCCAGCTATCTGGAATTTCTTCTGTGCCATCTTATTAAAACATGATAATATATTTAATTTTATTCTATTTCCTAAAATTCATCACCATCCATTTAAATTTCTCCCTTGTCTCATTCAATTCATTTTCTGCAAACTCAAATTTCCATTACTATATGCTTTCTTGTTTGTTATCATCTGTACTTCACGTCTAATATCTTTTCTATATCCATTATATATTTATTTGATTGTCTCAAATTTTTCTCTAGAGCTACACTCTATTCCCTCACCATCTAGTAATACTGTTTCTCTCTCCTCTACATTTTTTCTTTTAATGTATTTCCAAATTTTTTTACTCCCATCTCTTCCATTTTTATTAATACCCTCCAACAATCTACTATTTAATTTCATTCTCTCTATAATTATCTATTTTAGCCAATTTCTTTTTTTAAAATACCTTTTCCATTTAACATCTTTTTTATTTTCTTTGTTCTTAATAGCACACTTATATTCTCTGCATGCTTTTTTTTCTCTCTTTTACACTTTTGCTAAATCTCACTTTTCTATGACTTA
Organism: Epiperipatus broadwayi; assembly: GCA_028023455.1. Taxonomy (NCBI): domain Eukaryota; kingdom Metazoa; phylum Onychophora; class Udeonychophora; order Euonychophora; family Peripatidae; genus Epiperipatus; species Epiperipatus broadwayi. The sequence goes on from JAQFVV010013245.1 coordinate 159,472, forward strand.
TTTTTTTGAATATTCTCACCTAAAAAACCTATTTGCCACTTTTTCTTCTTCACCACACCAGTTTTTATATTCATCCCCAAACCAACTCTTCCATGATTTCTTCAACTTTTATATTATATTCTTCTAACTTATTCTTATCATTCATTCTCTATCCATATTTTTCATTATCCTTTTTACTTTTATTACTATTTTCCATCACACTACTAACCATTTCTATTATAAAGAAATTATGATCACTGTTACATACTCTTTCTTCATTACCAAACACTAATTTTCTATACTTTATTCATTCCCTCTTTCTCTGCTAATACATAATCTATTGTGTGAAATATATTATTTGTAGATCATTTGTGTGTTCCTCAAAAATATATTGACAAATTTCCATTGCTCAAACTCACTCTCTGAAAAAAATTATTTAAAAGTTGTCCATTTTTGTTATCTACATCATTAATTTTTTCAATATGCCTATCCATATCTCCTATAATCATTATTGTCTTTCCCTTTTCTTTGAAACTCTGTATCCTTAACTAGGCATTCATATATACTACTATTCTACTCCATTATAGTTTGACTAATACCCTATCATACTAAGTCTTCCGGTGTAGGTTTTTCTTCTTCTCTTAGATGTGTTTCCACTACTGCTAGTACCCAAGCTCTTCATTTTTAACTGCTTTGTTTAATTCCAGCCACTTTTCTGGTCTCCTACCATCTTGCATATTCAAATATCCAATTTTAATCATTTCTTCTTTCCTAACTACTCTTTTATAAATTCTTTTGACTTTTTCTTCTCCATTGCATTTGTAAGTAACCATTAATTTTACAGACCCATTTCTTTCTCACATCTACATTTATATCCAAATCAGCTACCCTTTGTTTATTTCTTACATCCTGTCCAATCTTCTTTTTGATAATACTGTAATTTAATATCCCACACCCCTTTATAAGTTTCCCAAACTATAATATTTTTTATAAATCAAATTCCCTAAAACTTTCTTGTTTTGCTAAGTGCAATCCAGCCTTATTATATAACTACCTCTTACTAATAAAAAAAATCCCACACATCCACAAACATCCATCTATTTTTTCAATCTCTTATTTATAGAACCTGCCCTATCTAACATATATCTATTGTCGAATCTTAGTAATAATCTAACTATTTCTACTCTTCCTTTAATCTTACTCAAATTACTAGTCAATTCTATGTACTCATCCATTATTCTCTCCGATGACTCTGACAAATACATATCTACTCCCTTGTTTCTTTACCTTATCTATAATACCCCTAATTCTAGCTCCAGGCAAACAATCTTAAATACCTGTTTCTATTTTCCTTTGCAATTACATTTCCACAACCTCTAATTAGCGAATCCCCTATCAATACTGTCTCATAGTTTTCTCTCCCTATTTCATCTGTAACATTTTCTTCCACTTTCTGGATTTCTTTATCTATTTCCATTTCTATTCAATAATTCCTTTATCTGCTCATACTTCATCTATAATGATTGAAATTTTGCTTCTACATCCTTTACCTCTTCCTCTAGCTTACTTATTCTTTGTTTAACCATCTCCATTGCACTTTTTATTTTGTCATCCATATCTCTTGTCATTCCATTAAAAACGTACTCTATTCTATTTTCCTCAACTACATTTTACTCCATTCATCCTGACTTTCTTTTTAAACTATCTACATTTAAAAACCATTTTTTCACCTCTTTTATTACATTTGCACACGGACTACATAACCATACACCTGTTACATCCTTTATTGTCTTATTTAAGCATTTCAAATGATAAACCTTACTACATATGGTACACTCTATCACAACATGCTAATTTCTTTCTGACCATTATATATACATTGTGGGATACAAATGCAATCCATATTTCTTATTTTTCAAGTTCCCTACTCTTTATTTAACTTTATGCTTTCTCTACTATTCATCAAATCCCTATATAAAAAAGGAGAAAATGGTGAATGATAAACATGTGTTTTCTAACTTTCTGCCTCAAAAACATCTTTCTTAAATTAAAAAATTCTTTAATAGCATACCTACTAAAAATCCAACTAATCTCATGTACAATTTAATTTAAAGGCTCCTTGTAGTAACACATGCAATATATATATATATATATGCATATATTTACTTTTATATTTAAGATGGCATAAGGTAACACTTTCCAAATGTTATTAATATTCTGATCTTTTCAAATCTAATGAAATCTATCGCTCTTTACATCAATTTTCTTTTCACTTCACACAGTAAGCAAAAAAATTTAGTAGCAACAAATTTTTTCATATGATATTCAAAAAAGTACATATAAACTTTAACTTATCTTGCGGAACACATCAGTCACAGCAGCACAACAAGGGAGTAGTGCCACCCAATGCAAGCCATAGTAATCAATGGATGCAAGAGGGTTTGTACATAAAATCTCTAACTAAGGCCTCTCATCCAATATCCTCAGACTAGTTTTTAGCTTGTGGCTTTTATCTGTGAGGAGCCTTGGATCGGAGCGCACTGCACCTAGATCTTAAAAGTCTAATGCAATCCTCCAGCAACCATTTTTTACCTTTTAGTTAACTATAAAGCTTTAAGTCCAAAATGAAAACAATTGTTTTCAATCCAAGCTTATTTGCTTGTACAATCATTTAGATCTGCACATAGTTCAGTATCTATACATTTTGGTAAAAAGTAAAAGATGGCTGCTGGAGGGTTGCATGAGATCCTAAGATCTAAGTATAGTGCTCTCAGATCCAAGCTCCTCATTGATGAGAAGCCAAAAGCTAGAAACTAATCTGGGGATATTGGATGAGTAGGTGCTTCATAGATATTTTATGCATAGACCTTCTTGCATCCATTCATTACTATGGTTTGCAGCAGTACTATATGAAAATTTGTCACTGTTTATTCGAAGACGTACTAAATTTATTTTATGATTTAATTTAATCAATATATAAATCAGAATTTTTTTATTATAATTATTAAGTCATCTATTCATCTCTATAATTAAGCATTTCAACTTATCTAATTTTTTGCAATATTCCTTATAACTGCATTTCTGAAGTTAATGTTTTTTTCTTCCCTCATTATGCCAAGTATGTCATTTTGTACTAAAAAAATAGCAGCATTGCTATTAATAATAAGTTATGCAATATAGGTTTTACAATATGCAAAGTTGATAAATAATTTATTTCTATGTATTTCTATATGAAACAGAATAAATTGTGTAGACAATAAATTACAAGTATATAATTATGATGAATACTACTTGTAATTAAATCTGACTTTGAATGGACACTGAATCTATTAACATTGAAACTAAGGTTAAGACATTCAAATGAAATGTCACATGATTTTTACTGCTTACATTCAATGTTTTCTTTAGAAGCAGCAATTCATTGTTTATTGTATAAACTTAAATAATTTTTGAATACTAAATAGTGGTTCCTTATCTCCAGATTACTTTATAGCTAAGGATCTTCATCAATGAGTATTTGGCCACAATCTATTTCTCATATATTATCTAGCTAATGTTCCCAGAAATTGAAAAATATTTTAGAGATTTTGAACCCATGCAAACTCAGTTCTCTAGTTATATAAATCTGACATCAGGCCAATTAATAACATAAAGATCAAATTATATAATTACTGGTTTAGTGTCAAATTTGTATAAGTATTCAAGAAAGTTGACTTAGTTTGAACCTTAATATGTTTATGAATTTCAGCCTACTAATTTGATAGTATAAAAGAAATTAAAGATAACTTCTGTATACAATATAAAGCTTCTCACTAACAAAGTGCAATAGCCATAAACTAACCTGGTAATGTGGATATTGTAACAGTCAGAAAACGTGGGACTCGCAAACATAATGCAGAATTCGACCACCACCCAGAACAGCAGCACCATCGAGGTAGCGAAGCCACCCGTGGTACTGAGTTCGAACATAGTTTATCGGTTCCACAATACAATCCACGAAACAACGCATCTGATGCGACATTAGCAAATATTTCTTTAGGCACGGTGGTCAGGGATATGCAAGAGATTCATGATTTTATTTTCGGGTTAGCCAATAATCAAACTACATAATCGAGGAAATATTATATAGAATGGGTATCGAATAAATGAAATGTAACTGCAGACGTATAGTTTAAAATTATTTATTAACACATTTTAATAAGAAAATCATTTACTAATAATATTTTATGGATTAAAAGCTTCAGTAGCGGGATTTGCGACATGATTATATTTTAAAGAATACATTTATTTATTTGTCTACAAAAGGAATTCATTTATTTGAAGGCGTAATCTAACTACCTAAAATTCTCGAGTAAGCATTTCTAATGCGCATGCCTTGAAGGATTTATACCTTTGCAATGCAGGACTCTAAAGTAAGATTTAAGAGTGGCGGCGAACATATATTTATTTAATTAAAATATTTATTTATCATTAAGGGCAAACATTTATTTGAGAGTGAATTATGAAGATAATGCAGAGGCGGAGTGATATATAGAATAATAAAATTAAGTAAAGGAACATGTACGCTTTAGAAAGGCGATATGGAATGGCAGTATATCGAAACTGCAATGCTGTGAATGAGTTTATAAGAATGTCGGGCTGGTCTCTGCCATCGGCCCGACGAAGTAAGGTGTCACATAAGCATAACCAGGGACAAGTGGTCCGTGTCGCAGTTTGCCGGCTGGCTGCATGACGGTCAAGTCCTATGGGAGCACCCATTATGTGCGCTTGTGTAGGACGACTGGGGTTAATTTCAACTCTGAAGAATCCGGAAATTTCACGGGGGAATGGTCATCGCGTCTCTAAAACGTAACACATGTATAATGTATAAACGATTATGATAAGATTTTAAATAGATTTTTAACTCGGCCCTACATTATCAACATTTACTAAAGAACGTTGGCGACTCTCAAAGAAATGTAATTTTATGGAATTATTCATTAAGATTTAATAAATACAAAACATATCTAAACTGGGAATGATTACAACTAATATGCCAGTCATTTGCGAAGTAGTAGACCCTGCATTACAATAAATGATGCATTGAATGCGTGTCGATGTATATGAAAGTTAAGTTATTTATGAAAGTAAATATTAATGAAAATTTGACACGCATTCACTGTTTCAAGCGATCATAGATTTAAACTTTGAAAATAGAGACAATTATAAGCATGCAATAATTAAATAATAAATATAGATAAAATGTAGATTTTAGAAATACGCACCCAAGAAAGATAGAGTGAGGTAAGCTAGATTATTAGAGAAATTTACACATTAAATTAATTATTCAATTTTAGTTATACAAATGATAGTTTTTACATTTTATAATTTAGATAAGTAATATGAAGAAGAGCTATAGCATGTTATTAGAGTACTCTAGAGTTTGAACACAGACAGGTACCTGTTTTATAAGAAGTTTTCCGAGTCCATTGGTTTAGTAGCAAATAGTTCATGAGTGACAATTCTTTCTTGTATTTAGATGTTTCATTTACTTTAACAGCAGCAGCAGCTTTCTCATTTATTTCAGGCAGCAGATCTTCATGGTGAATTTATGACGGGCAATGGAAAGTTCGGCATCCGATAGGCCATCTCCCGATGGAGAATAATCTAGGTGCTTTTACTCGGTCATACCTTGGCAGGAACAATTTATTTTTATATTTTGGAAACTCTCAGTGATCGAGAGCAGAGCTAAAGTTTAAGTGAATGTCTCCAGCAAGTCTAAGATGGCCTCTTTTCATATCTTGATCTTTCACATTTTTGTTAAGGTATTTTTAGGTTCTACTTAATCTGCCCTGAGGATAATCAATGCATTTTGTTGGTTTTAATTATAAAGAAAGCTGCCGTTCTATTGTTTACATTTTACATTTACTAATTACATTTTGGGGAATTTTTCTTTAATTAATCTAGTATCTATCACTGACCGATGCTTTTAAATTTCAAAGACAAAAAGGGAACATAAGATTATTTTAACTTTTAATTAAATATTACATCAGATTTTTTTAGAATTATTATTAAACGAAATTTAAACAAAGCAATAAATACGAACTTTATAAGCCAAAATAAATGATTAAAATTATACAAAATTATATAACTAAAAGAAATCTAAATTATATTATTTTATCCCTATTTATTGCCTTTAATTTGAGATCGAAATGTGTGCGTGTTTATGCTGAATTCTACATATATTTATACATTTTTAATATTGCTACACACACAATTTGATACCAAAAAGTTTAAATTTGGGCGGGATAGACCGGTCAGTGAGAGATGACAGAAAAAGGTGAAACTTAAGATTCGAATACGAATCTTACTGTTTCAATATTGCACTACTATCTAGATTGTATTAATTGCACAAGCTTTCAATAGGTAGCTCTAGTGTAGAAAAAAAAGAATGAATTATTGCTCCTAAAAACATAAATTGATTAATTTCAATAATTATTGTAAACTAAAATACTGACATTTCTAATTGCTCACAATTTACCATATATCAAATTTTAGTTAATGTGCTGTGAGTCAGGTGCTTAGATAATTGAAAAATATACCACTTTTTCAATAATTCTGGTATATTATGCATATAATACAAAATTCAATTGCATTTTTCATTAGTGCGAAATTTGTTGTAGCTTTTCTGATAATAATTTTTGTATATCAGGAATATTTGTGATCTCAACACAAACAGCAATCATTTCTTTACCAAGTCTGTTTCTATTTGACAATTTTATGTATTCATTGAAGAAAATAATAGTTTATAAAAAATATGGTGCATTGAACATTATTAATATGGTAAATGCAATTTTTTTTTATAATAATAAATAAGTTGGGCAAAGAATTTCATTCCTGAAAGTTAAAGTTTTCAATTTTTTCTCTCACAATTGTTGATAAGTAATTTCTCCTATTTTTGCAGATAATTCTTCAAACTTTTTTCATATATAAAGCTATATCTAAATTAAATTAATTCCATTTTTAAACTGTTTATATTCAACCAATTAAAAAAAATATAGCTCCAAATCTTTAAATTCTATTTTATGAAGGAACACAATAAATTGTAAACTAGCTTCCAATCTATCAAATTGATCGAGACATGCTTGGAAAGCTTTTATTTATTTCATAATTGATAAATAATTATTGATTGCATTTGCATTAACATTGTCACAGTTCGCAAAACTGGATGCTGTTTGAAAATGTTTGTGCAAACATGGAAAGTATTACATTATTTTGTTATTTAAATCATTCATAAATATATTCAATTTTGAAAGAACTGATATGTTGTGTAATATTATATAAAAACATTAAATTGTTATCCTGCACAGTCTGATATAGTTGGTAGAAGAGCATACAACTTGAGATCGGGAGATTCCAGGATCAATTCTGGAACTCAAATTTCTTATGAATTCCCAAACAATAAAGTCATTAGTCTTTTTTTATTAAATCATTTGACCATTTTAGATCTGTCAGCTCTGGGTAATTTTTGTTTATATTTTTTTCATGTAGGAATAGCCTAATTTCATCTAATAGATTTACAAAATATTTCCAAAACGTTCTTGTGGCTTAATCATCAAACATTTTTGTATATAAGAAATCTGGAATATTGAGAATCAACTTAGTTGAATAATTCATGAAATTGCCATTTATTTAGAGCTTGTGCAGATATAAAATTGTCAATTTTTATTACAGTTTCTTGACGAATGAGACAATGAAATTCTATGACTGGCTATCCAATTTTTTATTTTAAATGTTGAATGAATCCAACATTTTTTTCAATCATGATTGGAGCCCTATCAATAGTTGCTGAAATGATCTTTTTAAAATCAATATTGACTTTAGAAAATTCTTTAAATTCCTTGATAATATCAATGCCAGTAGTTGTTTCTTTTAAATTAATTAATTTCACCAATTCATCTTGCATAATGTTTCTAGATTTATACTTTGCAATAACTGCAAGTTGTATCTGTCCACTTATACCGGTATTTTCATCCAAAGAAATTGAATGTATTTCAGCAGCTCCAAATTAAGAATCATTTGGAAAGAGGTGTTTTCATTTAGAACTAAAATTCAACCCTTAATTGTATTGTAATCTTTTAAACATTTATCAGCAAACAAAGAATAAAAAATACCAGATGTAATATTATTTTCAGATGCAAGAAAAGATTAAGAGCATCACTTTGAATTTTATATGAATTTAGGATTTTCATTTCACATTTATTCCCCATTCCATTTCAATAAACCGATACACATGACTACACACATGTGAAAAAGATCAATCATCCACAATATAAACCTATTTCATGCAGATCTAGCACTCATCAGTTGGGCCAGATCATAATCTCCCACATACATATACAATCAGTTCTCGGCTTATATTAAGATAGCAATTCCTTAAATTTTAATGGACAGGCTTCAGTCTTTTCACCCTTCCCACAATTCACCCATTCATTTCAATAGAATTCTCAAAGCCCTTAGTGGATTTGATATTGTAGTCATACCCATAAAGACATTACATTAATCTAACCCTTTATATTACAAATCTACAAATATAACTGTCTATTTAAGGTTAGATTGAAAGAAAACAAAAATAATAAAAGGGTGACAGCTTTAGAAGTATTAGTATTTGGAAATTGAAATTTGACCTTTGAAATATGATGATTGACACCTTGCCACCAATACCAATTCAAATTACATGGCCATGGCAAAAGAAAAAAAAACACAACATCCGTTTTTGAGGTGAAAAATGGAAAGATCTAATTTCTATAAAATTAAAATTTTCATAGATTTTATAAATATCTAAGAGTCATTCTAAATTATCTAGTAGGTCTTGTAATTTGTGGATCATGGGGTCTTCTATCTATGATGTATAGTATAAATTTATGGATCATTGACAACCAACCCAATGACCACAGTTACACAATAGTGATTTTTTTGAGGGATATAACAATATTTCATGGAAATTAAAAATACAATTAATTTAAATTCTCGTTTAAATTAAGCTGCATATGTGAGGAGCAGCATTTGAAGATAAATTTTCTAGACTGTATTTTTACACCATGTGACTTTTTTTGGAAAACCTATGGTTTAAAAAGTATGTTAGTTAAAGGAGAACGTTGTTTTGCTAATCAATGATTATGCGTTATACTTAACTATCAGTAATATATACTGTTGTCTGTTTTCGGTTATAAATTTTTTAATCAATAAACTGATAATTTTTTTTTTGCCTTTGTCATTTGTATTTTTTTATACAGTACAACACATTTGCACATATAGTTTTAATGAATATGTTATACTTCAGATTTTTTTTAAATCTATATATAATGAGCTAAATCTCTCTCTTTTTTTTTTTTAATACAGTGTATTTTTAATTTTTCCTTTTTTTTTAATAGTGTCGTGATCATAATAAAATAGTTTACTTTTAGTCCAGACTAAAATCAAATTTACTGTTTTACCAGTCCAAAAGTCACTTGTCTTGATTATACAAAAAGTTATTTATGTAGAATTACCTAGAAAAAATAATAAAAACTTCTAAATATGACTGCCACCCCAAAATGAGGCCCCCTATCGAAAACTTTCGAATCTTATGTTAAATGAAAGAAAAGTGTAATATTACTAGTAACAAAAGAGCTAATGTCATTCTGATTTATTTTGTCTCTGTTTTTCCTAAAAATCCTTTTTTGCCTATTTAAACACATGAAGTGATGAATTATTTAAATCTGACCTTTATCAAGCTGAAGGTCGTTTCTAACATTTCTTGTAGTTTGCACCTGGTGCTTGTTTTGAATTTTTCATATTTATTTTGTTCAGTTGCCGGGGGGGGGGGAGGACTCTGTAATATTCTTCAATGAATTAGGTTGAATTTAGTCTGTGTGTTTATGTTTATATTGGATATATATGCATCATTTTTTTTTAAAGAGAGCTATAAAAATAGTAGGCATGAATGAACATATATATGTTTTAATGTTAAAATTAATTACTGTAATCATCATCATCGTCAACCATTATCAAACTAGTGCAGGATGGTCTCTCTAAGTCCAATCCATCTTCTCCGATCTCTAGCCTCTCTTCTCCACATCACCCCTGCACAGTTTCTTACTTCAGCCATTCATCTCACACATGGCTTCTTTCTGGGTCTTTTACAATCACTTGGAATGTAGTTTAAGATTTCAGTTTTCCATTTATTATCATCTTCCAGCAATATGTCCAGCCCAATTCCACTTCAGTCTTTTAAGTCTTTTAACGCTGTTTGTTTTCTTACCCATGTATTGTATTTTCTATCTCTTCTTGTTACTCCTAACATGCATCTCTATACTTTTTTGAGTGATCAGAAGTCTCTCTATTGCTCTTCTATTAAGTGTCCAAATCTCAGATCCATAAGTAAGAACTGATAAAACACACTTATTAAACCCTCCTCTTTTCAAGCACATAGGCATATTTCCATTTAATATTAAGTTATTTTTTTAATATATCAAGCAGAGTTCTTCTTTTCAAAATAGTTCATAAATATCCAAAATAGAAATAAAACAAACTAACTCCTTCTTTTTAAAACTTGTTTTTTTATATTATTATTATTATTATTATTATCATCATCATCATCAAAAGCACTCAAACCAAGTTAAATTCTATGATTAATTTCATCCATTATGTTTCAATCTGTAATAATAATCTAAGATATTTGTAGTTGTTAATTTCTTCTAACTCCTCATAATCTTTATTTTCATCTTTTGAAAAATTTTATTGAACATTACTTTAGTCTTTTTAACATTTATCTTTGGTCCTATTTTTTTTACCATCATCTGATAACTCTTGCAACATTTCCTGAAACTCTGATGCATTATTTGCAAAAACAACTACATGATCTGCAAAATCTAAATGGCTTAAATAATCTCCATTTACTTTTATTCCTTTAGCTTCCAATTTTAATTCACAAAATACTTCCTGTAGCACTGCTGTAAAACGTTTTGGAGATATGAAGTCACCCTATCTATCTTATATCCTTCTCAATGTTAACCTTCCTAGTATCATTATATAATCTAATAGTTGCTGTTGCATTTTTATAAATATTTTTCAGAATATGACAATATCCTGGGTTTGTATCTTGATGATCCAATGCTTTAATCACTGAAAAAATGCTTATAAAATCAAATGCCTTTTCATAATCTACAAATCGAAAGCATAATAGCAACTCATATTGATTAATCCTTTCTATAACTTCTGTATTAAAACCATTTTTAAATCCAGTGTGCTCTTTTGGTTGGTTGAAATCCAATGTTCTCTGTAGTTGAGTTGTAATTATCTTAGTAAAATTTTTATATAAAACTGATAGCAGACTGATAAGTCTAATTTCTAATATCTTCTTTATCACCTTTTTTAAGTACTAATACTACATTCTTCCAATCATCTGGTATATCTTTATCATTTAGACATTTGGTAGATAACTTTGCCAAAAAATTTTCTATATCTTCACTTGCTTTTTATATATTGATTATAATTCCATTATTACCTGGAGATTTTCCATTTGAAAATTTATGTGCATGTCTCACTTCTCATTTAAAATGCTAGGCAATTCAGAAGATATAATAGATGTAGAAGGTACTTGTTCTTTATTACTATATAATTCTTGATAGAATTCTTCTACCCATGTCATCTCTTCTTTTAGTAATAGTTCCATCTTTTTTTCTTATTACAGATATGAGTTTTCTACCAATACCAAAATATTGTTTTATACTCTAGACTTTTATTCTCTTCTCTAGCTTTCTTTGCTAGTTCTCAATTATACTTTCTTATATCATTATCAACTCTTTTTTGCACCATTTTTATAAAATTCAAGATATTCAATCCTTTTTAACTGCATCATTTTTATATATCTTCATATTCTTTTTTTTTTTTCATAAATTATGTAGTCTCAGTAAAAATTTTATTGGTCAGTTGCTGCTTTTTTTTACCAGCTATTTTTGTTGCAGCTTTTAAAAGTGTATCAGTTATTTTCCTATTAATTTTATTCAAGTCTGAATCATGTTCAAAATCTACTAATACTTCAAATCGATTTTCAAAGTCTAATTTAAATTCATTAGAATGTTTCTGAAGATTAGGAATATCAACTATAAATATTGTTTTTTTTTTAAATTTTTGTCCCTAGTTTTGCATTAACACATATCTTACATCTTACTAATTGATGATACTTTCTGTGTTGAATTCATTAAGGACATCGAATACAGTATATATTTTCTGATAGTCAAAATATAATCCAATTCTGCTGTATCTTTATTAGGATGCTTCCATGTCCATTTCCTTTTAATATTTTTCACTAAAAAAGAATTAATAATATAAAGTTTTTCTTTTTTTGCAAACTCCACAATGCTGTATTCTCTCTCATTTCTATTATTACCATAACCAAATCTTTTATTCGTTTACCAATTCTAACATTAAAATCTTACATAACAATTATAAAATGTTGTTTAGTCTGATCGAAGGCCTTTTGTACATCCATATAAAAATCTTCTACTACTTCATCATTATGAGAACTTGTTGGGCATAAACCTGAATTATCTGTATTTGGTATCTGCTATTAAGTTGAATAACTATTCTTGCTGCTCTGTCCAATACATCATCAATTTCACAATGTTGTTGTTCTTCTTTTTATTTATAATGAATCCTACTCCACTTGCACTTCCAATATTTGTGCCTTTGTAGTAGAGTACGTATCCACTTTTTAAATCAATCATCTCATCACCTTTTCTTCTAACTTTACAAATTCCAATAATATCCCATTTAATATGAGACAGTTTTTCTTCCAATTCTTTCAATTTTTCTTCCCTTGATAGTTATCTTCAGTTGTAAGTACCTAAAAAAAAGTTGTCATCAAATGGCAGCCTGGGTCCACAATCGGGATTCTTAGCACTCTCTGTTTTTGGTCATTAATCGCTGCCTTGGCTGGTCACTTTACAGCCTCTTGGGAATAAGGGTTATGATTTATTTTTGTCTGTCATGATATCTTTTTATTAGAAAAAGATTTTTCATCCACACACATTTATTCTGCCTTATCAGGCAACTGAGAAGAAAGACCATGGTGTTTCTTGATCTTAAACTCAGAAATAAAGAGCCCATAAACTTACCATGCTGGCTAATGTGTGTTGGTGAGCAGCCAGTTCATGTTCTTATACTATATGAATAATCACATAGTAATAACAGCAGCAACGACAAGAATGTATGGAGTGGACATTATGAATTTGCCCTAATATATATTTTTAATTTAATATATACTATCTGTTGATTATATCTGTATTTTTTTATGCTTCATCTATTAGCAGTCTTTTTAAAATATATATTAAATATAAATTCATATAATACTTTTTTAATTTTAATTTGATGCAGTCATAGAGTGGTAAAGTCGGGAACTCAAGAATCCATGGATCAAAAAACTAGTTCTGTCATTTTTTGTGCTCCAACATATTTTGACCTCCCGAGCAAGAAAATGGGTGGTTATTTAATCATGCATGATTTGAGAGTGCTTCTTGAACTTTTTGTAAATTTTTTAAGCATTAACATATTTGATTGAATGAATTTACACTTATAAATCAGTGTACAAAAGAGCATTAAATTGTATAAAACAACAAAAGTTGAATTTAAACGCTGAAACTTCTTATGATTATTTTATTATTAAACTATTTGATTAAATGAATTTATATTTATTAATCAATTTTTAAAAGAGCATGAAATTATTAATGCAAAAAAAAATTGATGTATATTTTAAATACTTTAAATCAGTGTTTCCCAACCTGTGGTACGCGTAAGTTGCTGGTTGGTGGTACACGAAAAATAATCAATAATGGCGGACATAAAAAAAAAAATTAAATCATAAAAATATTGAAACGTTTTTTCCTATAATTCATAAAAATTATTTTAATTAATAATATTATACAGTAAAGTTGTTAATATGTACAGTCGATAACGATCTTTAATGTTAATGATAAAATTGAAAGTATGATTAAGAAATTAGATTTTTGGAAACAGTAATATATATATAAGTATCGAAAACAATCAACTGGAAGTATTCGAAACTCTACATATTATTTTTTTTTGAAAATAAGGTTAGTCTGTCTCAAGATATACGAGAAAATATAATAGCACATTTAACAGGATTAAAATTGTCTTTCATGGAATATTTTCCAAAACCCGAAAACACAAATGATAATTGGATTTCAAACCCCTTCTATGCAGAAAATTTAGAAAAAGCTACATCATTATTAATAAAGGATAAAGAAAATTTAATAGAATTATCATGTGACAGAACTTTACAAGTAGAATTCAAACGACACAATCTAATTAATTTTTGGTTAAACATTAAAAAATATGAACAACTTTTTGAGAAAGCTCTTAAATTATTATTACCATTTACTAATACGGAATTAGTAGGAAGAGCTTTTTCTTCATATATTTTTTTAAAAAAATAAATATCAAAACAGATTGAATGCAGCTGTAGACTTAAGGTATATACCTCGCATCTTTTGAACCAAATTTCAAAAAAATTATGTTGTTCGAAACAAGCACAAGGACCTCATTAAATTTATTTTATAAAAATATTTGATTATGATAAGAAAATATATTAATTGGTTTTTTTATAATTTTGTGTTAAAATCATTTATTAATAAAAGAAATATGACAAAATAATAAATAAATAATGAGTCGGATCAAGACAAATCAATCTAAATTATTTAATTTGAAAGAATGTATCAGAAAAGGATCATACCCAGAAATTAGATTCTCATTAATTCTTGATCATCTTTTGTGGGTTACTAGATGTAAGCTAGTATTTAATCATCAAAATTTTAATCCTATTAACTTCATGCAGAACAATATATAGAAAACAAGAACAATAGATAGCCTGATAACCCCTGAGGTTATTTTTACCATGACTTGGGACATGCTGGATTTATCCTCTCCATGGGCCAACCAATAGCAAGATGCTCCGAAAAAGAGAAAACGGTATCAAATTCAGGAAAACCAAATGAAGGAACGAGAAAACACTTTGAACAAAATATGTACCAAATAACCTTTAATGTTTAATAAATTATTTTGGAAAAAATATGAAACTTTGAACAAACACATACATATAAATATGTTACAGTGAGTTTATAATCTTAGGCGTGTTTCAATGTAATTTGTCTCATTATGTGATGTGAATATACATGGTCAATAATGCAAATAAAATAACACACTCGCAATAACAAATTTCATGAAATACAATCATTTTTATGAAGTGGTACAATTTAGCGTGATGTACTACCAAGTGGTACTTGAGCCAAAAAAGGTTGGGAAACGCTGCTTTAAATGATCAGTTTCAATTGTTAAAAAATTTCTTCATAAATTTGCTTTTATTATGTAAAATTTAAATTAATACATCAATCCGGCTTTCGATTATTATCTCAACCTTATTAAGATATTTCTTTTTATAAAACCACAAGACCAACTAACTATTTTACAGCAACTCTGCCCAATGGGTATTATTTACATTACATTACAATCAATATGTGTTCATATATGTATTTTAGCATATATAAGCGATTTAACCCGCTGAAGAAGAAGCTGTCAGTAGTAACAAAAACAAACTAAATTAATCTAGGCCTAGTACTTTCGAGGTTTTCCCTCATATTCATGGCCAAAATAGGTTATAAATCATTGCTGTAATGTTACTAAATAATAATGTATGCAAATGCATATAAGGCAATGTAAATAATGTTCATTGGTTGGAGTTGCTGTAGATTGTTGGTTTATGTGATTTTATAAAAGAAAAACATCTTGATAAGGGAATGAAAGCTGAATTGATATATTAAATAAATTTTTTATTTATATTTTATTGTCTATTTCAATTTTGTTTAAATTTTATATATTTTAATTACACTTTTTTTTCTAATGATTTGTTCTTTTGAATTTCATCATAAAGATCTATTTCTGTTTTGCTTTCGGTACAACTATTACTTGATCATTGTTATTGATTTGTATATAACTTTTAATAATTCAAAACACTAATACTTGGTGTCATTAAAAGTAAGACATCATATGCATCATTTTGTTAACAAGTGAAGCTTTTTTTTTAAAAAAAAAAAACAACCCTTTCTCCTCACTGCCAATGTCTTCTGCATTTAAGCAAATGCATTACTAAGTTACAAAATATAAGGGCTTCCAAGGATGCTTCTCTCCAGTCTATTTCTGAACCACTTATTGTAAAATTGAATAATCAGTGAGCACTAGATGGTATAATCTTATAATATCCACATTTCTAAATCAGTTTCTGATTTTTGTCTTTATCAATGAGGTTTTAAGACTCAAAGCTGGAAATTGTAGTCTAATTTCTGTTTATTTAATCTAATATTGTTGGTGAACCTAGCATACTATGTCTCAGTGAAATGATTACTTAGTTTTTTTTCCAATTTACCTGCTGTGCCATTTCTGAATCAATGCATGTGTTACATAGTGACATAGTTTACCTGTTCATTACAAAAATTTTCAAGCACTAGTATGTGTGGATCTGACGTTAAATGTGATAGTATGTTCATATTTTTGTAGATTATCTTCATTGCTTTCTCCACCATCACAGTAGCTTGCAAATTACTTGAAAATATTTGTGATTCATGAATTTATTGCCATATATTTTGAATGATTTAAAATATTTAAATAGCAGTGTTGCTTAATTTAAAACAAAATTTAGTGTAAATGCATTATTTCATCATGGGTTAAAATACAAAACACACTCACATTTTTTGTCATAACTTGTGATCCAGATATGCTGGTGCCTTAAATTTTTTTGTAGTAAATAGCTAAATTATGTTGCTACATAAGATATCTATTCATTCAGGGATGGTGCTTCAGGCAGCTTGAAGGATCTCACTTTTTATCCAGGATATTCTTTGTACATAAGTTACAAATGACTGGCTCTGGCTATAGATCAATATCATTTTTATAATCACACTGTTCCTAATATTTCTCATTTCTTTGAATTATAGTTTATCATTGTTGAATATTTAAAATCAAATGATTAGTCGGGTGATGTAAATATATATTGTAATAAGAAGGGGATGGGGATGATACTAAATAATGAGAATAAGGATATCAGGGTTTTTGCTCATTGCAACTATTGTCATAGCAATACCAAAGTTAAATAGCGATTATATTTTGGAAAATAGCATGTGCTTATTTATGCACATATATATTCACAAGGTGGAAATAAATAAACAAAGAATGAAATACTTATGCATAGAAAATAATTATGTGAATAAAGATTTTATTTATTTAGTAAATACACACTGATATATTCATTTAATTAATTTCTCCTTGGTTTAGAAAGCAAATTACTTTATAAATTCATTGAGGAAATAATCCCCAAAATTTATAAATAAAACAAAAAGATTTTGTATGTAAATGAAGTCAATAATATGTAAAAGAGATAAGTGGTTCTCTTTCTCTTTCACACACTTTTGTTGGAAAAAATTGAAGAAAAAAAAGTAACTATCATGATAAAAATTATATGAGTTTTAATTTTTTTTTATTACTTTTGATTTATTAAAATTTATGACAATATTCATTATATTTGGATATTATTATACACCTGGGTCTCTTTTTACGTGGACTTATTTAACACAATTTTGAAGTTACGCGATTCATGTTTCACCGGAAGTCGAATTCCGATAATGCGCTATTACTTTAAATAACAAATTTCTCGCACTTACGTTATATTGAAAGTAATAGCACATTATTGGAATTCGACTTTCATCTTAGTAATTTTAATATTTTCAGTGCTTTATAATAGTAAAATTTTATGCAATAATGAAATTAAAATCATGATTTCCACATTTTATGTATATATACATTAAATTTTACAAGATTATAATGTAAATTTGTTCAAACATTGTGCGTGTTAATTTTGCATTTTAAATCACATTTTGTTTTTGCTTTTTAAAAAAGAACATAATCAATTATTATTTTCTTATTAATGACACTAATCATTAACGTGCTCTTAAATTCCAACGAGAGCTAAATGGTTGTATGTCTGGATATCGCGAGCTTCGTAAACAATTAATAAAATCATCATCTCAAAGATTAATTACTAATTACGTTGTCACCAGAAAATCATAATAATTAAAACATGTATAAAAAAATGTAAATTACTGTACTGTAAATTATGCATAAAAATATATTATTTTAAATAAAATTAAATATAGTTATAAAAAGTTTGTCTTGTATCAATTTTTTTCAAATTTGAAATTTTTTATTAGTCATATTTTATTTCCTTATTTTTTTTTTTTTGCATGAATTTTAAAGTAATTTTACGTTGGAGCTTTGCTTTTACGCAAATTTTGAAAAATCACAGACCACATACCCCCTTTTCAATGTAAGTTGCGTCTATTTTTGCGCAATTTCGTTTGCGCGTGTTTTCTGAGGAACCTATCTATCGCATAAAACGAGACCCAGGTGTAATATGGAATACTAGACTGAAGCAAATAGCACATCAGTTCTTATCCTCAATGCATTGTTCACTGTTTTCCCCATCAACTATGAAAAGCTTCTAGAAAGGAAAAGAAACAGAATCTTGCAGAAAAATTGCCAAGAAAGTTTTTATTTGTTTCAAGCAAAATAAATGACTTACATTATGTTTAACTATATTCAATAATTAAAAGAGGAAAGATATTCAAAGGAAGAAAAAAGACTTTAAAGACACACTGGTAAGATAGTTTAAAGAAAAGAACTTTAATGTGTTATATTCTTATGTTATATTCTTTTTGAATATTCATGATGAATAAATAAAAGATATTATGAACTATAAAAAAATATAGTATGAAAAACTGAAATTTGAGATTGATGAGTATGGCAATATATTTTGTTCATGAATGAAACTATTTCAATCAAAGTTATATTGAAATAATTTTTTTTTCATATACACCCATGGGAGAAGTTATAATGAACAGTCAGAGAGATAAAAGACTTGAACTTTTGTTTTGATATCCAACTTGAGAAGTATCCAAGAGGGAATCTGCAAACAATACTTGACTTATTTATTTTTATTAATAAATTATTTTATTTATTAATTTGTGTGATTGTTATTTTATGCATATACTAAAACTAATATATTTAAACCATCAAACATCACATAATCACCATCTCTATACTAGCACATAATTTGTTGTAAACAAAGGCAAAACTCCCCATACAGTAATGCCACCCTGTGCCAAACAGAGTAATCAATGGATGCCAGAAGGCTTGTGCATAAAATTCCTATCTAGTGCCTACTCATCCAATATCCCCAGACTAGTTTCTGGCTTGTGGCCATCATCAGTGAAGAGCCTTGGATTTGAGAGCACTGCATCTAGATCTTTGGATCTAATGCAACCCTCCAGCAGCCACATTTTAACTCTATTTTACTACAAAACTATGAGAATGAAATTGAAAACATTGTTAATATCTTCAATCTAAGCTCAATAGCTTATATAGTCATATGGGTCTGAACTCAATTCAGCACCCATACATTTTGGTGTCTTTGGCTCTTAAACAACCATAGCCACCACTATCCTATTAGGCAGGATTGGTGTTAAACCATCAAACATCACATAATCACCATCTCTATACTTGCACATAATTTGTTGTAAACAAAGGCAAAACTCCCCATACAGTAGTGCCACCCTGTGCCAAACAGAGTAATCAATGGATGCCAGAAGGCTTGTGCATAAAATCCCTATTTAGTGCCTACTCATCCAATATCCCCAGACTAGTTTCTGGCTTGTGGCCATCATCAGTGAGGAGCAGTGCTCTCAGATCCAAGGCTCCTCACTGATGATGGCCATAAGCCAGAAACTAGTCTGGGGATATTGGATGAGTAGGCACTAGATAGGGATTTTATGCACAAGCCTTCTGGCATCCATTGATTACTCTGTTTGGCACAGGGTGGCACTACTGTATGGGGAGTTTTGCCTTTGTTTACAGCTAATATATTTATAATACTTTTCCATTTTTTAAAATTACATTGAGTTAATTATATCTAATTAGTAGTGTATTGTCATAATACCTTTTATTTTATATAATATGCTAATAATTATAGAGCATTAGTGCCACACATACAACTCGCAGAAAGAAAAACCCCCATAACTCTGAGAACTTTCTTCCTGATCTGTGAAGTTTGGAATAGGTGGTTGTAGAAGCTATAAGAAATCCAAATACCATTTACTTTTATCACTATATAATTGTTGATTATTAAATTAGCAGATTACTTTAAAACTATCATTTATTTGCTTTTCATTTTTGCTTATCTGCAGCATTAATTGGCTGCTCTATGAAGTTACTGTTACATAAGTTGGTACCAACATGTGGGGCCTGAAGATCATATTCTGATAAAGAAGATTGGAAGAGAAATGTGTGTGGATTAAAATTGAACAAGGGAAGATCTGGTTAATGTGTGTGGGTAGAGAATGATGTTGCTATTAATTCATAAAATAATAGAAAAAGTATAACAAATTGAAAATTGTTAAATATCTTTATTAAGATACTAGGGTTAACACTTCTGAAGAAGAAAAATAGTGAACAATAAATAATCTTGGATTCATCTATTACCGTAGAAGTACAACCAATGGAGGCTGAGTTAGCATTTGAAGAGGGAAAGAAGTTTGCTAATGCTGGAAGTGCAAAAGCCAGCAGCAGTCACATTCACATTAGAAATGTTAGCAGCAATGAAAGAAGAAAATGATAAAAGAGATTAAAAAAACAAGAAGAAATATTATGTACAAATTAAAGAAGAAATGAGAAAACATCAAGAAAAAATTGAGGAAAAATTGGATCACATAGAGAAGAAATGAGAAAAAACAGGAAGACAAAATGCTAACAGCGATAAAACTAATCAAAAAAACATTGATCAAAAACAAAAGAAATAGGTAATAAATGAAAGAAGCATATGTTCAAATCAGAGAAGAAATAGAAGAAAATTTTCAGGGTGTAGAAAAGATACTCACTCTGAAGCAATATTAACAAGTCCAGGAAAACATGGATTCTATAGAGAAAATGTATTTAGATGTTCAGAGATTACAAAGTCTTGAAGTGAAAGGTAGAAAGACTTCATATGCAGCACTCTATATTAAAAGAGGTGGTGGTCACTGTGAATGATATTAAAGCAGATTATAGTAAATTCAAGGAGAGTACCAGAAGTTGATTTGAGGAGACTATAATAAAGAAAAGCATAAAAGTAATAATATGGATATGATGGTTAAAAAAAAAGCAGGAGGATACAATAGTTAAAGGGCAAGGTGGACCTCACGAAAATAGAATCATTCAGAGGCAATGCAGGAGAGATGCCAATGAAACATTAGATAGTCTAAAAAGCTATTATGAGCTAAATTCTCAGATTAAAAAAGAACATGTGGCCATCATGTATAACCACTTAAATGGAACTGCTAAGGAGTAGTAGAATTCACTATTAAGCAAACCAACTACTTATCCAGAGCATAAAAAACAAATCTTAAGTAATTTTTGGTCAGAAGAAAGACAGAAGACTATAAAATACCAGATTATGCAAGATAAATTTTGTATAAAAGGACGCAAAATATATACAGAATTTTTCAGCAGACAAGTTGCCAAATTATGGACGTCTGCATGTGGAAGTTATAATTTGGATAAGGCATAATTTACCCTTCTGAATTGAACAGATAGTCATCAGTACAGATAGGAAAACCATTGAAGAGGTGGCAGAGTTCCTGAATGCCTTAGATATGAGTTATTCTAGTCAGATTGAAAAAAAGTTTCCTATGGTAGGCCAACCCTCAATAAGAAAACATGATACATCTATATATGAATGTTGATCATAATCTAAAATATCCAACTACTTATCCAGAGTATAAGAAACAAATCTTAAGCAATTTTTGGTCAGAAGAAAGACAGAAGACATAAAATACCAGATTATGCAAAAGAAATTTTGTATAAAAGGACACAAAATATACACACAATTTTTCAGAAGACAAGTTGCCAAATTATGGACATCTGCATGTGGAAGTTATAATTTGGTTAAGGCATAATTTACCCTTCCAAATTGAACAGATAGTTATCAGTACAGATAGGAAGACCATTGAAGAGGTGGCAGAATTTTTGAATGCCTTAAATATGAGTTATTCTAGCCAGATTGAAGAAAGTTTCCTATGGTAGGTCAACCTTCAATGAGAAAACATGATACATCTATTGGTAGTATGAATGTTAATAATAATCTGAAATACCAACCCTACAGATGGCTGCCAAGGAAAAAAGAAACTAGGATAATAATAGGAGAACAAGTGTAACCACATTGCTCCAGAAATTATTCTGGTCTGCAAATAGTACCTATGAGGCAATCACTACCATCATCTGCTCCAGGTGCCATTGAGATACCTAACAAAAATGGAAAACAAACAAAGAGGTAGATCCAAACAGAAAATAGGAGAATTTACATCAGCAAAAACCAGTTAATAATGTCCAAGATGAAAAAGCAAGTGAAATATAAGAAGCTGCCAACTTCATCTCCACAGGATGTGAGAGCTGATATTAAATAAAAGTAAAGGTTGGCTTGCTCACTATCAACATTGGGACTTGTTGGATGAATCAATGATTGGGAACAATGAAAAAAGTATAATGGTTTTCTTAAAAACAAAATAAAGAGATGTCAAACTTGAAAATGACTAATCCTCGAAGGGTTTGAATCTACAAAGTAACCTTGAAAATATTAGATAATTAGTAATATGTGAATTTACCAGCTTATGAAGAAAGCAAGAATGTCTCTAATTTTAAAATTTTGTTTGACAAAAGGTCAAGAAAATAATTGTGTTTAAATTAATTGAGCATTGTTGTTAAGAAGAGAAATGGAATGTCTTTATAGGAGGGAATATATATAATCATTAGCATAGCAATAGCAAAATTACATAGTTATTATATTTTGGAAAGTAACATGTTTTTTACGCACATATATATGCACAAGTTGGAAATAAATAAACTAGGAATAAAATTTCCATGTGCAAAAAATAATTATGTGAATAAATATTTTATTTATGTAGAAAATACTCACTGATTTAATTATTTTCCCATTGGTTAGAAAATAGATTATTTTATAAATTCGTTGAGGAGACAATCCCCAAAATTTATAAATAAAGCTAAAAGATTTCATTTGTAAATGAAGTCGATAATATGTAAAAGAGATAAGTGGCTTTCTCCCTCTTGTTGGAAGAAATAGAAGAAAAAAAATTAATCATCAAGTTAAAAATTATATAAGGAGTGTCAATTTTTTTTATTACTTTGATTTATTAAAGATTATGAAAATATTATATTCAGATAGTCTTTTAATATAGAACACTAGACTGAAGCAAGTAGCACATTAGCTCTTATCCTCTGTGCATTGTGCAGTGTTTTCCCATCAACTATGAGATCCTTCATTTGCAGATAAATTCATAAGAAATATTTTTTTGTTTGTTTCAAGCAAAATAATAAACTTTCGAGTGATAATAATTAAAAGAAGAAAGATATTCAAAGGAAGAAAAAAGACTTTCAACTCACATAATTAAGATAATCTAAAGGAAAGAACTTTAATGTTATATATATATTTAATATTCAAGATGAATAAATAAAAGATATAGTGAACTATAAAAGAATAAAGAATGAAAAACTGAAATTTGAGTTTGTCAAGTATGACAGTATATATTGTTCATAAATGAAATTATTTCGGGGAAAGTTATATTAAAACAAATTTTTTTTTTTCATTTACACCTGTGGGTGAAGTTATAATGAACAATCAGAAGTAAAAGATTTGAACTAATGTCCTGATATTCAAATTGAGAAATATCCAAGTGGAAATCTACAAACAATACTTTATTGATTTATTTATTTTTATTAATAAATTATTTTATTTCTTATTCATTTGTCTGATTGCTATTTTGTGCATATACTAAAGCAAATATATTTATAATACTTTTCCATTTTGTAAAAATACATGAGTTAATTATATCTAATTAGTATACTGTCATAATACCTTTTATATAACGCTAATAATTATATAGCATTAGGGCCACTCATATGACTCTCAAAAAGGAAACCCCCATAGCTCTGAGAATGTTCCAATGTGGAAAGTTTGGAATATGTGGTTGGAATATGTGGTTGTAGAAGCAAATGGTTGTTCAATACCTGAGTTGTAATGAGTTATTTATATCAAATCTAAATACTACTCTTCAATTTTACCTCTACATAATTGTTAATTATTTATTTAACAGATTACTCTAAAACTATCGTTTGGTTCTCATTTTTGCTTATCTATAGCATGAATTGGCTGCTCTGCACACAATTATTGTTACACATATTTGTTTTCTTTATCAAATATTATTTATATTTGAGGTGATAATATTAGAAGCTTTTTTAAAATCAGTAAAAGAGACCATCCAAAATTGTAATGTTAATCAATTATTTTTATTGATAAAGATAAAAATATATAAACCAATACAAAGTGATACAACAATATTTTGGAATAAAATTACAAAAATTATTTGAAAATAAAATTTAATATCTCAAAACTCATATATTTACTAATGTAATGTCAATAGTTTAGGATTAGAAAAATAGGTTAAGTAGATTTCAGTAAAATTTTATTTTTGTTAACATTTTTAATTTTACAAATAAAACATTTTATTGATTTCTATTTTGAAATTTAATCCCTCCCCTCTCTTTTTTTTATTTAAAAAATGATATATATATACTTAATGTGTATATATATTAAGTTTCATGATATTTTTTTTTATATAGATTTTTTAATTGTTCAGCCATAATGTGAATAAGCAACCATCCAATTAAAAATTGGATTGGACGCTGAAATCAGATCATCCAATAGCAATATTTTTGTCTGCCTCTAGAATTTTGGTTTATAGGAGTCAGACAAATGAAAGTGCAGTTGCTGGATTATGTATTTCACTTTCCACTCCATTTTTAATTGGTTGTTTGCTTAGTTACATTATTGGATGAACTGAAATTAAAAGATGTACATAGAAGAATTCATTAAACTTTCAATTTATATATATAAAATCTATGAAATTTTTTTATTATGCAGCATTGATTACTCTGGCTTGCCCTAGATGGTACTACTGAATAGAGAGTTTGTACTGTTTTAACAGCATATGTAATCATAGGAAATGGTGATCATGTGATGTTTAGTGGCTTAATATCATTCCTGCCCATGGGATCATAGTGACTATGGTTATTACAGAATGAAAGAAACCAAAATGTACAGATACTGAATTGGGTTCATATCTGTATGGCCATACAAACAAATGAGCTTGGATTGAAAACATTATTGTTGTTTTTTTTTTACTCATAGCATTATAGTTAACTAAAGAGGTAAAAGGTGGCTGTTAGAGGGTTACATTAGACCCTAAGATCTAGATGCAATACTCTCAGATCCAAAGCTCTGCATTGATGAAAGTCAGAAGCTAGATTGCCATTCCACTATTGTCACTGGTCATGCCAGCAACATCTGAAGAAGAGTGGGAAATAATACTCAAAATGTTGTGTAATATACTATACTATGTCATATATTTGTATGTTATTACTAACAGTTGTTTGTATTTGGAAAAGTTTCTAGACATTCAACATTTAATGATAGATAATAGAAACAATAGTAATATTCATTTCTATTAAATCCCATGTTAATATTGGGTATTGATTCTCATATTTTCATTTATCTTTTTTCTTATTCATCATCCCCTTTCCAGGAGCATCTCTAACTTAACAATCTTCTTCATTAACTTCAAATAATCCTTTTTTTTTCTTTATAAAGAAAAAAATAATGAATTTATATATTAATAGTAGATAAATGGATCTTTTAAATAAATGTCTTCAATTATAGAAAGCATCTAATTGCTTAGCAATTCTTATAATAAAAATAAATGCATACAAATAAAAATATTTACTTAAATGTATATCAGTGTTTAAAAGAAATTCAGTGAAGCTGTAATGTGCATTGCATTCAATATACATTACTTCAATTATACTCCAGCTAAAATAAATATAAATAACCAAAAAATTAAAACATTATGATTTATAAATTTAATAAAACCATTAAAATATCACTTATCACCTTTTCTTTATGTTTGCCCTATTATGTGGGAAAATTTTTGTTACTGTCTAAATGTAATTAATGTTATGCTATGCCAACCATCATTTTTTTCTCATACCCATTCACATTTAGAAATACTTTTTTTTGGATTATACTAAAAACACATACATTTTATTTAGTTATTTTCTTAAAAGGTTATGTTTTCTAAGCATAAAACTAGAAGTTTGTCTAAAGTGTTTACCAGAGAATTTGAAATGAATAGCTAAAAGTAGGGGTGACTTATAGAATCTGAAGTTGACGCAAGCTTAAAACATCAAAACATCTGGAGAGGCTATGTCTGTTAATAACCAGATTGCTATTATATTACCAGAGAGAAGAAAGTTATTAGAGAAATAGAATATCACCCAGAATGTTTGCTATGGAACTGGATTGTTCTAATGTATCAATGGCTTAAAAAGATAGAAGTCTAACATTTTTTTTTTTTTTTTATCTGCCCATTCTAGCAAAAAAAAAAATGGTACAGTAGGTTTTTTTATTTTTTGAATGAATTCAAGTATATACCCATGCAATAAATACATATGTAAATGAGTTCTCTTTAATTTATTATTAATAACTTGATTTTTTTAAAAAAATTGTTTATACTATAGTTTTAATTTACATATGCATACTCTATATACATATTAATGATTACCTGTAGTACCCAAGGGGGAATGGGAAAGGGAACAAAATATAGTGATTTTCAAACATTTTAAATAATTATTTAACTCAAAAGATGTTTTTTTAAAAAAGTATATTTAACAATTAAAAAATAAAATTTATAAATAACTTTTATTTATGGCTATTTTGGAAATTGATATTGATTTAAGATGATAAAAAGTTTATTTAGCTAAGTATAATTTTCAGCAAAACTTGCTATAGATAGTATGCTTTTAATCTGGATATTATTCAGAAATTTTTATTATTCTAATCAAATTTCAAAAATGATCTATAATTTGTTACAGTAAGTAAATTAATTTCTATTTAAAATTAAAAAAAAAAAGTTTAATAAAATATTTATGGTATAGTTTAAAGTTTTATATTATTAATATATATGTATTAAAACAAACCACATGCAAACTTCTTTATAAATCTTGATTTATTATATGAACTATTATAAAGTACAAAAAATACTCCCATGTTTCGACCATATTCTTTTATAGTCTTTATCAAGGAACAACTAAAAAATACATAAAAAAAACATTAAATAAAAATACAAATATTCCACAATAATCCAATACATATAACAAATACAAATAACTCTTACCTTAAAATTCTTCTAACAAACAATTTTAAATTTTGATTACATTCGTTTTTTAAAAACCATATTTAAAATAATCCCTTATAATTATTTAATTAAATCAAACCTTTTTTTTTTCAATTATATTATAATTAATTAAGTAAATTTATGCATTACAAATATTAAACTTAATGAATAATCATTTAATATATGCAAAAGGTGTTTTTTAAACATACTTGAAGAAGCCATTAAAATACTAGAGAAAATATTAAAGGATAAATCTAAAATTTTTTCATAGGTTTGCTAATTGTTGAATTCAATGTTTAATTTGGATTAAGATATTTTGAGATTTTCCTAAAAGAAAATATGGAAGTAAATAATGACAAATTGTTTTTTTTTTGCAGTTTTTTTATTAAATAATATGTGAATAGTGAGAATTTTTTTTTATTTTGTGGTGGTTTGAATAATGACAAATTATTTATTAGGTCAGATTTTTCACTAAATAATACAAACAATAAATAAGAATAGTAATTTTTTTTTTTTGCTTATTTTGTGATAAATGTTGATCAGGATGGTGGGTGGGGTAGAGAAAAACCTCATGATAAGCAAAAAAAAGCATAGAATGTTTTCTAAACCCATATGAATCTTGGTTTTACAATTTATATATTATTTTAAAAATAGATATAAAATTTTAGGCTATCATTATTTTTTTACCTTTTTGTTTTTGAAAACATCAAACAAGAAAAAAAAAAGCAAAATCATATTCTTCTATTAATTTTTCTTGTAAAAGACTGTTGATCACATAAAGTTGATCTGGAGCTGGGAAGTGAATGTCCTTTTTGGGATCTGAAGCCAAAATTTGGTAGAATATAGGAGAGATACATCCTCAGAATTTCTAGTCTTGTTTGGATATTTCAGAGATGCTGGAAAAACAGACAGAATGATGGTGGCAATCTGGA
>JAQFVV010013246.1:0-187064 GCA_028023455.1 Epiperipatus broadwayi
TTCAGTTTGTTGATATTATTATTATGAAGAGCAGACAAGTTGATATCAACTTTTAGAAAATTATACAGTGTACCAAGATTATTCCATAATGATCTATCATATATTGGTTCTTAGACTTATCAATGGCACATTTTTGGTTATTATATAGTATTCCAATACATAACCTTAGGTTTGCAATGTATATTGGACTATTTTTATCAATTAGATGAAATTGTTAAATGTTTTTAGAAAAGTCCAAAATTTATTTATACATTTTTAATACATTTATCTGCTAGTAAATAACACATAGGTTAATTTAAAGGACAACATTGTAGATTGCATTATTTACATCAAATAGGAGGAGCAATGCTAACATGGGATTGAAATGGCATTTTTTTAGATCTCTCCATTAGGTAGAAAGACTCAGTTGTGCACAATATAATCTTAGATTCAGAATCTATGAAACTAAGCTATTGTTTCAGTCTCTACATTAGTACATTCACTGGTGAAACTAGAAATATATGGCATAGAAGAGATAGAAAATATGGCCATTCAAATCATTATGTTCTAGACTAGCAGTTAATGTATTTTTGAAAAATATAAATGAAGTTTGAATTAAAAAAACCATTTAACTATTTTAATTATGAAGTAATAGTTAACATATTATTATTATACCTTTACTAATAAGTTGAATATTTTCATAAAATAATTAGAAAACATCTATCCAGCTTAATGTAATTCAAGTAAGCATTCGTGTCTAAAATGTTTGAGTATTCATTTTGTTTTGTTGATTGATGCCTACTGATCTTATCAAAAGTTGTTGTAAACAGCATGATTCAAATGCAATATTACTATTTCTGATGGCATGCTTCTAGTAGTATCCAGTTTTCAGATCCTTAGAAAACACAGAAAATAACATAACTTGGGCAATTTCTTTCATTATTTTTAAAGTTATATTTTTTTATAATTGACTTGGGTTTTATCTCTATATAATGATGTTCCATAGTTTTTGATTGTTCTTTAACTTTCCTTGCAAATAACCTTATGGATTTTCATTTTGACTATAAGAGTCATATCACAAAAAGAAACCCAAACTTATTCATGTTTCTCTATTGAACATGAATTCATATTTGCCCCTCCTTTAAATATTTTTTTTCTTATAACATATGTAATACTCAAGATGAATAGATAGTTAACAATCTAAAATACAAGGAACTAAATCCTTTATGTTGCTTTTGCAATTAAAAATAAATCCTAGATGTGATATAGAATAAAATATCTTCTATATAACAACAAAATAATATATGATAATGGCTGTAATATAATCATATAATCATAACATAAAAAAGCTCTTTTTTTTGGCAATTTTTAATTTTTGCCCTTTTCAATATGTCTTGGTTAACTACAAAAAAAAACAACCTACATTGCATATAGTGACATCTACTGGCTCTATATAAAATTAACACAAGCCTATAATTATACTTTATTATCTTTCTAATAATACACATTATATAATCCTCCATTAGATTTTTCATAGTCCAATTATTAGTTAAATTGATTGACATTTTATAAATGTTTGTACAATTATTTCTATTATAATTAATGTATTAGTTTCATATATCTTCCTTCTATTAATTTTTTTTAGTATAATTTAATGGACTTATATTCTTAGCACAATCTATTCTATGTCCATATTTTAAGTAGTGAAGATATAATGCAGATCTATCATCTCTCCTATTAATAGCATTATTATGTTCTTTAGCTTTCTTCTAATTGTTTCACTGTATGTCCATAATAAACCATATTGCGAACCTCACAAGTAATTTTATATACTATACCTTTTATATATTTTATATCATCTTTTATTTTATAATTCCCTACTAATATATCAAAGATTTTTACTACTTAGACCATCCTATTTTAATATTTTTATCTATATAATTTTTATTTTTTTTAAATGTATGATAAATTTTAGGAATATATTAAAGTTTTATCCATTTTATATTGTCTGATTCACTATTATTATTCAAATTATATTGTTTCTAATAAAATAATATATTTCTAATACTTCTGGGGTTATATCGGTAATTAGTATACAAAATAAACTAAAAGATACAGAATATTACAAAGTATTCTTATCAATAAAATGAAAAGAGTCTAATAATAAATCATGAAAAAAATTAAGTATTCCTATAGCATCAGATATAAGCTAATATTTTTGTCCATTGTCTATATAGATACTACAGTCCATATTGGCTCAACATATTTCTCATCTGTTATAAATAGACTCAAATATTGTGAAACATGCCTGAAGTCTAAATATTCCAATAAGTCATATGCAGTAACACTACAACCTATCCTACCAAAAAAGCATAATAAACTAGTGGGTCATTGATTTTTATAGGCCTCTTTCGCTGTTCAATAAATATAAGTTTCTATTAGTAGTTTATGATGTATTCTCAAGTACATAACTGCTTACCCAATAACCAAAGCTGACATCAAAAACATCATCAGGTATCTTATGAAATCAATTTCCACTAGTGAAAAGTCCCAATCAATATTGACATGTCAAGCCACAACATACTTTTTGAATACACGGAAGAAATGAGTTGAAAAATAAATCACTTCCACTTTGTAAAAGAAATTTTATGGCAATTGTTTACTTTTAAAGCAAGATATAATGTTACAAAAATCAGATTTAGTCAGGAATGATAAAGCATTACAAAACAAACTCAAAGTGAAATTAAACTTTTAATCCTTATATTAACCATAATGCTATAATCTGTTTTTTGTAGTCAAGCTTAGTATTATATTTTATTATTGACATTTATCTATATGTCAATTGTTATATATATTTCAATGTAACAGATGACTGAAGAGATGGAAAATGGAGAAGATTGAAGCTTGTCCATTAATGTTTGATGATTTGCTCTTATATAAACTGAGCACTGACTATATATCTATAAGTGTAAAAGATGGTGATTTGGACTGACTGGTGAGTGCTGGCTTAGCACAAAATATATCTATTGGTGATCGTTTATCTTTTTCATATTATGTGGTCATGTTTATCAGTTGCATAAGATGGATTGGATAGATGTATGGAGCTTGAAAGTCTGAGTTCAAGTCTCTTACAATTACATTACGTCTAGTATAGGCAATATACATAATACTGGTACCAAAATATTTGTAATAAGTTAGGGATAAATTCTTAGAAATTGTTATTACAGATTTTAACAAATCTGCGATAGATATTGTCAAGCATTGGTGGTCGAGTGGTCAGTACAGTCGCCTTACAAACAGTTGTCCCGGTTTGCGGGTTCGCTTCCCGCCAATGCTTTGACAGATAAAAAAATCTGCAATAGATTTTAAAAAAATAAACGGTAAATAAATAAATTAATTTTTCATATTACAAATATTTTAATTCTAATGTTGAATCATTTGATATTAGTCATGTCAGAATAATCCTCACTGCTTTTTATGTAAGGAATTTCATATGACAATTTTTATTTTTAAAGTGTGAATATATTATTGCATAGTAACACTTTTTTAGATGTTTTCAAGTTTTCATATAAAACTAAACGTCATATTGCAATACATAGACAATTATTCTTATTTCAAATCTTAGATAAATTAGTAATTTCTTAAATGAAATACATTTATATTATAGGATAAATTAAACATAACTAAATCAAGTGTAAATATATTCAGATTTTAAAAATAAAATTATCCTGTGAATCTAATTATATAAGAGTCTGTGTTTGCTATTATGATGTAATTGATATTTGACTAAATACCTACCATAAAATGATGAAGTTAAACTATAGTGGATACATATAGAGATGGAAAGACTAGTCCATATTTTATGTTAGAGATAAAAAATACTGAAGACTAAATCAGCACTAGAAGCTCTTAGAATTAACTCTTCATTTATTATATATACAAGTGTGTGTCACATGTGGTGTATATATAGCAAATAATAAAATTTTACTATGCTGAAATATATGTACTATTAAAAATAATAAATTTTCTGCTGATTGGCTATATTCACTCAATCTTATCAAAGCCATCCATCTTACAAATGAATCCATTATTATTAGCTGTTTGAGATCTTATATAGAAAGCATAATAGAATAATTATAATTATAATAACAAATAACAAATCAGTTAATATGTTTTGCAGCCTACATTTAAATTCGCAAGGCATGTAGAAATAATTATTCTGCATAAGTAGCATGTCTACATTTATGTGCCAATTTATATTTTTCTATGAATTAGTGGCTGCAGAAAGCTTTCTATTAATTAAAAAAATTGTTGATTCTGCTTGGAGATCTTAAAATAACTGAGCAGGGAAAAATTTTGAATATTCATTCCAGATGCTGTTTTTTTTGCACCTATTATTACTATATAATTTTTTCATAAATGAACATAGATAAGCTACCCATCAAAAGGCATCAGCTAGGGGGATGAGTTTACTGAAGGTGCATGTGAATGAACTCTTCTTTAATGGATATTTATAATCATATCAAACAAAATTAAATTATGGCTTTTATCCCCCAGAAGTCTGTAAAGTTTTTTAAGCCAAATAGTTGTTAATCAAAGACAGAAAGTGTTAACTATAATCTGATTTGAAATCTAGGCAACCATTTAATAACAAGTTTTTATTTAACTGCATACCAGCTTCAGTTCTTTTTCAAATAAAGGAAGATTGCACAAATTTGAAGAACTATTTAATAATAAACAAGAAGTTATGGGACTTCCTAAAATTAAAAGAACAAATAAAGAGACATTTGATTTAAAAAGTAGATATATAATTTAATACAAAAGCACAAATATTAGATATATAAGTGAACTATGATTCATTGTAAAAAAAATGCATGCAAATGTCATTTTAGCATAATGAATCACATCCAAATAATAAGAGATTTTATAGAAAGAACTAATGAATATTAAGTTGTTCAGTATTCTTTATATGTATAAATTACAAAAAGGTATTTGATTCTATAAGCATTTTTAAAGTGATTAAAGCATTGGTTCATCAAGATATAGACTCAGGATATTATCATGCTCTGAAGAATATTTATCAAAATGAAACAGCAGTGACTAGATTACATGGTGACACTAAAAAAGATAAATATTAAGAAAGTTATAGTACAAAATGATTCCACATTTCTAACTGTCTTTATAGCAATTTTACAAAAATATTTGTAGATTAAACTATGAAGCTAAGGATGTAAATGTAAATGAAGATTACTTAAATCATCTATATTTTGCAGATGATGTAGTATTTTTTGCAAAATAATGTTCCACACCTTCAGGAAATGTTGCAGACAAAAGTAAAAAATTAGGACTAAAGATAAATGCTAAAAAAAAAAAATTAAAGCAATATTCAATATATTTAAAAAGAAATAATAATAATGCTTGATAATCATAAAGCATTTATTAGTCCCTCTCACTAAATATCACAATTCAAATATGTATTTTATCTAATGTAATCACATTTTCTTCACAATTTAAATACTATACTTCTGTAATTAAAAGCATGTGTTTTTTTCAAGTACTTTTTTAATAGCTAAGGCCATCATAGAAGGAATAGATTCCTTTTTTTTTTAAAACATTTAATGTAAATTAAACAAAATATTTTAATATTATATAAATTACTTTCTGTATTTTAATAAAACTAAATTAAAATTTACATTTTTAAATATATATATGCTATTTTTACGACTTCAAATACATATTTACTGGAGTACCCTCTGAATAAAAAATTATTTTTTTGATACTCAGTCAATCATAAGTTTTTTAACTTTATTAATAGTTATACCATTTATTAAAGTTGAAACCCAATCTTGTAAAGGCCCATGTTTTTTTCTAATTCATTGCTCTAACAATTTTTTTTTAGATTTAATGTAAATTAAAACAAAACATTTTAATATTATATAAATAAATTTCTTAATTTTAATAAAGCTGAAGTAAACTTTAAATTTTAGTTAATGATAAATTCCAAATTAAAAAAAACTTTAAATTTTATGTATAATATATTTGATAGCTTTACAGATTCATCTATATATTTACTGGAGTGCCCTATGAATTAATAGTTACCATTTATTAGGGGATTGGCAGTCCATGAAAGCATGGAGTGCTTTAATGTTGAATTATAAATTAGCATTTGTGGCATGTTCTGTGACTGGTAGGGATGAAATACAAAAATTCTGATCACTTTTTGTAATAGAAAATTTATTAAATATAATTGTAATATTTTTTTAATTCATTGTTTTAATAATTTTTTTAAGATTTAATGTAAATATGTTTTTTTTAATAAACATTGCTAATTTATAAAAATGATTAGCATTGTCGAGCATGTCATTTGACTGAACTATTTTAGGGGATTGACAGACCATGAAAGTATAGAGCACCTTAATATCAAATTAGAAATCAGAATTTTTGGCCATTCCTGAAGGTGGATGGAAACCTGTACCATGAAATATATATTATATCTCTGTAGTTAAGCAACCTTGTACTACTTTTTTTTCAGCACTTTTTATTTAATGGCAGAATTATTTCTTTGCATGAATATAGAGGTTGTGACATCATCAGACAAACATTCATTCACCAATCAGACAAGTGAGAAACTACAGATTTTATATGTGTTGCATATAGTGATATAAAATAGGAAAATTGTTGCTGCCATGTCTAAAATTTATTAAATTTACATATTTTAATATTTTTTATTTAGTTACATTTTTTATTATCTATATTTTTTCTTGAGTAGTTTATAACCAAAGTACATTGTTATAGTGTATATCACAGTTTCATTGTATTTCAATTATTCCTTTTAATACTATGCTTTGATGAGATGATAGATTTTATTTTAACTCTTTTTTTTTTTTAAATTTTATTATTATAAATCTTCTAGTGAATTGACAATAAACTGTTAACATTAAATACTACGCTTTTATAACAATAGCTAAACAAGTTTTATAAATTGTAGATAGTTATTTTGTCTCATTAAATTTAGTTTAATAAAAAAAGCTTACAAACAATAATGTATTATGCAACTGAGGATTTAATAATTATAAAAAGAAAAGCAGCGTATCCACAGCAACAAAGAATTATGTATCTGCAGAATAGAAATGACCAATTAAAAAAATTATCAGTACAGAAATGTTTAAATAGTAAATGAAATAAGATTATTTACTAAGAAAATTATGAAAATCAAACAAATGCAATATATACTTAAAGAATGTTATAATAGATATGTTGGAAGAGTTAGTGGAAAATAAACATAGTACAGAAAAAACAATAATGACTTTAAAAAGAAGAATAGCAAAGAATGTTTAAGAAGTAATCTGAAAATAAGATAAAAATATAATTTGGCAAGATAAAATTAACAATGCAGAAATGTTGAAAACAATAAATGAAAAAGTTGCTATTTATAAAAGAAAATATGAAAGGAGATCGAGCTAAGAGACAGAGAGGTAGAAGAAATAATAATGTGATGATCTTAAAATGAATTAGCTAAGAGAGTTACAAGACTAGAGAATGATTTGAATGAAATGATATACGCAACTCGTTTTGAGAAATAACTCATGATGATGATGGCTGTATGATACAATCAAGAGCAAATGATGACCGAATGATTACTTAATGACCATCTGCTAACTTTGATTGTTTATATAATTGTCTTTTCAGAAAATTGATACAACTTCCTACTTTAAAAAATATCATTTAATCAGTAAAAATGAGAAATGTGTATTTAATTTATATAGAGAGATATAGCAATAATAAACAGAGTCCTTGTCGTCTGTTAAACTCTGGAACTTTTCAAATTGTGACAAAGAAAAGTCGGCAGCTGAACAAGATTTCACACCGCTGCGGCTGCAGAAAACAGACTGATCTTTCGCTGAGCTTTTTCCACACCGACACAGATATAAAAAAAGAAAAGCATTAACCTTTGCAGACAAAAAGAATCATTTCTCAAGTCTAACACTCGATGATTCTTGCAGAAATTGGCCTAAAGTTTAAATTTTTTCTATTTTTTAACATTTATTTGAACACTATTTGAAAATTCTGGTAGACTTATTCACATTAGTTTACTAAAAGCAAAATGATCCATAAAAATGATTTTTTTCCATTCGCAATTCTCAGTTGGAATGGGTGATTAATATCAAGAATAACAACCAATGATAAATTTAATCTTTTGAAAAATTATTTTTATTCTCAGTTCCCTTTCTTTTTTCCCCCCTCAGATTGTCAATAGATGAGTCAAATATATATATGAAAAGGAAATATATAAAGTTATTTTCTTTTTCAGACAATAATCAGAAGTTAAATAAATATTTATATACATATGTTTAAGTATATGATGGTGTATAACACATACATCAATATAAGAGATGTATGTAGGCTTATATATATATTACTTCTGATTTAAGTATATATGCAAAAAAGCTTGCATCTTTTCTATTTTCAAGAATTACATTTATATATGAAGAAGGCATTGTTAAAATAAGACCCTAATTAATAATTCTAACTTTAACATCAAATGGGGCGTATTAATGCTATTTAAATTTTAAAAAATGAATGCTATAGTAATATGGTAGGGTGAATAAGTTTGAGACATGTATCCTTAGGGATTAATTCAATTTTTTTATATAACAATGGATAAAATATTATAAATATGTACATAGCATTTTAATTTGTTTCACACGTTTATAATATCACTTGTGTTTGCTAGATTTATGTTTAAAATATTCAGTATCTGTATGTATTATAAATGCATGTGTGTTAATTTTTTTACCCAATGACAGATAAAGTAACTTGATGAATAAAATATTATGACGAAAGGATATTTGTGATTTTATTAACTTATTCAAGCACCGACACAAAGATAAATTAATAAGCATATTCATTTTTTACAAAATTAATGTTTGCTTTGTATTTATTTAATTAAACAATGCAACCATATATGACTTTGAGAGCATCAACATATTGTAGATAGTATATCTCTCTGTCATGCCCATTACAAAACTTTCAAGACTAAGCCAGATAAATTTTGGATATTTTTTTCCACATCACAAGCAGTTTTCAATTTTTTTTAATATTAAGCCCATGGCCGACTCAATTAATTATCAAGTATTGGTCAAAATATAGAAATTGATACATTAACAGAGTTTAAAGGTTCCAAATAATTAAAAATTAACATAATGACTGTGAAAACAAAAATAGAAACTTGTCTAAGTCCTCGTTTCTTGTATTTATCTTTACTTTTAAAGTGTTTACCTTTATTTTTATACGCATACATGTAGATTAATAATTAAGAATAATGATACATTTGATGATGATGATTATTATTATTATTATTATTATTATTATTATTATTATTATTATTATTATTATTATTATTATTATTATATGCAAGTATCTATTAAAAGAGGAAGTTTATATTCAATATATGTGCGTATTTATATGCATGTGCATTTAAATATATACACATACCATCATCATAAATGTTTAGACAAGCATGATGTTTGTCTATATTCGTTCTTGTCTAAAAATTTATGATGGTGTTATTTTACCTATAATTTTATGTTGGACTATTTTATAGTGATTAGATATTTTCTTTAAAAAATTCAAACTTTACTTAAATTGTTTAAATACAATTAACTATTAATAAAAAAAAAAAGATTAATGTATGCACACAATAATTTTAATAGTATTATTCTTCTATCTTCTTTAGGTGATGCTGGTCTGACCAGTAGTAGCATTGCTAGTATAGAAATCAAATCTGAGATCTTAAAAAAACATGAATATTGTTTTTAAGATAAAGTGTTAATTAATTAGACTACTCTTTTAAAGGCAATATTCAGTAGAAAATGTTACTTAAGAAGGTCTTCGCTGTGTCTCCTTTTTTATTAAAAGTGAAGTTGATAAAGAATTCAAAATAATATAGATTACCACACTCTAGATTGATAATTAGAATTATTTGTCATTATTTGCCCAGTCAAATATATATACATGGGTACAGTGATGATCTGATACTTTAGATACATCTGATTTTTCTCTCAAATGATTATGATATGCTTTTTTGCTTTTGTTGTTTTTCAATGGTGGAATAAGTTCTTCCACATTCACATATCATTTTAAAGATGCAGTTTTTGTTTTCAGCATTTCAATTTTAAATTTTGTTATCTGGGTGTAAAATACCAAATGGTTTTCTGTAGAATTATTTGGATGATGTTAAGGTTACACAGTTCATCATTAAGGTTGATTTGATAATTAGTTTATTGATAACCAATAAGTACCTGATGGCTATGACCACTGATGAGAATCAGCATTTATATTATTATTCCAGCATTTTTGATATAAAATTACTTTTACAAATATTTTTAGCATTTTTGTATATGCATAAAGATATTGATAATTGCTTTTATAATAAGCCCTAAGTTTGACATTGATTAGATAATGATTAGCATAAAAATAATCATTTTTAAACCCAGTCACAAAGGATGGTGATTCTTAATTATTAATAATGGTGATGCTATGTTTATCTCTTATATGTTAACTATATTGGAATCAGTTGCTGATTTTTGCTCATTTCTATAACTGTAAAAACAAGTATGCTTTTATTAACAATTGTTCATGCTTTTTTATGATGATGATTTCATCACACCAGTATATCATTTTGGTTTATATTATTACAAATAATGCAACTAATGTGTGATTTGAAGGTCCTTTTACTGAATATTTCCATGTAATAAAAAAATATGTTAGTAGAGGTATTTGCTAGATACCTATCAATTACTATTTGTATTCCTTAAGATACACTAATTTCCTCTAATAATTGCAATAGTTTCTATTGTCTCAGGTTTACATAGAAACAAAGGACTATATATATATATATATATATATATATGCACATACATATATATATATATATATATATATATATATATATTATGTATGTGCATAATAATATTATCAATTGCTCATTTATCACTTCTTGGCATGATCTTATATTTTTAGAAACTGCATGTAATTCTCTTATATTTCAATTATATAGCTGCAGATATAAATATATACCGACTCATGCTAATGAATCTTAATAAACCTGAGAGATTTCAAAATGTCTTTTAAAAGTTTTAGAATAATCTGCTAATATTTACAATTATGTTTGAAATGTAAAAATATTAATTGTCTTTCCGGAAGTATAAGATTCTAGGTGTGATTAAATGGAAATAAATATTATTACTAGCAATTCAGATTAAGAATAAATATACTGACATATAACAGTTGTTTGTTCATTTTATTTAGCATTATGCTATCACAGCTGGGTAGAGACCCTCTGTGAATACAGTAGTTTATATAAGTATTGAGAAATATTTGAGAAGTAGACACTATTCAACAGAATTGTCCACTTGGCATTTTTTGTAGTTTTCTTAATTTCTACTTAAAAAAATGTAATTTATAACCAATGAAATCCAGTCAAAAAAAAACTACAATTATAACAATGTAAAATTGTTTCTGAACCATAAATAAATTAAACATTTTAAATGTATAAGTTAAAATCAAAATATCTCACCAAAGTATTTGACCTCTAGAAGTGACATTTCACTTAGAATCTTATTCTATTTAAGGCAGGGGTATGCAACATTTTGGTGTCTCTGTGTCACATTGAAAGAAGAATTATCCTGGATCATAAATTAAATACTCAAAAATTGTGGAAAGCTGATATACAAACAAAAAAAAAGTCTGTGAATAATGTTCATGATATCATCCACAACAGATAATGCAAAAATATCTTTGCAAAATAATTTTAATTATGTAGTGGTTCATCCAGAGAGTGTTTCAAATTCATCAAGAACATCCCAAGTGTATGATAACTAATATATAAAATGTGCATATCTAAGTAATAATATGTTATTGGTATTTCAGAGGACAAATTAGTGTGATATTTGATATTTTAATTGAAAAACTAATGCATCAGTATGTGGTTTGATTGAAATTGTTGCACCTATTAGTGCATTCTAAAAATAGTCATCAGATATTTTGATTTCCATTTTTAATCTTAATGGATTTAATTCTTATAAATAGTTGTTTGTAAATGTAGGTGCTTCCAGAAAGCAATGACATGAATACAGCATAATAATAATAATAATATTAACAAGAATAACTATTTTTTCTCATAACAATTTGTGGATAGCAACAAGCAGAGTGGATCTACATTTTTTCACTCATTACTATTATTTACAGTTTCTTAATAATGTGCACTTAGTTACTATTGTCACTAGTACAGTAACATACCTTCATTTAATCCATTTAAGTTATATTTTCTGCAAAGTATTTTTCTCCCCTTTATGAGAGAAACCATTATCTTTCAACAATCCTTTGTTCCTTTCAATGGCCATTGCTATGCCAACTTTCATAAAATGTTGAGAGAGAGTTCTTTTTATATCTCATTTGCATCTCATTATTCATGCTTTTAATTACATGTTTTCTAGAGTGAATTATTTCCAGGAGAAAAACTGTCTAAACTGCTGGCACTAATTATTCCAAATAACAAATAGTATTTATTTATAATATTTATTATAATATCAGCACCAGTCATGGTATTTCCCCTCACTCTATAAAATAATCCCTGAATCTGTCTGGATATGTCTTCTAATTCTCTGACATCTTGGAGTAGAATTATTTTGACTTTCATTTTGGTCTGCTTTCCCTAATAATAACATCTCCTTATCTGGACATTCATCAGAAATCTCTTGACTTCTTGCACCTAGTTCAATGGTTCATCTTAGGTAGAAGGACTATATTCTCATTTATGTCCTTACTTAAATTTTCCAATTTAGGATTGGCTATAATAGAATTGTTAACAATTACAGTTGGCATATCATTAAATATTCCAAGTAATTGATGAATGTGCCTTCTTACATGCACTCCATTTTCAAGTTTAATAACACATATAATTTTAGATATAATTTTAATGGTAATACCTGATATCTATGTCTATTTTTATAG
Source organism: Epiperipatus broadwayi (assembly GCA_028023455.1). NCBI lineage: Eukaryota > Metazoa > Onychophora > Udeonychophora > Euonychophora > Peripatidae > Epiperipatus > Epiperipatus broadwayi. The sequence goes on from JAQFVV010013246.1 coordinate 12,994, forward strand.
TATCTTGAACCCAACAGCATCATCTATATCAAATTTTCTTAATTTAGATTTACACATTTCATCACTGGCATTTCTTCCCTCTGATCTATACATTGGCAAAAGTTTTAATAAATGCATATAGCATATTCTCCCAAACAGTAATTCAGCAGGTGATTTATATTTTGAAGTGTTTAGCATAAAATATTGATAAAATGTAATTTCTATTGAAATATCTTTTAGATCACTTATCTTAAATTTTCTTCAAGGCTACTTTCAAACTCTGTGCTGCTTTTTCCACAAGTATGTTTAAAAGAGGGTGGTATGCTGTGGTAAGTATATATCATATTCCTTTGTGCCTCACATAATCTACAAATCTTTGGGAAGTAAACACTGTCCCATAATTTGATAATAAAATATCAAGATAAGAGTAGCAAAAACTTCTTGTAACACCTTTATGGTATTACTCATTTATATTCAGCCCAATTTGAATACAAATCCACAATTACCAGAATTTGGTGTCCATTTATTGCTCTATTATAATCCATGTGAACATGCTACTATGGGGTTTTTTTGTTACTAACCATTGCTTGAATATTTTTTTTAAGATCAAGAGTAGATTTATAATCAGGGGACTTTACTTTTTTCTTTATATTATCATTTATTCTAAGCCACATCACATAAGAATGAGTCAGAGCCTTCATTCTTATTAGTCTTTGGTATCCTTTATGTAGCAAATCAATCCACCTCTGTATGTCCCTATATATATATATATATATATATATATATATATATATATATATATATATATATATATATATATATATATATATATATATATATATATATATATATATATATATATATATAAATATATATATATATATCAGCACTCTGTAAATATTTATAATACACCGATTACACATTGTCACATTATGACATGCAATCCAAATTGCAACAGCCACAGAATTTGGACACTTTCCTAGCTATCCTTCAGAAATCCACCTAATCAGCTTCCTATATTCAGGATCATTAAAACTCCACTTTACAATTTTTCACTGTTTAAATTCTCCATGCTATTTACTAAACGTAGCAAATTTACTTCCATAAATTCCTGTTCAATACTTTTCTTACAGAAAAATATGACAATGCATTGGCATTCACAATATTCTTTCCTGGTTTATGGATCAGTTCACAGCCACAAGTTGCTAATAAGTTTATCCATTGTATGCATCTTTGGTTGGCATAATCAGGAATCTTTTTTATCTTTTTTCAAAATTTCCCAGCAATGTAAAATGGTTAGCATAGATTATAAATTTTTGACCATATATATATTGATGAAACTTTTTTACCATTAATATTATTGCCAAAGCTTCCTTAAGGATCTAACTGACTATAGTTTTTCTCAGCTGATGATAATGTTTTAGTGATGTAGGCAATTGGACACTCTCCACCAAGAAAACAATGTGTGATAACAGCCCCAATTCCATATTACTTCCAAATCTCTATGATATTGTACTAAAAATTGGTCTAACATCAGTAATTCTTTTGCTTTTTTAAAAGCTGCAACATGCTTATCATTCTACTTTTGTCATTGACTCTTCCACAATAATATCATACAATGAGCTTAAATAATGTGATTTGCCTTTAAGAAAGTTTTCATAAAAATTAAGCAGTCCCAAAAGTGTTTGTAAGTCTCTTATATTCCTGGGAATAAGTGCTTCTTTCACTAACTTTGTCCAGGTTCAGATATTTTCATTTTGTTTATCAGATGCCTTAAAAAAGTTATTTGTGAGGTTGCCCAAATACATTTGGCTGTATTCTATTTATCTTACTCCTACATTATTTAACTTAGAGCACACCTCCATTCTTCAGTTTGGGATGTAATTAAAATGTCATTCAGTATAGAATGATTCCCTTGATGTTCTGCAATAGCATATCCATTTTAACTTGAAAGATATTGACAACTACCACAATTTTGTAATGTTTGTTGTAACTGAACAAACAACTCAATCATATTTTCAATAACCTGGTTTGATAAAATGCTGAGTTTAAATCAATTTTTGTAAAGAATGAGGCTCTCTGTAATGATATCAAAACATCATGCACCTTTGAAGCAGGATATACCCCTTTATTAATCCATTTGTAACCATGACCTAGTAATATTCATATAAATGAATCATTCCATCTGATTATAATAAAACTACAACAGGGGTAGCCTATATTGAGTCTTTGACAAGTGTGAGAATGCCTTTCTTCATCATCTCTTCTATTGTTTCTTTCACCTACAGCTTTAGCTGATAGGGGACTTTGCAAGGCTTAAATATCATTGGCTGTGCTTCTGTTGAAAGTTTAATATTAACAGAATACACTTGTAATTAGATATTTTTTGTTTAAATAATTTAGGAAACTTATTTTTAGCTTCCATTTCCAATTAATTATTTTTAAACATATTCTTAGTGGTTTGAACCAATTTTATCCCAGGAGAATAATAATAATTATTTCTACTACAAATGGTGATAATCTTGTTATTTTATTATGAAAACCACTGGAATACAAAAGTTTTTACAGATATGTATTCTATTACCATTTTTATCTGTGACCATTATATTTGTCTTCTTTAATTTCAACATCTCCTTTGATTCAGATCTAATTCTGTTTTAATGACATAATGGATTTAGCTCCACTGTCAACTTCCACATTACTTTAAATCCACAAATAGCAACTTCTAATATAATTTGCCAATGGTTGGAGTTTTTAATGTCTTTAACTCCACCCTACTATATTCACTTCCTCCCCTCAATTTAAAGTCCAGAGCATGGCTTATTGTTCATACTATCTTGCTTTTGCTTACATACCAGAGCTATGTGATCTTTAACACCACATATCCTACATTTTTCATTTTTAAAGCAACTAACATTATTCATGTGACCAATCCTACCACAACAATATCACATGGGCCAATTACTTGCAGAGCTCTTAGGCAACTTTTTTAATACAGCTTTATTGACAGTTGCCAGATTTCTTTTCTTTCTGAGACTGTTTTAAATTCTGAAGTATTTTTCAACATGACATTGTGCACTGTACACTTTTCAATCACTACTTCAAATAGTACATCCTCTTTGCTAAGCAAGATTTTCCAAAGATAATGATCCCACATACCATAGATCAATTGATCTAAGAGTATGTTTTCAAGATCTTATGTAAAATTTGCAATGTTTTTCTAAAGTCCTTAAAGCTAAATTATAATCCTGATACTCTCTCAAGATAACTGTGTTCACATTCAAAATCATAAATGTGCCACTCTCTTTGTTATTGCTCATTGAAAATAAGTGTTTAGATTTTCCAGTAGTTCACTGTAGGATACATATACTGGAATTCTAGGATTACATAATTATTTTACCATTAGTAGCACTTTTGTTCCAGCAAAAAACAACAATGTGGAAACTTTTATCCTATCATCATCTATCTTTGAAAGTCCTAATGTTTCATAATGAGAGGATACTTATATCAAACTTCTTTAAACTTTTGACACAGCAATGCCATCTTGTTTTTCTTTGATCAAATTGAACATCGCACTCTCAAGCTGATAGTTATGCTGTTTGTTGTCAACTGTACCAACTGTTATATTCACAGGGGATCTCTATCCAGATATGATAGCATAATGTTAAAATAAAATGAACAAACAACTGTTATATTTTAGCAAATCCAATCTTAAGCTGAATTGCTAGAAATAATATACAGTTCATTAATAATTCATACTTATTACTAGTACATTAACATACTTTCATTTAGTCCAATTAAGCTATATTTATACTTTTATCCTTTTTATGGAAGACACCGTTAAATTTCAACAGTGTTTTGTTCCTTTCAATGGCTACTGCTGTGTCAACTCTCATAAAACATTTGAGTTTTCTTTTTATATCTAATTTACATACCCATTATTCTTTTTTTTAATTACACAATTTCTAGAGTGAATTATTTCAGGGAGGAAAACTGTCTAAACTGCCGCACTAATAACACAAATAAAAATAGTACTTTATTTCCAATAATATGAGTGCTGCTTCAGTGCATAGACATAGTAGAGAAGCCTGTGTTGAAACACATTATTTTGAAACAAACACTATTAAAATTTTTAACGCATTTACATATATATTGTTTGTCTGAAAATGTGCGATATTAGCATTTTATTTGTAATTATTTGTTAGACTATTTCCATTATTTATTGTCAATTGTTAAGTGTCTTTCAAAAAATTTTCAAACTTTATTTAAACTTTTTTTCAAAAACATGTAGAAGAACATATATCAGTGAAACCAGCTGCCTCTTAGAAAAACGTTTAAAAGAAAACCAAATGATGATTACAAAGAAAAAGTAAGACATATTTATAATAGCACATCAAACATGTATTAATGAACATATGTTTAATTGAGAAAAGGATAAGAATATTGGATAGAGATTAAAAGAAAAAAAATTAAAAAAGCTACTAATGTGGTATTGGAAAATTATTAACTAAGACAGCCTAGTGTAATAATTCATAATATTTGAAAATCATTTATTTAGGAAACAAATGGAGAAATCAGGAGAGCATTCATATATAAGTAAATGAATTTTCTATTCATTATTGTTTTTGACAGAATAGCCTAATTGGTTACAGCATCTCTTGAAGTTCTTTCCATGATTCTAACGATCCTTGATTCAATTCCCATGCTAGGTCAAACTAGCAATATCTAAATAAGGTCATGTTATATACTAATCTGTATGCTTTATTAAAAGCTGAATGTATTTGAAAAGTTTACTTAAAGTTTGTATTTTTCTATAAGGCATCTAACAATTAACACTAAATGATTAAGTTATTATATGTGCGTATGTTTGAGTAACCAATTAATGATATCACAAAGTCCCTGGTATCTGTGCATATGGAACACTGCGAATTGATGATTGGTTACATAGTCTCTGTAAATAGTAATTAATTATTACACCCATATATAATATATACTTCTACTTCACTTAGTTTGTGGAAATTCTCAATTGTTTACGTTAATCCGATATATTGTTATATGTTTGTTTTATCTTTTTGTTGTCATGAATACTAATATATGTTACTACTTTTTCAACGTTTATATATATTATTCATTCTCTATTTGTATTCTTTCTCTGAAAAAAATCTGAAATTTACTTGCTTTTAGTTAAAAACTTAAACATTATCTACTATTTATGTTATGAATTGGTAGTTTAACAATCCAGCATTTAAAACTTAATTACAATTTTCTAGCTTAAAAAAGTCTAAGGATTTTACTGTTATTAACTAGATCTGCACTATTCTCAGGGGTCTCTTTTTATGTAATAGCTGCAGACTGACTGAAACGCTATTATACTGATAATCAGCGAATAAAAACTAAGTAGACGTTATGTAAAACTTTTAAACTAATAATTACTTATATGAAAAAAATCTAAGCTTTTTAAAGAAACAAAAAATAAATTAGTAGTTTTCAGAAATTGAATTTTAATATTAATATTCTACTTATTGCCGACATAAACAATTAACATTTTGTTATACAATGCAAAATTGAAACTAAGTAAAGAAGTTAAATAATTATATGGCTAATTGTTGGGGGGGGGGGTAATTATGTGAACACTTTGAACATCCATTGTAATCAGTGGAACTCAACATTTTTTTAAAATCAAGGTTGATTGGTGATTCCTAAGCATTATAGATGATCGCACTAGATTGACTTATAAAATTATTTGTTATTGTCATAAGAGTAGCTTTTTTAAAGTTTATTGTCCAACAAATATATATGTCCATTGTTGCCTTCATCGCTTGCTACCTTAGGTGCATCTGTTTTCTTTGGCTCACACGATAATAAAAAATAGTTTTTCCGTTGAAAATAAAAGCTATTGGCAAGCGTTGTTAGCCTAGAAGTCATCACAGCCGCCTTGCAAGCAAGTAGTTGGTTGCAGATGTTTGTGGGTTCACGTCCCGGCCGATGCTATGACATATGGAAAAAAAAATAGTTATATTACCTTTATAAAATAAAACAAAAAATGTTTGCTCAGTAGCATCCATCAGCTGTCATTAAAAAAAAAAAAAAAAAAGGTTAACAAAAGGAAATCTCAAACGCAAAATATAATTATAAGCAATTTATCTATACATACCAAGGATAACAGACATAAGTAAAAATTAAAATAATATACTAATCTCTGTAAATCTAAATTTAAATACCGAAAAACGAAAGCTGCAACTATAAAATGCCACCTAAATGCAGAAGAGCAATAAAATTAGCTGACTTTAAAAATTAATTTAAAAGCGCAAATTAATGATTACAGAGAAAAAATATAAAATAGTAATTACAGAGGAAAAGACCAGAGAAAATCAAGCATGTGCAAATACACATTTATGTGTCAAAGCGTCGGCCGGAAAGCGAACTCCGGGACAACTGCTTATAAGGATGCTGTGCTAACCACTCGGCCACCAACGCTTGACATTTATTTGTTTGGGAAAATAGCGAAAAGTAAAAAAAAAAAAAGAAAATTTAAAGAGGCTGCTCACATGATAATGACAAATAATCCTATAAGTCAATCTACCATAATAATCTGTAATGTTTGTAAACTACTCATTAACATTGTCCTTAAGTAAAGATCCACATAGATATTTCTACAAACTTTTTTTCTTTACATATTAGCCTAATTGATTAAAGCATCACTGCTGTAAACTCATATTAAGTTTATCTTCAAATAAAGGACTATACAGCTTACCAATAAACTGAAAATGAAAAAAAAAAAAAACTAATGGCATAAATCAGGTCAATTGAAGAGTTCAGTCAATGAATCTTATCATTTGCAGAAAGGAAAGAGATCTGGCTACATATTAGAAATTGATTTGTGTCAGGTGATTATAAGCTTGTTGCCTATATGGTAGAATCTGTAAAGCATGCTGGAACCTGTAATAAGAATCTGTTGGCAATAATATCATCATGCATTGTACCTGTCTATGAGAAAAGTCATCAATGGGATGATAAGGTCACCTTCAGAAGAGGAGTTTTAGCATTTATTCCTAAACACATTAGTAATTAAACTTGTGCAATTTACCAACTTTAACAGAAGTGACCTTCTGTATACAAATATTGTTATATCAGATTATTATAAATACTTATATATCTTAATATTTATTTATTAAAATATGTTATTATTGAATGCCAAGAGCATTATTCTGGAATTTCTATCAATAGAAATGCAACAGAATTGACACAGTTATGGTAGAATCTACCCTTGTTAGTAGAATAGATTTTTTTTATAATTTCTTTTTTAATAAATAACAATAACTAACATTATTAGCACAAATGAATCAAAAAGTCATTACATGACCCAATTCTGAGTTCCTTTAGTTTCTGGTAAGAATTTTCTTCCCCACAGGGGAAAAAGAAAAATCAAAAATACAAAAATTGATTTCTTGGAAGAATCCAATACTGTCAATTCAGAAAATTAACCAACATATGTAAAATCAAGTCTCCCACCGTCTTTTTTTTACAGAAAATCAAATAAAAAATCAAATTTTATGCTTTTTATATTTGTGTTTTTTTAACATATAATTTTTTTTTTATTCAGTCTCTACATATCTTTCTGATCTAGATTTTGATGCAGCAATAACACTCCAGATAGCTTATTTTTGTCCAAAATCTTTGACAATATTACAGAGTACAACTTCAATCTGCATGTTCAGGAAAGAAGAAAAAAGTTGAAAATATTATCACAGCACTCATAAAGCTAACTGTAAATTATAATATCAAAGATTTCTTAACAGAAGCACTGATAAACCATTGTATTTGTGGAATGAAACAGCATTTTCTCAGGATCAAGCTATTAATGGACTCAAATATCACTTTTGATTTTGAAGTCTCCCACTCTATTCTAGATAAATTAATAGTGAGTCAGATGGCTTCATTTGTCAATCAGAAAGTGGATCAAATGAATATCCAGCTCACTGAAACAAAAATAGAGAATCTCCAGTTACAAATGTTACATCATTTAATTAAAGCAACATGTTCCTCATTATCATCCAAAAAAATAAAATCATCTTCTGTCTAATCATTACTATCCTCATTATCCTTTACTAAAATATCAGTAATTGGAAGTCATTAATCTTAAATTTATCATTCTTTATATCTTTTATTTTTACTTCAACATTTATTAATAACTGCTTCTAGTTTCTCCATTTCTTAAAAATTGCTGAATAAATCAGCAAAAATAAATGCAAAAGTTTTCTAAATTTTGATTGAATGTCTACATTGATATACAGTGTGTAGGTATTGTAATCATGTCAGTTATATAGAAATCACATGCTTAAAAATAAAAAGCAAGTTGGAAAAAGAATGGAATGTCTATCTAAAAACCTTGAGAGATAAAGTAAAAATTAAACAAAATCAATATGTATATCTATAGTGTGAGACACCATGATTTAGCCCTCAAGGCATGAATTATAATTAATGATTTACCAAAAACAATGAAATTGAATACTTAATCTGCAGTGACTATTGTGTAAAAAAAAATATGTGAGCTGTTATTCAGAAAACAAATAACAATCAAATGTAATTTGTCTATTCATTTTCATTTTACAATGACTAGTGAGCAAAGCAATCTATTAGGGCTTGACTGATCTCACTATTTTGACAACAAAGTGATTAAAGTAAAATAGATTACAAATAAAATACAATTCAAAGGATGTCCCAAGATATATTTAATAATAAACTGATGTTCCTTAGGATAAAAATAAGGTTCTGTGTACAATCAAGATAGTCATGAAAATAAAAATAAAATTTGCTGAAATGCAGATAGATATTTGAGTACTAAACTATATGTTCAATGGGATCACCAGATATATTACAACCACAATCATAAAAGGTTTGCAAACACTAATGTCCATACTGCTGATAGGCAACACCATTACAAACATCAAATCCCATAGAGAATCCAGACCATATTAAAAATCTAGACCTGATAAGTTAACTGGATTCCATAAAGAATCCAGACCAGATAAAGAAACCAAGATAGTAATGAAATCAGAATCAAGAATAATGAAAACAGACTGAAAGACAAAGTAAGAATATGATTTAGATGTTACCAAGCTTTCTTGAGGACTATTTTCTCCAAAGCTAAGTTTTTTCAGAGATAGAGAAGGTTATAAACTCATTCTAATTCATCAAAACTTACCCTCAAACAATGAATACATGCTTGTTATAAGATTATAATGATTGGATTCAACTTAAAATAACACTGACCAATGAACTAACAATAAAAATTCAATGACATAAGAAGATTAATTGAAGAGCTATGTTCTTATTAAATCAAATTGTTTCTAATAAGAACAAGAATCTTGCTATATATTGACGTCTACATAAGAGGGAAATTGATATAACTTCAGATGATTGTTAAATGTTAGATAACAATAATTACATTTCTCTATTAAAAATAGAATGTATGACACATGCTCAAGCCTCGATCAGCAAACTGCTAGTTGGCATTATCATCACACCTGCATTAAAAGTAAACCACTAGTAGGCTAAAAGTTTCAGGCTTCTAAAAGAAGGTCATAGCATTTTTCCTAAAAATTAATTACACTGCTAAAAATTAGACTTGTATGCTTCATTAACTGTACAGGAATTGTTTGTACATATTCTGTATATGAAATACTATATATATTACCTTGCCTTAAAGGAAAACTACTGAACAAAAGAATCCAACTTACTAGGATATAATAATATTAAACTGCAATTGGATTACATAAACAATGCCTATTAAAATAATATAATTCTGACTAGCTCAAGATACATTACTAAAATACAATATATAATAAAACAATATTTTTAATAATTAAATATAAGAAAATTTATTAGAATAAAATATCATAACACTTAAATTCAACATAAATAATTAGGGTTCCAACTATAATACTCACTCATTTCAATAATACCTTATAATTAAAAACTTGCTCAAGATTATAAATAAAATATGGTTCTATCAAAATAATAAATATAATTATGAAACTGCAGATATTCAATAAAGTACACAGCATCCCTAAAGATATATTCTCAATGGCACAAGACTTTTACTCCACCAAATTCACCTAATAAACTACTATGTAATATTATTATGTCTTTAAAAACAGACATCTAATAATCCTAAAATATGTTTTATAAATTTATTACAGAAATAACAATAAATTACTTGATATTTCCTTAGTAAAAATACTAAGTAGACATCTAACATTAACAAATAATTTCTTACTTATCTTTCAATAGAAAGTTTTCAATTCTTCAAAATAATAATAATGATGATCATCATCATAATCATCTCAAGAACATTTCTATCAAAGTAATAACAAAATAAATTAACTAATTAACACCCTGTAGTTAAACATGATAAGGGATTTTATATGATGTCTAACTACTCTTATGAAATGATAACAATTATAAGCAACCAAAATAACTTAATGACTCTCAACATTAATTCTATTTAATGATTAAACTTTAGTAAAAAAACATAAATAATGTAATAAATTTTAATTAAAACATTGTACAATCTTTCTTTGTTTAATGTGGCATTCCTATAAAAAATATATAATGTATTTTAATACTATGTCAATATAAAGTATATCTCTCATTGGTGTTGTATCAGTTTAAAAATAATTACAATGACCAATCTTCTATGATAATAATAATAAGAACAACAACAATAATATTATTAATAATAACAACAACAACAACAACAACAATAACAACAACAATAATAATAATAATAATAATAATAATAATAATAATAATAATAATAATAATAATAATAATAATAATAATAATAATAATAATAATAATAATAATAATAATAATAATAATAATAATAATAATAATAATAATAATAATAATAATAATAATAATAATAATAATAATAATAATAATAATAATAATAATAATAATAATAATAATAATAATAATAATAATAATAATATCATCTAAGTAATCTTAAGGATTATGTGCCAAATAAGTAATATTTCAAATTATTAATTTCTGTGGATCATGCATGTAAAATGAAAAAATCAAATAAGCAACATGCAGATAAATCACAACTTGATTAAGATAAGTAAAAAAAACAGTTAACAAAATTATTTATAAATTAAACAATATTATCTATATCATACACAAGAGCAATTTTTTCTCTATGTGTTAGCTACTATTTGGAATTCAAAATTCAAGCCAAAACCGTTTTGTACCTGTCTTCCATCTTTAACTGCTAATTCACTATGAAGTTAGCTTTAAATTCCATGTTCTCATTGATGAATTCACTTTGGATGATTAAGTATCATGATTAAATGATAATCTTTGGAATTCAAGCTGCATGAATTGCAATCTAGGTATGTTACTTTCAGTTCAAAATTTTTATGAATTCCTAGGAAAATTCAGAAATAGTTTGGGAATGCAGTTTAAATTTTATTTCTATTTGATGATCATGAATTATTCAATTTTAGAATAGATGCAACTAATGTATAAAGAGAATAGCTGTTCTCATTTACAATATGCTTCAAAGAATTTAATCACATTGTGTTAGTATTATAAACATTAATAAGTTCTTTATTTTTACTGAGTTATAAACAATATAAAATCTTAATAATGTAAATGATTTTTTAAAGTTTGCAATTCATTTAAAGTTGTTAGAATAAATTGCACTGAGGTGACATAAATCAATTGCAAAATACTACAGAATTTATTTTGTATTGTAGTTTAAATACCTGAAAGTTAATATAATTTTCTACATGGAAATCTTCAGCAGGATATTTATGCATGTGGAATTAGAAAACTAATTATTAGTTTTAAAAAAATCATAAATAAATATAAGTGTTATTACTTTAAATATTATATACATCACAAAATTTGAAGAAATACAGTTATCCAGTGTGAATTGATTTGTGGTGATGACATTAATAAAAGGGTAAATAATACAAAGAGCAATATTGTTAGTGCTTTTAACTCATCCAAATAATATATTTATAAACATCTTTTACATTGATTATTTGATTATTTTTACAGTTGATGTATAGAGCCATTAGATTTGCCTAATTAATGATTAATCATATGCTTTGTTTTAAAAAAGATGTTGCTGTCCTAAGTTTGTTATTGAAAAAAATAATGTAAACAATTTTAGTAAATGTTTTCCTGAAGATGTGTGATGATGTTATTTGCGCTTAGAAAAAAGTGGCAAAATCAGAAAGAACCTCATAGATAAATATATGAAATTTCTACTGATTGTTACCTTTGGCAGGATGGCTCAGTTGATGACAGTGTTATCCTAAATTTCAATATTCCAGAATCTAAGGGCACTGATTCGATTCCTGTGCTAGTACTGTCACTGGTCAGACTGGCAACACCTGAAAAAGAGAGGAGAGTATTATCTCTCAAAATGCCATATTAACCTATATACTATTACTTACAGTTGACTGTAATTAGAATATTAAATAAAGTTAAATTTTTCTAAAAACATTCAATACTTAATATTAGATGATGGAAATAGTTGAATATATAAATTTACTTTAGTAAATATATTCTTAAAATCTTAATTAAAACAATATGAAACATAGAATTATATTTTACAACTGCAATAATCCATAAAATCTTCTTTTGGTTTAATAAATTTATATTTTATACAAACATTAAAAATCAAATGTTATTAAAATATAAGTGCCTTGTTTTGTTAGAACTTAGAAAATTATCAATTAATATAAAACTATTTTTTAAGAATTATATGTGAATGTTGAAAAAAAATTTCAGCTAGTCTTTAAGACTCCCAAACTTAAAAAGAATAGAAAGACTGGAAAAAAATATTTTTTCATCTTACATGGATTGTGTTATTAATAGAAATATTCTACTTTAATGATATTATTGTCATGCATTGACTGATTTTCACATCAAACAAACAATGACACAATTATATGTTGGACTATTTCCATTATTTAATATTATATGTTAAATGTCTTCATGCAAAATTCAAGCTTTATTCAAACTTTTCAAATAAATTCAAATATTAGTAACAGCATAGAAATCGAACCAGGATTTTTAGATTTTTGAATATTAACTTTAGGGTGATCCTTTAACCATCTAGATTATTTATTGGTATCCTCTTAATTTTTTCACTTTTTCTAAAAGAATATCATTAGTGGCTTCCAGACATGAATTATCACACTAAATTAACTTAGAATGTTATTAGCCAATGTCATGTAAGCAACTTCTTTTAATTTTTTTCTTTGTATTTTTTCTTCTCTATCCAATATTTTTTGACTTTTCCCAATTGAACATATATTTGACTGGAAAACAAAAATATTCAATAGAAAAGATAAAAACAAAGAAGAAAATCCCAAGAAGTGGTTTGCATGATAATGGCAAATAATATCATAAGTCAACTTAGTGTGATAATTTATAATATCTTGAAGTCAATAATTATTCTTGCTCTTAAGAAAAATTTGGAAAAATTAAAAAGACTTTCATAGATAAATAAATGATAATTGTTGATGACTGTTGCCTTTGGCAGAATAGGCTAGTTGGTTAGAGCATCGCTGTAAATTTAATATTCCCTAGATTTGACTCTCATGCTAGCACTGTCTTTGATTAAGCTAGAAATATCTGAACAAGAGAGAATTAACATTTGAAATGTGTTATAAACTAACATGTGTGCTGTGTTTAACAATTAAATGTATTTGAAAATTTAAATAAAGTTTGAATTTTTCTAAAGACATTTAACATATAATTAGATAATGGCAATATTTTAACATATAATTACTATTAATATACCATCACCACAAATTTTTAAGCAGAAGAATGGCACAATTTGACTAATAGAAATTCTTGAGAAATACCCCCAAACTTTTAAAATTCTTCGTCAGCTTTTTGTATAATTTAAAATAACAAAAATAAAATTAAGAAATATTAGATTGTTGTAACAAAATAGAATTTAAAAGAGAGTTAACTGATCAAAAACAAAAACAACTTGGTATCACAATGAGTATTCATTCTTCCACATTATTAAAATGGATATAAAACAATTTACATTTTGCATAAAAATGATGTAAAGAAAAAATATCAAATTGTTAATGAGAATGTAGAAATTATAACTTTATCTTTCTTATTGCATTGCCAAATCCATATAATAGTTAATATCATTTATGTTCTTTATTACTTTTTACAATGCTTTTTAAGATTTGGAAATATATGTAGAAGTTCTGAAGAAGATTGCTGGGACAATTGAAACCATCAATAGTGGGTTGAAAAGGGCATTGTAAAAAGTAATAAAGAACATAGATGATATTAATGTAGAAATTCAGGTAATTCATATTTGTAGGTCATCTGCCAAGCAAATGTTGGTTTCAATATGCATACATAATGAGAGATATTGATTTTAGTTTCGATTGTTATATGTTTATAATGTAACAGAGTTGAGAAGAAGGATGAATTGATAAACCTAAAATTTGAAATATCTCAGCAATGCAGAGAGTATTCATCTTTTCACAAATTAATAAAAATATATAGAAACTGTCATTATCTTGTGTAAAAGTATTATAAATAAAGGGTGTCGCGTTTTTATCAAGAATATGGAAATTCAGGACTTGACCCCTTTAACTCATTTGATATGCAAAGATTGTTTGAAAAAAGCATCCATAATGAGTTCATAGGTATAGTAGATAATTACTATCATACCTGATCTGAAACTCATGTATGGTGTATTTTCTTAACAAAAAATTAAGTTTTGAACTGTTTTTATATTGCACCCTAACACATTTTCATAAAGTTTTAATGCCTCACTAAATTCGTCCAATTCGTCATTATGATTTAATGTCTGTTATCTTTTATCAAAGTCAAACAGAAAGTTTTTTAACATAATATGAAAAATACAAAATATTTAATAACTTTAACCTTTAAAGTATTTTTTTAAATATTAAATGCTTTTTTAAAAAGTGTTTTAATTGATTTTGAAAAATCTGTTTGTTTCTTTATTAACTTTTGATCTTTTTAAATTTTAATGTTAATCTTTAGTATATTTAAATTCAATAGAATTCTTATAAGTAAGTTATAATATCTTAATCCATTGGAAACATTTATCTTTTCAGTATGTCAACTAGCTTGATAGATATGGAACAGAGGGCAGGAAAAGTATGAAAAATATTCAATAATTTCACGTTTTGCAGTTAACAAGAAAGCAGTTTAGTTTTTTTTTCTTTGAATTTAATATTTTTTAACACTTTTAATGTATATGTATTAGTATGTACATTTTAACTTATTGCAGTAATTATATATCACTATAAGTTTCCAGTCAATTTAAAGTATGATGTAATTTTACATTTCAATAAATGTGCCAATACTAAAAACTATATATATATATATATATTGTAACGGAATAGCGTTACATGGGATTTGAACCCAGGCATATGAGGTTATATTAAACTATAATTAATTGACGAAATGAATGACAGGAACAAAACTTTTAAAAAGCGGTCTTGCTTTAATAATAAATGAGAAACAGCCGTTTCTAAAGCAGATCACAGCTATATAAGAGTACCTGTCAAATTTATTGAAATAAAAAAGTAAAAGAGTTTTTTTTATTATTTTGTGTTTGTTTGTTAAGAATAAATCTATAATCATTAGTTGTAGTTTTTTTTGCATTTTTAATTAAATAAAGAGAGAGGAATGATTGAACGCAAGTTTAACTTTTTATTAAATCAATTGAATCATTTTGAACAAAAGGGGAAAATGAATAAATTAATTTGCAATATGTTCTGAAATTCCAAGCGAGCTAAAATTATTTTAAATAGGGGCAATTAGTAAATGTAAAATTAGAGAAATTGAAACAATAGGCAGGATATGTGCTGGTATGCCTAGATAAAATAAGCCAAATTTAGAAGCAGAGGTGAGAAAAAGTGTACACTGCCATTGTACAACTCAGACTTCTGTCTCCAGCAAAACAATACCGGAAAAAATGGTCAAATTGAGTGAAATTCCAAGGTGGTGTAAACGATCCCAGAAATCACAGAGTTGAGTTAACACTCGATGCACTTATAAGATGAAGGGACTCGCAGGTGCATGGGAGTGATTGGGTGAGAAAAATTCAAGGTGTGAGGGCGGGAAGGAAGAGATCAAAAAGGCCGGACAGCGCTTTTCAGATTATTAGATTATTACACTATTATTACTAGAGATTATTGATTAGTATTAGACTATTGAAATCTGACAGAGATGCATTGCTGAACATAAAATTCGTGGCTTGACCGCCAGACCTCCGCATCCAGCTCAGCTGATTGCCAATAGGATGCTCGTAACACCGGAGAAACTTCACATAAGGACCACACACGCTTTTGAGACCTTGCAAATTGCCGGAATGCTTCGTTAAAGAAGAAACCATCGCTCAGGATCCCATTACAGTCTTTCTACGTTCCACAGGTAGCTATCTTTAAATTGTCGTATTCACTTATGCACCAAAATAAAATAACTTTAATAACCAGAACTATTAAAAAACATTAAGCTAAAATGATAAAGTTACTCTTGACCATTAATGAACGATTCGAGAATCTAACCAAATAAGTTCGCCTACAGATTAACATTCTTTAAAATATGTGCGAAGTCACCTTGAAATCTATATTTAATTATCTCGGCTTGCCGATCATATACCTGCATTAATTGTTAGTAAACATTAAATAAAATATTTATTTAACTAGTATTTTTGTTATTAATTGCTTGGAATTTCAACATAAATTTATATAATAGGAATGAGGGCTAGAGCGATCAAATTTGTTTGTATATGAATGAATGCATTTGATATTTTTGGTGTTGGCATTTGATTTTATTTATGCTTATGTTTGTTATGTTCTCTTAGATTAAATTAAGTTTGATTAATTTATTCTGTGGGATATAGGGCGGGCCCTCATATAATAAGTAATTGATCGTGAGTGAAAGATCACAGATTCAAGGTAATTTGAAGGGTAATAGTGGCTGTGTTCGTTTCTTGCTTCTGACTGGAGTGATGCACGGGCATGTTTTGTGATATAGTTGAGTGAGCTTATGCACATACGTGGCAGACTCTTATAAAAGTTCTCCTGGCGCCTATTACTTGGATTCAATCCGAATTTATGTATAAAATAAATAAAGTGTACGTGTATATGTGTTTGAAATTATCTTCACAGAACATTATGTAATCCCCCGGACACAAGAACACAGCAGATTCGCAATAGTGACGTTATTGAATGAGCGGGAGCGCGCTCACGCACACCGGGCAGGTTCATTTTTGGTGCGTCAACGTGGCCCGAAACTATTGTTTCCGTGGTGGGACTGACGTGGATAAAGATGACGTTTCTAACAACGAAAGCAAATCTAAATGAGAGAGCGAACTGATGACTAGATTTCAGAACAAGAGAATTTTTTCCACTGTGGATTTGACAAATAGTTACTGGCAAATGAGCCTCCATCTGGATGATCGGAAATACACTGCATTCAAATATAACGGATGGGCGTACCAGTTCAATCGCATGCCTTTCAGATTAAGGAATAGTGGGGCAGGTTTAGTGCAGTGCATGGACCAAACCCTATCAGATGAAGTCAAGAAATTTGTCACCATGTATGTAGATGATATCATTATAGCATCTGGAGACATAGAGGAGCATTGTCAGCACTTAGAAATGTTGCTCCATGAATGTAAACAGAAGGGAATAAAAATAAACCTAAAGAAAAGCCACTTTGTGACCCAGGAAGTTAAGTTCTTGGGACACATCATAAGCCAGGATGGGATACGGCCGAACCCCGAGAATATTCAGGCCATCCAAGAATTTCCAGTTCCGAAAAAGAGAAAAGATATTAAAGCATTCCTCGGGATGTGCACGTTCTACAACAAATTTTATGAAAACTTCTCCCACGATATGGAACCCTTACTACAATTATTAAGAAAGGAGCAAGTGTGGGTTTGGGATGAGAAAAGAGAACGGAGCTTCCAGAGGGTGAAAGAAGGATTTTTAAAACAGACCATGTTAGCGTACCCGGACTTCGACCAGACCTTTTGGGTACAGACCAACAGTAGCAACATCGGGTTAGGAGCAAATTTGTACCAAAAGGGACTGGAGGGTGAACAAAGGGTGTTGGCCTTCATCAGCCGACTACTCAAGGACCCCGAATGGAGATACACGGTCACAGAATGGGAAGCCCTCGCCATAGTATGGGCTTTCAAAAAATTCAGACAATACCTGGTCGGATCCAAAGTGAAAGTAATCACCGAACATCGGAGCCTCGAATTCCTTAATAAAAGTTTTTTGACAAACAATAGATTAGAGAGGTGGAGCCTAGCCCTGCAGGAGTTCCAGTACGAAGTGGAATATTGCAAAGGGAAGGATAATGTGGTTGCGGACGTGCTGAGCCGTTACCCTGTGGGACAACAGCCAAATGTTGAGGCTGAGGAATTTGCGTACATTGCCGCTACTACCCGGCGAAGCAAAGAGGGTGAGTTTAGTGCAAACAACATTTGGAGGGGCCAGGAAGGGGACGAAGAGTGTCAACAAATAATCCGATACATACGTGAAAGGAAGCGAAATGTGGGGGTAGGTAAAAAAAAAGGAAGAGACTGGGGGTCGGTTATGGAAGTATCGGGACCGATGCATCATGCTGGAAGGGATAGTCCAAAGGAAAACCGGGAATGGGAAACAAACCCATATCGTAATACCGAAGGGAATGCAGGATCAACTGGTGAATAAGACACACCAGGAAGGTGGCCATTACGGAACCAGCAATACTGAGGGGTACCTTAGTAATTGGTTTTATTGGCCAGGGATGTCCCAAGACATTGCCAGAAGACTCCGGAAGTGTGAGGTATGTGTGAGGACAAAACCATTAAACCGATCAAATGAAGGATCGCAGATACCGATTATCGTCCAGGAGCCAAACCACACTTTGGCTATTGATTACGATGGCCCATTGCCAATGTTTGGGGGGAAGAGATATTTACTGGTTACTTACAATTTGTGCTCCAAAATGGTATGGCCCGGGCAAATGCGAACCAGACCATCAAACTGTTGGAAACCAAACAGTTTCCCATCATCGGGAAGCCTAAGTGCATTTTATCAGATCATGGTACGCCCTTTATATCAAAGATGTGGAGACAATAGGTGAACCGAATTGGGGTCAAACATCATATGACGTCTATCCGGAATCCGCAAAGCAACCCATGCGAGCGGGTGATGTGTGAGTTGGGGTGGCTATTTCGTGTGTATACTGCGGGAGATCATCGGAAATGGGTTCGGGAAATTCCCCGGATCGTTGATATGATCAATACCTCAAAAAATGAGTCCACTGGGCTTGAACCAAGTCGACTTCATTACAGACGACCGATACCGTATCCGTACGATGATAGACCTGTGATCCGGACAGAGAGAGTGGACCAGAAACATGATAACCAGGTAGCATTACGAAGATTAGAACATATGGAGAAAAAGCGAAGGCAGACCGATAGGCCAATCCAAAACACCTTCACTGTGGGAGACAGAGTTATGGTAAGATCAAATCCTGTCAGTCGGCCAGACCAGAACATATTTAAGAAATTCCTTGACCTCTACGATGGCCCCTATGAGATCGTCAGGGCATACGGGAATAATGCCTTTGTACTGGCATGAGGAAAAATGATTAAGGGGACTTTCAAAGCAAGGGCACTGAAGAGGTCCGAATAACTTGGCTCCTACTCAGAGCTAAAACCCGCAACCTCGGATTTTACTCTACACCGGGCGGGGAGATATGTAACGGAATAACATTACATGGGATTTGAACCCAGGCATATGAGGTTATATTAAACTATAATCAATTGACGAAATGAATGACAGGAACAAAACTTTTAAAAAGCGGTCTTGCTTTAATAATAAACGAGAAACAGCCGTTTCTAAAGCAGATCACAGCTATATAAGAGTACCTGTCAAATTTATTGAAATAAAAAAGTAAAAGAGTTTTTTTTATTATTTTGTGTTTGTTTGTTAAGAATAAATCTATAATCATTAGTTGTAGTTTTTTTTGCATTTTTAATTAAATAAAGAGAGAGGAATGATTGAACGCAAGTTTAACTTTTTATTAAATCAATTGAATCATTTTGAACAAAAGGGGAAAATGAATAAATTAATTTGCAATATGTTCTGAAATTCCAAGCGATCTAAAATTATTTTAAATAGGGGCAATTAGTAAATGTAAAATTAGAGAAATTGAAACAATAGGCAGGATATGTGCTGGTACGCCTAGATAAAATAAGCCAAATTTAGAAGCAGAGGTGAGAAAAAGTGTACACTGCCATTGTACAACTCATACTTCTGTCTCCAGTGAAACAATACCGGAAAAAATGGTCAAATTGAGTGAAATTCCAAGGTGGTGTAAACGATCCCAGAAATCACGTAATTGAGTTAACACTCGATGGACTTATAAGATGAAGGGACTCACAGGTGCATGGGAGTGATTGGGTGAGAAAAATTCAAGGTGTGAGGGCAGGAAGGAAGAGATCAAAAAGGCCGGACAGCGTTTTTCAGATTATTAGATTATTAGACTATTATTACTAGAGATTATTGATTAGTATTAGACTATTGAAATCTGACAGAGATGTGTTGCTGAACATAAAATTCGCGGCTTGACCACGGGACCTCCACGTGCAGCTCAGATGATTGCCAATAGGATGCTCGTAACATCGGAGAAACTTCACATAAGGACCACACATGCTTTTGAGACCTTGCAAATTGCCGGAATGCTTCGTTAAAGAAGAAACCATCGCTCAGGATCCCATTACAGTCTTTCTACGTTCCACAGGTAGCTATCTTTAAATTGTCATATTTACTTATGCACCAAAATAAAAAAACTTTAATAACCAGAACTATTAAAAAACGTTAAGCTAAAATGATAAAGTTACTCTTGACCATTAATGAACGATTCGAGAATCTAACCAAATAGGTTTGCCTACAGATTAACATTCTTTAAAAATATGTGCGAAGTCACCTTGAAATCTATATTTAATTATCTCGGCTTGCCGATCATATACCTGCATTAATTTGTTAGTAAACATTAAATAAAACATTTATTTAACTAGTATTTTTGTTATTAATTGCTTGGAATTTCAACATAAATTTATATAATAGGAATGAGTGCTAGAGCGATCAAATTTGTTTGTATATGAATGAATGCATTTGATATTTTTGGTGTTGGCATTTGATTTTATTTATGCTTATGTTTGTTATGTTCTCTTAGATTAAATTAAGTTTGATTAATTTATTCTGTGGGATATAGGGCGGGCCCTCATATAATAAGTAATTGATCGTGAGTGAAAGATCACAGATTCGAGGTAATTTGAAGGGTAATAGTGGCTGTGTTCATTTCTTGCTTCCAACTGGAGTGATGCACGAGCATGTTTTGTGATATAGTTGAGTGAGCTTATGCACATATGTGGCGGACTCTTATAAAAGTTCTCCTGGTGCCTATTACTTGGATTCAATCCGAATTTACGTATAAAATAAATAAAGTGTACGTGTATATGGGTTTGAAATTATCTTCACAGAACATTATGTAATCCCCCGGATGCAAGAACACAGCAGATTCGCAATAGTGACGTTATTGAGTGAGCGGGAGCGTGCTCACGCACACCGGGCGGGTTCAATATATATATATATGGCTGCAGAAAGGAGTTTGCTATTAACTGAAAGGAGACCCTTTGATTCCTCTTGGAGGCCTTAAAGGAACTCCGAGCAGGGCAAATTCCTAATGTCCACTCCATACGTTCTTGTCGTTGCAGCTGTTATTACTATATGTTTATTCATATAGTATACGAACATGGATGGGCTGCTCACCAACACGCATTAGCCAGCGTGGTGAGTTTATTGGCTTTGTACCTCTGAGTTTAAGATCAAGAAACACCATGGTCTTTCTTCTCAGTGCCTGATAAGGCAGAATGAATGTTTGTGTAAATGATAAAGATTTTTCCCAATTATACAATTATGACAGACAAAAATAAAGCATGGCCCTTAAACCCAGGAGGCTGTAAAGTCACCAACCAAGGCAGCAGTTGGTGGCCGAAGGCAGAGGGTGCTAAGAATATCCTGGAGGCAGACCCAGGCTGCCATTTGATGACGACTTTTTATTTAGGTACTTATAACTGCAGATCACTTTCAAGTGAAGGAAGATTGCAAGAATTAGAAGAAGAACTCTCTTATATTAAATGGGATATTATTGGACTTTGTGAAGTTAGAAGAAAAAGTGAAGAGACAATTGATTTAAAAAGTGGGCATATGCTCTATTATAAAGGTACAAATATTGGAAATACAAGTGGAGTAGGATTCATTATAAATAAAAAGTGGAAGAACAATATTGTGGAGATTGATGGTGTATCAGACAGAGTGGCAAGATTAGTTATACAACTTAATAGCAGATATCAAATGCAGATAATTCAGGTTTATGCCCCAACAAGTTCTCACAGTGATGAAGTAATAGAAGATTTTTATATGGATGTACAAAAGCCTTTTGATCAGAGTAAACAACATTTTAAAATTGTTATGGGAGATTTTAATGCTAGAATTGGTAAACAAATGAAAGATGAAAGTATTGTAGGTAATTTTGGTTATGGTAATAGAAATGAGAGAGGACATAGACTTGTGGAGTTTGCAGAGAAGGAAAAACTTTATATTATGAATTCTTTTTTTGAGAAAAATGTTAGAAGGAAATGGACATGGAAGCATCCAAATGAAGGTACAGCAGAATTGGATTATATTTTCACTAACAGGAAATACATATTTCAAGATTGTAATGTTCTTAATAAATTTAACACAGGAAGTGATCATCGATTAGTAAGGGGTAAGATACATGTTAATGTAAAACTAGAGAGACAAAAATTATTAAGAAAAACTATATTTACAGTTGATATTCCTAATCTTCAGAAACATTCTAATGAATTTAAAGTAGAACTTACAAATCGGTTTCAAGTATTAGTAGATTTTGAACATGATTCAGATTTGAATGAAATTAATATGAAAATAACTGATACACTTTTAAAAACTGCAACAAAGATAGCTGGTAGAAAAAAGCAGCAATTGACTAATAAAATTTTTACTGAGACTAGAGAACTTATGAAGAAAAGAAGGAATATGAAGATATGCAAGAATGATGCATTAAAAAGAATTGAATATCTCGAATTTTGTAAAATGGTGCGGAAAAGAGTTGAAAATGATATAAGAAAGTATAACTGTGAACTAGCAAGAAAATCTGTAGAAGAAAATAAAAGTCTTAAGAATGTAAAACAACATTTTGGTATTGGTAGGAAATTTATATCTGCAATAAGGAAAAAAGATGGAATTATTACTAAAAAGACGGATGACATTATGAAATTGGTAGAAGATTTTTATCAAGAATTATATAGTAATAAAGAACAAGTACCTCCTATATCTATTACATCTTCCGAATTGCCCAGAATTTTAAATGAAGAAGTGAGAAATGCAATTAAATGTATGAAAAAAGGAAAGATTCCAGGTAATGATGGAATTATAATTGATATATTAAAAGAAGCAGGTGAAGAAACAGAAAAAATATTAGCAAAGTTATATACCAAATGTCTAAATGATAAAGATGTACCGGATGATTGGAAGAATGCAGTAATAATATTAATATTTAAAAAAGATGATAAAGAAGATATTAGAAATTACAGACCTATCAGCCTTTTATCAGTTTTATATAAAATTTTTACCAAGATAATTACAACTTGTCTACAGAGAACCTTGGATTTTCACCAACCAAGAGAACAAGCTTGATTTAAAAGTGGTTTTAGTACAGTAGATCATATTCAAGTATTGAGAGAAGTTATAGAAAGGACAAATGAATATGAGTTGTCATTATGTTTTGGATTTGTAGATTATGAAAAGGCATTTGATTCTATAAACATTTCTTCAGTGATTAAAGCATTGGATCATAAAGGTATAGATCCAGGATATTGTCATATTTTAAAGAATATTTATAAAAATGCAACAGCAACAATTAGATTACATAATGATACTGGGAAAGTCAACATTGAGAAAGGTGTAAGACAAGGTGACTCCATATTTCCAAAACTTTTTACAGCAGTGCTGCAAGAAGTATTTTGTGGATTAAAATGGGAAACTAAAGGAGTGAAAGTAAATGGAGATTATTTAAGTCATTTAGATTTCGCAGATGATGTAGTTGTTTTTGCAAATAATGCTTCCGAGCTGCAGGAAATGTTGCAGGAGTTATCAGATGAAAGTAGGAAAGTAGGACTAAAGATAAATGTTAAAAAGACTAAAGTAATGTTTAATCGATTTGCTCAAAATATGAAAATAAAGATTGATTATGATGAATTAGAAGAAGTTAAGAGTAACAAATACCTTGGTCAGATTATTAATACAGATGGAAACATAATAGAGGAAATTAATCATAGAATTAAACTTGGTTGGAGTGCTTTTGGTAGAAATAACTTGATATTAAAAGGAAATATGCCTATATGTTTGAAAAGAAAGGTTTTTAACAAATGTGTTTTACCAGTTCTTACTTATGGATCTGAGACTTGGACACTTAATAGAAGATCAATACAGAGACTTCAGACCACTCAAAGAAGTATGGAGAGATGTATGTTGGGAGTAACAAGAAGAGATCGAAAATGCAATGTATGGGTAAGAGAACAAACAGGTGTTACTGACCTCATTGAAAAAATTAAAAGATTGAAATGGAGTTGGGCTGGACATATTGCTAGAAGAGGTGATAATAGATGGACAATTGAAATTTTAAACTGGATTCCAAGAGATTGTAAAAGACCCAGAAGGAGACCACATGTAAGATGGATGGATGAAATAAGAAAATGTGTAGGGGTGATGTGGAGAAGAGAAGCTAAAGATTGGAGAAGATGGATTAAACTTGGAGAGACCTTCATCCTGCAGTGGATTGATAATGGTTGATAATGATATATATATATATATATATATATATATATATATATATATATATATATATATATATATATATATATATATATATATATATATATATATATATATATATATATACTAAACAAATTAAATAATTGTTTCTTCAATCACAAATGGAGTTTTTTAGATTTAACTTGAAATAAAAGCATGGGGAAGAAGAGTCCAAAAATTAATTAATTCAATCCTTATTTTTTATAACAAGG
Source organism: Epiperipatus broadwayi (assembly GCA_028023455.1). Lineage (NCBI taxonomy): Eukaryota > Metazoa > Onychophora > Udeonychophora > Euonychophora > Peripatidae > Epiperipatus > Epiperipatus broadwayi. The sequence continues at coordinate 38,180 of JAQFVV010013246.1, forward strand.
GATTAACTTAATTAATTTCTGGATTTCTTATGCTTTTATTTCAAATCAAATTTAACATCTCCAATTGTGGTTGAAGAAACAAATATTTTATTTCTTTTTAATGTACAGTCAATAAAAGCATTTAATATAAAAAAGGTATATCTATTATTAAGTTACAATCTTTGTTTGTTTGTAAACACTTTTATTTAAGTTAGATAATAAATTTTAAATGGAGATATAATATATTTGTTTACATTAGAATTTGTTGAAATTTGATCATTTAATATAAATCACTATGAATGCAATATGGCACTAAGATGCTTTAGGTAATTTACTTAGTTTCTTAAATATAAAGCAGTGGATTGGTGAAATTTGAAATATTTTGATATCAAGTAAGTTTTAAAAAAATTTCAGTAGTGGATACTAGAAGGCAGTATATATTGAAACCATATATTAGAACCATGTGCGCTAAATATATTCTATAATGTGTTTTTAAAAATTTGATTATATTAAATAAAGTTTCATCTTGATATTGAATTATAAAGTCTTAGCTGAATGTTTTACATTATTGATTAAAATAATTTACTAAGCATATTTAAATATTAATTACTTAAGAAATACTAATTAGATTATTTAATGTTTGATTAAAAATCCAAAGTTCATACTTTAGATTTAAAGGAGAATTAGTTGAAAGCCTCTTATGTTTTAGATATAGGTAGTTTATAAATTGTTTTATTCTATACAAAATATGGAGATTTAACTTTGATTAGAATCTCTGTTTGTTGATTTTAAAATAATAATTTAGAAAATGCTAGTTCATGCAAGAGTCACTTAAAGTCAGAGTTTAGAGATATTGAATTTAAATACAATTAATTGGGATAAATTTCAATTTAAATAAGTTTTAAATTAACTAAATTTTAAATAAGTAAAAAGTTAGCTTTATTTCTTTTAGAATAATGATTATATCTAATATGTATGTGTATCAGTGTTGGTGCATGTGTTTGAATAAGTGGAATGTTTAAAAGAGATTTATTAAGTACTATATTTTATAAAAAGAGTACTTGGGAATAAAGTTAATTTTAAAAGGACTTTTGAAATAAAATTGTGTATTTTGAGTAAACAATGTTGAATTTAAAAAAATAAGTAAATAATTTTATTACAATTTAAAAAATCATTTATTCAATAATTTAATTGTAATTAATAAAGTTCATCAAGTCTAGATATCATGTGAATAGATAGACCAAATTAAAAAGTTCAAGGTCAGGTTAATTACTTATGAAAATTAAAATTATTCTAAGTAATTTAAATATCCCACCTTCATATTTAAATGGGATTAGCTGAACTGGTTATCTGATAACAATTGCAGAAAAACACAAACATGTGTTTCAATATAAAAATGAAAACCATGAAATAATTATTAGCATGTGTTGAAATTATTATTGAAAATATTTTAAAATTATTATTGAAATTATTTTAAATTATGGGTTTTAATTGATTAAATTTTGTTTCTCTATTTTAAATCAGTTTAAAAGTTTTTAATTGATTTTTCTTTTATCATTTCAAATATCTGAATAAAAGAGTTAAAAGTCATTCATTGCAGTACTACACTAAAGTGTATGTTTAACCAGCTTATCAACTGTAAAACATAGAAAGATGCTTAACTCTTTTATGGGTTTTTTCAATCTAAAATGGTGGCTTCAAGTTGCTCGAATTCCATCATTTTTAATGCTAAGGTAAAGATTTTGTAGTTTTTTTAAAGTTTAAAAAAGTTCTAAAAGATGCTGCCCTCTCTTTAATTATTTTACAAGTAAAAAATCAATATATTCAAATTTTAATTTTAACAATGAAAGAGGGCAGTCAGTTCTCAGTGCTGATTGGTTAATAACTGTAGAGGACAAAGAAAACAGCTTGTCAATAATTTTTACCGCTACAATTTCTTTTGTTTCATTTCGAAAGTGATAAATGAATGTTTTAAATCATTTTAAAAGTATTTTTATTATAAATTATTTTGCTACAATATGCTAAAACTAAAATTATTTTAGAAAAATAGTTAAGACTTTAGTAAAAATTATTTACTTTTCCACAATGTAAAATTGTGAAAGAAATCACTGACATCAGCAACACTTTTCAGTTGGTGACTAACGTTCATTTTAGATCCATTTTAGATTTTCTGCTATCAAATATTTTTATAATTATAAATAAAAATTTATTTTTGGAAAAACTTTCATTCACTTTCATAATCTGACAAATTATTAATATACTTTTTACAAACGAAATTACAGTGAATATAATATTAAAAGAAGAATATATTTTTACAGCTGAGTTTGTGAATTGACCAATTAAAAGTTTAGAGTTTTATCTCACTCAGCCAATAAAATTAATTACCAGTACAGGGATTAAAATCCTATTAATTTTTAAAGGAAGTCAACAGAAACTAACTACACATTGAAATTGTCTGTTTATTTTATCATTATTCTAAAACAATTAATTTAAACTTTGGCTGTAATAATTGCTTTTGACACTTTAAATAATATTTTTTAAATCACTATTGACACTAATTTTACTTATTAATGAAGTACTTATTACTTGTTTTATGAAACTCTGACCGAAAAATGAATAATTTATAAAAAACATTCACTCTTAATTTGTTTCAGAAATATGTGTAAAAGCCATTATATTTGTGCCAAATTAAAAGTATAATAATGATAAATTAACATAGAGGCATTGATTGTATTAAGAATAGAATAAATTGCAATAATTTGGAAATGTATTATATAATTTTTTTTAAAAAAGTCATAAGAATCATTTTTTTAATAGTTTGAAAAAAATGTTTTATTTATTTAATTTTCTGCTAATGCAAATAATCTAAAATTGTAATATAAATATATGTTCTGAATTTATTTGCCTATTCATTTAGAATATTTTCTAAATTGCTTATTTGTTTTTGAAATATATTACTTTTAAAAAATGATTTAAACTTATGTCATACTTAATATTATTAAAATGTGTGAACTTTATATGGAATATTGCAAAAAAACTGTTATTACTTAGTATCCTCTATTTGCTCATATTTCATTGAATTGTGGATTTTAATTATAATTCTCATTCTAAAGGAATTTCTTCTTTTAATTATGATATGTGTATTTTTATCTGCTCAAAGAAAGAATGATTTGTATTGCAGAATTTTCTTAATGAAGATACAAAGTGATTTGAGTGAAAAGGGATTATTTTTATTATAGGATAAAAAGAACTTAAATCCCTAATCTGAAATGGTAAAACAAAATAGTGTATATAATATATATATAGGTATATTTAAAATTTATTATTGATGTCATAATACAAAATAGTGTATATAATATATATATAGGTATATTTAAAATTTATTATTGATGTCATAATAGTTATAATTTATACTTTATATTTAATTGCTGTTATTATTTATGATGCTGTAAAATATATCTATGATAGTATGCATACATGAATAAAGTTGTGTAAAAAATATTAGGTAAAATAGTTTGCTTTATAAGTTATTTTGTTATTATTTTTGTTTCTCATATTTGTTGTTTCAGTCTAAATAAATTATTGCACCCAGGTAATAACAGCTTTTTTATATATATCCGATATAAATGATTATGAATAAAAGTGTTATGAATGTCAGTATATTTGAGAATTGAGATAGCTTATAAAATTGAATGTTATTATCATTATGCAATTAAAATTTGTCTGCATGTTCAAAGGGTTACACTGAATGGATATGTTGTATGTCTTTATATATGTGTGCAATATGTTTATTTATTTATTAGCATTATCAAATCCATGCCTTGTACTATTAATGGCATTCATTTCAGCAATTTTATATGGATAGTATATTACCTTTGTATGCATTCATCTCCTCCATGAGTTAGATCATGGCTGTGACTATTTATGATATTTTATTCTTCAGCCCTTTCATGAGAGAGAGTGTGGCTATTTTATTTTTCAGCACTGCCAGATCAAGCTACCAGGTGCTTATTTATATTTTTCATTATTCAGTTTGCCCAGAATTTCAATATTAATGTGTACTTTGGTATGTTATATTATCTGAAGGTATGTCTTATAATATATTATTAGCTTTGCTACAACTTAAATTTAAAATACGTTGTGAGCAGTGAGCATATTTATTTCCTTGCCCCATTATAGGTGTTATTAATATCATATTCCTTTGACTATTTTGCATAATATTTTTGCTATCTTTGTAAATCTATAAAAGTGTTGCCCTCCACAAACCTAGTTTTGCTGTGTAAAATATATAATATCTTATTGGTAGCCTGAATATAAGCATATAGATGTATTGTTTTACTTTGCATGTATAATATTTAAAGAAAGACTGTATTAGATAAAAGTGAGAACTTTTGAGTGATGATAATTGTTTGCATTGTAAATGCTTCAGTAATATTTTATGGAAAGAAATATTTATGTGTAAAGTTTATTAATATCATTTATTAAATTAAAAAAAAGTTGCTTATTGTAAATAAATATTTTATTGTATAAATATTATCAAATGCTGTAAATAAATATTTATTTGCTATTACTTAAAATACATTTCTGTTTCATTACCATTATTACATTATCACATTCATTACTTGGAAAATCTTGTTTAATAAAATTTTATTAATAATTATTTTAGAAGAGTACATTTTAAGGATCACATAGAATTTATTTATTTATTTACTTTGCTTATATTGTTCATTTTACCTGCATTATAAGAAGATAAATACTATGTTTATTTAATTTATTTCAAATACACTTGTAATATTTATGGTAATATAAAATATATATTTCCAACTTGCTGCATTATTTTATGTTAGTACTTGTTGAAAGTTTATGTAAAATATATACAATGTAGAAATGTTTATGGTGGTAGAAATGAAATAGTTATTCTTAAAGAATTTAAAATATTTAGAATTGGTTTAATTTACTTTATGTATTTAAATACTTCATTTTTGTGTATTCACATTTCTACTCACTTAAAGTACAAATGTTTAATAACAAAGCTAAGAGAAGAATATAAAATATTTAGAGTATAATTTGAATAATTGACCAAGTTTATGGATTTAATGTATATTACCATTATCATTTTCTTGTTTGAAGTGCATTTTCATTTTAAACCATTTGAGATTTTAAAAATTGTAAGAAAAATATAAATTTTAAATAAAACTAAAACCTGAGATAAGATTTAAGTTGATATAAGAACATGATACTTTAGTAATTTTAATTAGATATTATGTTGTTTATAAAAGGACTCTTACTCTGTGGAAAATTCATATGTATTATAGTGCCTGCTAAGTAATCTTTGGTCCAGCACTTGTTCCAGCACTTTTTGTAAGATTACATAGTTTGTTTGTTTTTTTGGTGACCAACATGATGACCTTGATTGTAAGATTTTTTTGTTCCCACACCCTTTGAAAACTTTTTAATTTCTAACAATTTACTTGATATTAAAATATTTCAAATTTTATCAATCCATGGTTCTGAATTTAAGAAACTAAGTAAGTTACCTAAAATATTTTACTGTCATATTGCATTGATAGTGATTTATAATATATATATATAATACATATTTTGCGGGTTCATCAGTGTTAAAAACTTTTAATATTAATATACTGACGTTACTTGATATTAAAATATTTCAAATTTTATCAATCCATGGTTCTGGATTTAAGAAACTAAGTAAGTTACCTAAAATATTTTAGTGTCATATTGCATTGATAGTGATTTATGATATATATATATATATATATATATATCATAAATCATATATATATATATATATATATATATATATATAATAATTCAAACAAATATATTTAACACAGTATTCAAAATTAAATAATATATTCTTTACCAGAAGTACTTTCAATTGTTTCACTGACAATCTTTATCAACTGTTAATACAAACGTACAAAAAATAAAAACTTGCATTACCCATCATTCAATCTATTCAAATTTCCGACAATTCTGTTGTCTTTATATTAGACAACAGAATTGTGGGAAATTTGAATAGATTGAATGATGGGTAATGCAAGTTTTTATTTTTTGTACATTTGTATTAACAGTTGATAAAGATTGTCAGTGAAACAATTGAAAGTACTTCTGGTAAAGAATATATTATTTAATTTTGAATACTGTGTTAAATATATTTGTTTGAATTATTATTATATAATTTAAAAATACAGACATTTAATGGTTGTAGTTATTTATATATATATAAAATACATATTTTATAACTCTGTGGATGGCTTGTGTGACCAAGTCGAAACGTCAATATATTAATATTAAAAGTTTTTAACATGGATGAACCCGCAAAATATGTATTTTATATATTTAACCCATGCAAATCTTCATTTTAACATATATATATATTATTCAGTGGTCTGTTTCAATTAAATGCTTTTATTGAAGTTAGAATAAAATTTTAAAAGCAAGGTTTAAAATATTAATATTCAATATAATTTATTCAAATGTGATACACTTTTTATAAATTACTGGCAATGTAATGTGACAATAAAATACTTTAGGTAGCTTATTTAGTTTTTTAACAAATAACCAATATAACAAATATAATGCTACTATTTTCCTCTATTTAACACAAATTTAATATAATATCTTATATTTATAAATCTATCATAAACTTCAACAACTCCCACTTTTTGATTCTTTATTATAAATTAATGAAATCTCTTACAACATTAAAATTAGTTTTACCACATTTCATTCACATACTAATCCTTACTTTCATCATTTAAGTTCTGTGTCATTATATTCATTAATAAATGTTGGATATTTTTGATAAGATTTTTATAATACTGCATGTGTGTATGGTTATACATCAAGAAAAGTGACAACTGATACATAAGAAAATTATTTTGCTTGAGATCTAGAGAAAAAAATTGCCCTCAAATAAACCTATTTAAGATAGAAAAATATACAAAATTTCATTATTTTTTATTTTTATCTTTTTTTTAAAAGGGTGGGTCAATAGATTTTTGAGATATGTCTAATTAAGAGAAACAAATGATTTTTATTATGAATAAATAATATTGTAAGTTTAACAAAATTTCAATAATAAAATGTTCATCTACTCTTTAAGCTTTTTAAGGTTATATATCTTTACCAACTTTGGTGGAAATTTGGAATAAACTTAATTTACCAATCAGATATGTAGTTTGCTTTTTTAATTATATATTCTTTGAAATGTTAATTTTGCATTATAATTATTAAAGTGAAATGATTTTATTCTTTTATAATTGATTATTAGTTTCATTTACTGATACAATAAGTTCACTCTTAATTTCCATCAGTGTTAACAAGTACAAGCTTATAAACATAAAAGCTTAAATAGGTGGTGATCCTTTCTATTTTTATTTTTTCTGAACTTACTGAGTGTGATTTATTTATATACTGAGCGAAAGTAGTTTCCTTTCTTTAATTACATATTTTTTGACTTTAGCTAATTTCTTGTACTTATGCATGCAGTAAAAGTTATTCAGGAGTTTGTATTACAAATCTCTATAACAATAGCATGAGTTATCCCTGAAGTAAGAATGGTGTTGTTTGAGCAGACTGAAATGTTAGTGCAATACTGATATTAAAAACAAGCAATCATTAAAATGATGAATCAGAAATATACACACAAATTTTTACTCTGAAATTCATTACTTTAATGTGAACACATATATATATATATATATATATATATATATATATATATATATATATATATATATATATATATATATATATATATATATATATATATATATATATATATATGCTATTATTTCTGAGAACTTCCCTGTTGTAAAAATATACTAATTAAATAGCTTATTAGTACAATAACAAGTACTTTTCTCAGAATTTCTTTTTTCTCAAATCATAAAAATGTGTGTGATGACATTTAAAATCTTTATTTTTTTCTTTGTTATTTTCTTCTCATTCTCAAATTCTATTGACTGAGAAGTTTTAAAAAATATTTTATCTTCCAATAGCTATTACCTTGTTATTTTCTCCTCATTCTCAACCAATAGAATTTAAGAATGAGGACAAAATAACAAAGAAAAAATAACAATTTTAAGACTCACCACAGACATTCTTATGATTTGAGGAAAAAGAAGCTCTGAGGAAAGTACTTATTATTGTACTGAAATGTCAGCTACTTAGCTGCTATATTTTTACTACATGGAAGCTCCTGAAAATAATGTTATGAATTCATTTATTTATGAGAATATTAATATATATATTAAAATGATTATGGTATTCATAGCATACAAAAACATAGTAAGGTATATATATATAAAGTTGACAGGAAAAGTAGAAATAACAGTCAAATTTGTTTTGCAGATATTTTCTACAGTACACTGGAATAACAGTAAACATTAAATAATTTTAAATTTAATTTTTTTTTATTAAAAATTAAACATTTAAAAAGGTCTATTTAATATTTTATTAATTCTGATTTTGAAATTAAAACAAGCATGTCTTTATGTTACAAAAGATAGACTGATAATCATAAATTTGTATTATCTATTTTAAAAATATCATTTTTTAAGTAAAGCTTGTATAACAAACTTTAATAAAATTCCACAAAGTTGTTTTCAAAAGATTAAAATGAATTGAAAATAGTCATTAACTTTTTTCAATCAAGATAAAAAACATTTTAACTAATATATTTTTCCTCACACCCTGACTATAAAAGGGTTGAAAAAGATTAGAGAGTAGTTCTTGGGAATTGTTAGTTGTCCATATTAGGACAAAAAATACCATGAAGAAAGAACTGAAGGCAAAACAGTGGATCCAGAGGCTGTTACTGGTTCACATAGAAACAAGATCAACTTTTCTGTCTTTTATAATCAATATGGTATAAAATAGTATGCCTGATATCTATACAATCCTAGACTAAATGGAGCTGACTCCAATGTCAACAGTTACCTGAATTATATCTTTCCCAATGATGACTGTAAGCCAGTATACTGTTTTAAAGAGGATCATCTTACCAAGAGAAGCCATTGACATGCTGAAGAAATAGTTATATTATGTTGTTTTATCTATATAAAGAGAACCACTGATAAACTTGCAGCTTTGCAGCTGTTGAGTTATTTTAAACAATTCTTTTAAAATAACATTTCAAATATAAAACAAGTAAAATAACTTTTACTTAACTTAAAATCCTAAAATAAAAAATTAATTCCTGGATGATTTTATATTTTATAAAATAAATTTTTAAAGCATTTTTAGATTAGAAAGCAAAGTAACTTGCTGAAATATTTTTTAAAGATGTTTATAATTAATCAAAAGTAACTGGTCAAAGATTGATATTTCTTTTTTAAAAAAAGAACTTTTATGAAAGGCTATTAAAGAATTTAATAACTGACCCACATTATATATATATATACATGCATTTGAGTGAATTTTATGTATACTTTCAACAGGGAATTAATTGTGAAAATATATTTTTAATAACTTTTATTATTTGGATAAATTAAAATCCATAATATAAACATCAGTGTGCATATACATTTCCTTGCACACACACATGTTAAATCAGTCATTGATTATATATTATAAAAATGAATTTCATTTATAGATTTATGACAATTCAAATATGTTCATAAATTATTATACTGCACATCTATGTATTGATTATATAGATGTGTTTTATGTAAACCTATTATGGGGTTTTTGTAAATCAAAATGTGATAACTTATGTCTTTATTATTATATGACAATTCCCATAAATTATGCTGTATATCTGCATTTATCAATATGTGTCAAGTAAAAACATATATGTTAAAATTAATCTTTTTGTTATATAACAATTTAAATGTTCTTTTTATATTGCACTGCACATTTTTGCACTGATATATAAGTGTTTTGTGTAAATCTATTGGAACATATTGTAACGTTGATTTATATACATTGTAAATATATTGGCATTTGGTAAAAGCTAAAAAATAAAAGTAAATTTAGATTTTTTTTTTTGACTAATTTTTTTTTAAAAAAATAACGTACAATGAAAGTTAAATTATTCTTTCATTTTTTTTTATGTAATTAGAAATAAAAGTTAGAATTGGAGAGAACAAAAGACACAAATTACCAATCTAGATAAGAGAAAGTAAAAATATTTCAACTAATTAAAGATGGCAAAATTATGCTGAAAAAAATAGAGACTTTGTAACATAAATTTTGTAAAGAATATATAAGATTATCAATGGATATTTTGACAAACAAAAGATATGCGCAGAAGTCAGAAAACTGGGCCTCTAGAGAGTATAAAAGGCAGAGATCAGTTTGAAGAACATCTTGGTTTAGCTGATATTCTTTTGGTTGGTTTTGGATTAGAGAATCCAGACCACTCTACGATGAAAAAGTTATTCATATGAGAGTAGACCGGAGCTTTAGCTGACATCATTACCGATGGACACCAGAGAAGCTTACATGACTAGCCTATGGAACCAGCACCAAGATCAACTAATAATCAAAGGCCATGAGCTCAATTCAACCCTGAAAAACTATGCATAGTTATCTACTACTGAATTCACAAAACTTACCAGTAAGTTATACCTCATTACTCCTGATTGTGACCAAATTAAATGTTTTCAAACAATTTCTAAAAGTATGTTTAAACAATCCCGATAGAGACATTAATTTTCTTGTACAAGAGACATTCATTTTTTTAAGGAAATTTCTAGAAGAAATTTAGATATGAACAGTAATTGTAAAATTGTTTTTTATTAATTGATTCACATCTGAGTTGTGTTCTCTCTAATTTACATGATAAGTAATTTATTTCAATTTTTTTTTTATCTATTAGAATAAAAATATTTCTAATACCAATTTTCATTTGTGCATTATTAATAATAGTTATTTTTTAGTATTAAATTTATTATTAGTTTAATAAGATTTAAAACAGAATTTACCTTGCCAATATATTTAAACAAGCCCAGGAATAATAATCAAAAAGGAGAAAATAATTCTCGTTACGGTATGATGTAATACCGATTAGTTTATAAGTATTTGTTTTATTTGTGAGATGTTATATGACGATTTCAGCGAATTCTTAGGAATTCTGGCGCCCAGATTAAATAAATTAAAAGCTGATTTCGTCAATAGCACAATCCTCCACAATTAATAGGCCGAGTTGATCAGGAAATATAGCTATGTTTTTAGAATAGAAATATAACTTTCTTCTTTTTTGACATAGCTTGATCAACTCACGCGCAGTTTATATTAGCATGTAGAGGCCTAGCAAAACGAAAAATGTTATAATATATATAAATCACTATGTGATAGTATATTTTTTGTATAACAATCAAAATCAAAAGGCTTATTTTCTATATATATATTATAATGGTCAAAATCAAAAGGCTTATTTTCTATATATATATTATAATGGTCACTGAATGGAGCCTTCAACATATCTGCTGTACAAGGGTGCCATCTAGGCATTTGAACCTAGAAAAATTTATAAAGTAGGCAGATATGTGCTGTTAAGATTCCACTTTATTTAAATATTTAGACCATTAGCCCATTGTTACTAGCTCATGGAGACACAGAGATAAGAAATAACTTATTTAGTTTGTATATATAAAAAAAATAAAATCCCCTGCTAGTAATTAACAAACAAACATTTATTAATGCATGTATAAATAAATTTTGAAGAATACATTTAACATTTTATATTAACTTTTAATTTTAAATAGATTGCAATTATAAGTTTAATATTTATTTAGTGGGTCGAGTATGAATAGACTACATAGATCTGCATTTGAAAAGAAAATTTTTTTTCTTTTATTTAACCTTAGGCCAAAAGTTTGCAGTCAAACCCGTGTCAATCCAACTGATACATTTATGTATTCAATGTAGCATGAAAATACAACAGCACATATATACTATACTGTCAGGAATGGACATCTGAACAGTATAGTTAGTCCTTTTTGCCTCTTGACCAATACAGGAATGTTACATCTGTATGGCAAGTAGAAATAAAAACTCCATAGGAAGGGACCGCTGTCCTTTTTGCCAACTTACAATCCCATCCATAGGCAAAGGGTTGGTGCAGTGTATACAGCGATTCTGCACATAGTGAAACTCATACTACATCTACTAATTACACAAATATAACCAATCCATTGACCTAATTCAACTACAAAATGAATAACCTAAGATTACCCTCCCTTAATATAACTTTACAAAACTATATAGCCATTCATGCCCGACTTAAATTTAACATTTAGATATGTTCACACAGATGAATTTTATAAAATTTGTATTATAATGTTGAGTATAGATCAGCTGAATAGATTCCACGGTTAAAAACATTCCAAAATAAACATAACCGATCAAAATACAAAGTCATCCATAACATCAATTGCACAGGGAATACAGAAACCCAGTAGCATTCATCATAAGATCCTGCAATGACATCGATGACACATATATTCTAATCAAATATGAAAACCCCAACATAATTAACCACTAATGAATCCATGCAACATCCATACTCAACTTAAATTTTATCATTTAAAATTTAAACAATAAATATTAATACAAATAAAAATAATAAAATGGAAATGATTTTTTTTAGCAAACAAATATGTAAAAATTAAACATTTATAATTAGTTTAAAACATAAGTCAGAGAAAAGTTCTTTTTTTTTAATTTAGATTAACTGATCAAATCTTTAAAGTTTTTAATTACTTCAGATTTTAAAATCATTCCATTCAATTGCTTATGGTAGAAGAGTCCAGGTTCCTGTTGGCAATTCCCATGAAGGCTTTCATGGAAGACCGGTATGATATTCTGGAGGTAGCATTAGCTGATTCCACTCTGGTATCACAGTCTTTTTATTTTTAAAATAAGTGAGAGAGAATGACAAGTGCATTTTATCGTTCATCTCACCAAAACAAGCTGGAAACTGTCAGAAAAACTGTATTTCTCTTTTTATAGTAGCCACACAGATTCAACCAACAAAACATCACTAATCCAACATTTTCATTAGAGTCCAGGCTGAGGCTTGGTGCTTCCATTGGTCAAGCTAATTTCTCTTTATTCTCTTATCTAATTTTCATCTGACTTTTTAATTACATAAGAGCCCCAAGGCTAGCTTGATTTTCAATTAATAAACAATCATTTCCATTTACAGATTACAGGAATTAATTAATACCTGTTTTTATTTTTACTTACGTTATTTCTTTATTAAAATATTTTTATATTTAAATCTTGTATTTCTTTATCAAAAAATTACATTCAAATACTTTTTTTATTTATAAAAAAAAATATTTTTAAAGTTTTGCATCTGTGCAAATATATATACATTTAACAAACATTTTAGCTTTTAGTTTTTTAATAGATTTTATTTTTATTTGCGAACTTTAAGATTTTATTTTAAATTAATGTAACGGCATATTTATATACCGTTACAATATATATATATATATATAGCCATATTCTGCAGATCTTAATTTTATTTTTTATTATTAATAAGCTAATATTTCATTATTAAAATTATTCCAGTGAACTTACTCATTCCTAAATAGTTTTTAGAATATTATTTGTGGCATCATCTTTTGTTCATGGTAACAGTTATAGAGCTTGTGTTTTCTGAGCTAGATTAATGCATAAATCTGTTATATAAAAAGGGGTTATATTAGTGTTTATGAGCAACAGTTGATGATGATAATCTTAGATTGGTGCAAAGGGAATACCCCCCCCCAATTCTATGCACTACATTTTATTTAGTATTTATTAAAAATTAAGTTTATAGTTGACCAGTACATTAATATTACTAAGTGGCTAAAGCATTGATGATGATCAGCATAGTTTAATATCCCAGCATTATTGTTTTTATTGTTATATATTTTGATTGATTAGCACTTAAGTTTATGAATCCAAATTAATATATTTAAATAATCTGCCCCAAGCTGGAAAGGGTTTAAATAATTAGCCTGGTCTATAGTAGAGACATTTCAAATTCAGTCATAAGTTTGACTGTTGAATTTATTGTTGATTTATTTTATTATTGATCATTCATGATGATGAATGAGTATTACTTATACCTATTTATGGTGCTTGTAAACAGTTAATATACATATATACTAGTTGGGCTGATCTCTCAGAGTGATCCCAAAGATATCTCATGCTCATTTCTTTTAAATTCTTTATATATTTAATTTATATTCAATATTTTATATTTTGTTTATGTGGAATTGATGAGGATTCTTTACTCCAGGTTTATCCCAGAGTCCATACCATTACAATTTATATATATATATATACACTTGGGTCTCGTTTTACGCGATAGATAGGTTCCTCAGAAAACACGCACAAACGAAATCATGCAAAAAGAGATGTAACTTACATTGAAAAAGGGGGGATGTGGTCTGTGATTTTTCAAAATTTGCATAAAAGCAAAGCACCAACATAAAATTACTTTAAAATTCACGCAAAAAAAAAAATAAGGAAATAAAATATGACTAATAAAAGACAAACTTTTTAAACTATTTTTTAACTATAATATTTAATTTTATTCAAAACAATATGTATTTTTATGCATACATTTTTTTATACATGTTTTAATTATTATCGCTATTTACCGGTAAACAAGTTTATTTGCAAACTGGTTTTTGATTCTTCACAAAAGGAAGCTCCAACTTCACTCCATGTGTTGTTTTCTGGTGACAACATAATTAGTAATTAATCTTTTGAGATGATGATTTTATTAATTGTTTATGAACGTGATATCCAGACACAACCATTTAGCTCTCGTTGGAATTTAAGAGCATGTTTGTGATTAGTGTCATTTATAAAAAAATAATTTGCCAACTGATTAGAAAGTTGAAGACTTTCTCGAATCATTTTTGCTGTGAAAGGAACAGGTTCCACTTCTGTTTCATTATCTTTTTCTACATTTTCTACTGTATCCAAACTTTTATTTTTGTCTTTAATTTTTTAATTTTCAATTCCGTTTAAAAATCAAATTTCATTTCACTGCTATGACTCACCTTTTAAAAATAAACTTGCGGACAATAAATGATTAATAATTGATTATGTTCTTTTTTAAAAAGCAAAAACAGAATGTGGTTTAAAGTGCAAAATTAACATGCACAATGTTTGAACAAATTTACATTATAATCTTGTAAAATTTAATATGTGTATACATAAAATGTGGAAATCATGATTTTAATTTCATTATTGCATGAAATCTTACTATTATAAAGCACTGAAAATATTGAAATTACTAAGATGAAAATCGAATTCCAATAATGTGCTATTACTT
The DNA here is from genome assembly GCA_028023455.1 of Epiperipatus broadwayi. NCBI lineage: Eukaryota > Metazoa > Onychophora > Udeonychophora > Euonychophora > Peripatidae > Epiperipatus > Epiperipatus broadwayi. The sequence continues at coordinate 53,472 of JAQFVV010013246.1, forward strand.
TCAATATAACGTAAGTGCGCGAAATTTATTATTTAAAGTAATAGCGCATTATCAGAGTTCGTCTTCTGGTTTGACTTCCGGTGAAACACGAATCGCATAACTTCAAAATTGTGTTAAATAAGTCCACATAAAAAGAGACCCAGGTGTATATATATATTGTACCGGGTTCAAATATGGGTCAATCAAAACACTGGTCTCTTATGCAAAGAAGAACATACTCGGAAAGTATGTATGTCCAAACGATAGCTATAAAATATATAACTAGCATCACATTTCCAGGGCATAACTTCTTCTTGACTGTTGACTTCAACACCAAGTTCAAAGCACTTTTTTTGTTTTGTGTAAACATGGGTGCCAGCTATTTATTCAGAAGAATAAACAATGCACTTTGAACAATGGCCACTAATTCAATGCCTAAGTTATACCCATAGACTAGCTCAGCTACTTGTAATTAATAACAAGTTATACAAAATTAGTAGTGAAAAGAATTGATAAAAGAATTGATGAAAAGATTGGCAAAAAGAATTGGTAAAAAGAATTGATAAAAAGAATTGACCGACAAATAAAGTTTAAGTTTTAAAGACCATTTATTTTAATTAACATTTACTAATTTTAAACATTTTATAAATCTAATATAACACACGCACATTTTAAATTAACACACTATAATATATCTTATGAGAAAGCATAAATAATATTTGACATTTATAAAATCATATAGCATTCACAAACACGCACATCAATAGTTTATTTTATGCATGCTTATAGAGTTCAAATTACTTGTCTCTGGAGGCTTTACAAATTAATGTGATGGCTACTATAGAAATAAGGATATGAAATATTATTACCTAGGATTTTGAATGGGGACATAGAACTTTGTTTTCTTTGGTTACTGCTTTAGGTGAGAATATTTCCAGCCGGCTGGGATGTTTCCTTGAGGAGTTTCATTATTATTCATTTTATTATTATTGGAGACAATTAGATATTGATGGAGATTCTTCAAGCTGTTATGCAGACATTATTTTTATGGGCAGGTTTTGTTGTTTCACTGGACTAAGGGCTGAAGTAAGATTGTATGTTCCCAAAAGCTGCTCAGCACTGCATTTTTGTTTCTGGATATATAATAAACTGAACTGTTATCTGAACTGAAACAATTACTTGACTGAATGATTTCCTCACTGAATGTCCGATAAAAAATTGTCTATTTATACCTATGACATGTTGTCCTTTTAATATCCTCTGGCAATATCTGTTGTCAAAATTCCTTTGATAATGCTATGTTTTTGAAGATCATTTAATTAGTAGCCATGCAAACATGTTGTTTTTTATAATTTTAATTAGTAGTTAATCCTGTGGAGACAAGCTTTTTAATCCTGTTGTTTTATATTTTAATCAATAGCCATCACTGTGTTTTTAATGATAATTTTCTGTATTCATTTATTTCATTTTAACATTTATTTTCATGTGTTTTTCAATATGATTTGAACATGTGCATATACATGCATTTATTATATATTTTATTAACAAGCTTACATTTATGCACATGTATAATTTATTCTAATAAACTCGAATGAAAAGAGATTGAATACTAATAAGAAAAACTCTTCACTTCCTTTTATAAAACTTTTAGTTTGACTTTTTCTAACAAAACCCCCCCCTCCCCTTCTGATTAATTAATTGTAACTTTTATTTCAAAAACTAATAATAGAAAACTATCTGACTCTTACCTTTTTCAAAAACAAACTGTAATAAACTCTTCAACTTTTAATTTTACGTTTTTCTTTTACGAAAGATTTTTATTTTAATAATTTTTTAGATAAAATTATTATGTACCAATTCAATGTTGGTACTATATATATATATATATATATATAGTATATATATACCAATTCAATGTATATATATATATATAAAATCAAAATTATATAAAAATACTACAAATACTAAAGTTGCTTCTCATATAATAGAAGAACCTTATTTATAAAGTTTTGACTTCATAAGAGATTAGTGACAGAATTGGTAAGATTTTTTCATAAAAACACACTTTAATCCTACTTCTAATAAAAGAAATTAGATTATTTTTACATTTCAATGATAAAATGTTGTTCAAATATTGTGTAAATGTGGAAAAATAAACAAAACATATTGATATGAAATCACAGAATTACTGTCATAATAAGATAATATATTTTTGTAATAAAGAAATCAAATACATCTACCATTACCTTTTATCAAGAAAAAATTTTGAAATTTTAAAATATTTATTATCACAATTAAAAAATTTTCAAATCAAATAATCTTCATATTATTTGAAACCATATTATTAAAAAATTAATGGTTCATAACTTTTAATCAAGGTTACAAATAAGTATACTATTTGAGAAAAAAACCAAGTGTATTTTTATGCTTTCTTAACTTAGTTCTGATGTAGATGTTGGAAGAGTCCAAACATTATTAATCTATTAGTACATTCTGTTAATTAATATTTATACAGTAGAGGAAAAATTTGTGAGTATTTAGACATTTTTTTAAAAAAAACATATATCATTAAAACCAGTTAATCCTTAGACAATCCCAATATCAATAACAATCAACAATCTCAAACTGTTGTCAAGGCAACCTCATATACAGACATAGTATAGTATACGTATTGCCTTGTGCATTTTAGTGTCATGATTAAGTTGTAGTCTTAATATATAAAATTCTTAGGTTAATTCTTAAACTGAATAAAGTTAAAATGATCCTATTTTGCTTATTTTATGGTATGAAAATTAATTAGATAATCGTTTTCATACACCTTTAAAATAAAATTGGTGTTAATCATATAGCTCCTAATATCTTATTAGAAACTATTAAATTATGAAGTGAAAATAATTTTTTTAATCCGGATGTATAAAATGAAGGAATAATAATTTCTAAATTTCTTAAGTTTAATATTCATTTATTGAAAAATGAAAATATTTGATGACCTAATTTGGGAATATACATTCTATAATTATTTTTTAATTTATGTATATATACGCACACATGCTTTTTTAAAAAAAAAATTATTTAAAATTTTCCTCGAAACTTTAAAAGACCATTGACTTCATAACAAAGCATCAATGCTGCTTTTAATAGCTAACACAGCAAAGGAGGAGCCGAGGAATTTCTTTTAAAAGCTGAAGCACTGAGTTGCATTTAATTATTTTTTTTTTAACTGAGCCTCAACATAAAAATAACAATTACCACCTCATAGGATGAACATAATGGTATAAAACTGACATGCAAAGAAACACATGCATGGGTGCTTTGTAATGAAAAAGATCTGAGATGAATAAAAAAAAAGAGAAATATTGGAGGAAAATAAGAAATTTTCAAGTATAATAAAAAAAGAAAAAATATTTATTACAATCAGTAAGCTCTTTGTGAGCTGGATGGGGAAAAAAACAGAAAGGAGAAAGAGAAATCTTACTTACACACGTACATATGTCCAAGACATACCACAGATGTAAAGAGATACTTGATAAAATAACAGTAACAGATGGTAATAACAGAAATAAAATGACTACACTTCATCTTCAAACTGAGAACAAAATAAATTCTATTTCGATAAGATTGTTAATAAGAACAGAAATCCTGATATAATAGTAAATATCTATGTATATATATTTGTATTGAAGCCCTATTATTTACAAATATTGCGATTATTAATTTTCTTTTTAGAAAAAAATCTAAATATACAAGTATTTACGAATTATAAACGCTTTTTTTAATACATCTCCATTTATTTAATTAATTTGGAATTTATCTCCATTTATTTATTTATTTTCTTAGTATTCATATATTAAAGATGATGTCATTAATACATCGCAAAAGATCAAAATCGTATTATTTTAAAACTGAAGATATCCATGTTGATATATATCTTGCAACATTTATATTTAAAAAAATTAATTAAATCAATTAAATATTTTATTAAATAAACACTATTTGGTGCTTGAATATCATTTGGCGTTTGTCACAGATGATGTTACAAAAAAAAAAAAATAATAGCAATAAACATAATATTTAAATTTAGTAATTTATTGCCTAAGGCTTGAATAGGTGAATGGAATGGCAGTATGATATATTCCAAAAATAAAGATTTCTGGATTAAAGCTTTACTCTGTCACATTTGGTGCATATAGTGGAAGATAATAAACAATTTAACATGCATAATGACAATGAAAGATTTCAACATCAAATAAATGTTTCCAAGGTTGTGTAGGGCACAAAAGCATTTTATCTTGGGGGTACCAAGACAACAAGATTTTCAAATTACTTCATTGTTAAAATAAGTTCTGAATGTAAATATTTTATTTACACATTAAGCCTGCATTATGCCCATCCCTCTTCTATGTATTTAAATGGATAAGGTCCTATACATGAGAGGTCACAGTGACAAGGTAAACATGGGCATGGCAATAATATAGGCATCAGCATGGGATTTGCAATTTCCATCATCAGATTTTCAAGAGTATGAATGATTGAGAAGTTGGAAGATGGAGTAGATTGAAGCCTGTCTATTAAAGTATGAAGATTTTCTATCTTAATATAAACTGAGCACTGATTTTATTTATATATATATATATATATATATAAAATTATGCTATATATATATATATATATATATATATAATAAATAAAGTTTGATATCTGTATTCATTTCACAATATATGTAATATACAAATCAATATATATATCAAAATACAGTACAATTTATATAAATTATATTCTTTTAGAAGTACTTTCGACTACACACTTTGTAGTCTTTATCAACTATATAATGTTCAACGTTATATAGTTGATAAAGACTACAAAGTGTATAGTCGAAAGTACTTCTAAAAGAATATAATTTATATAAATTGTACTGTATTTTGTATATATATATCGATTTGTATATTATATATATATATATTTCTAATATACATATATAATTATATATATATATATATATATATATATATATATTCTAACCCAATAATTATTAATGTTTATTAGAAATTTATTTTATTTCTAACCCAATATTTTTATTAGTTTAGTTTATTTGCACTTGTGACACTAATTTTTCAGGTTGTGGTTAAGGCAACCAAAACAAAGCAACATATCCATTAATTTTCCAATATGATCTAAAATACCTTTCATATAATGCAATTGTACATTCAATTCTCGTAAGCCATGCCACGATTGTAATAACAACAATAATTGATCACTTATTAATTTAAAGAAGAATTATAATAATATTAATCTCAGGGTTCTTTGTTTCATGTAAGGAAATGCTCGGCAGTATTGTGTTGTCGCATATGATTGGCATTCTGGTCGGCTATAGGAAACATTTATTTTACTTAAATTCAATGTGTCTTCATCTCTCATATCAACTGCTATATTATTTAAAGAGATGATAATTCTATTCAATAATGACGTATAATTTTGAATAACACAGCCTTTTTTTTTTTTTTTTTTTTAGAATCTCAGTCAGAATAATAAAAAGACAAGGGTGGTTTTTTGTGTCCTTCCATCATCCATGACAACACAATAATATAACTAAGATTTATTACATAGACAATTTAACTAAATGGGAATGGAATAATGTGCAACCAAAGTTAATGGTTTGGGAATAAATTCATTTTTTTTTTTTTTTTTATATACAAAGGTGAATGTTTAGTCTTAAGTTTTTATCTCCATAAATAATTATCATTAAACTAAAATATAATGACATATTCTGATCTGCTTAACTTTATTTATCTGGTATATTAAGTTTTTAAGAATTTGGAATGATTTCGGACTCAAGAAAAGGTTTTGCAAATATTGTGCAAATACTTATATTTAGCATATAAAAACAAAAAAAAATGAATCTACAACAAATTTTAACAAGACTATAATTTATTATTATCACAAAAAAAAAATATGAACATTTATTCAATAATCCCATAGTAATACAAAAATATAAAATATAACTGACATTAATCTGTATACTCTTTTGGTTATGGACTAGAGGTTACTACTTCTCCTGTATGCAATCATATGGATTGATTAACTAAAAGTACATTTCATTACCAATACATTGCTTATTACATTTTGGTAACCTTGCAGAGGCTTTTATTCAAAATTATTGACTAACTATTTTTTTTTTTTTTTTTTTTTTTTAAAAATGATTAATCCAATCATATGCAATACGCAAAATATTAAATTTATTTCTAATACATTTACTTTATTTATGGTCTTTAATGGGATAACCTATTCTAATTATAGGCCAGTTATCAGAAGTTACACTTACAATCTTACATTTAACTTAATGCTAACTTAAGTTATGATACAAATTTTATTCATATGTATAATTTTAAAATATGAGTATTATTTAATTACTAACCAGAATTAAATATTGCATTTGAATATTCCTTCAGTAAATAAGCGTTTTAAATTACGCAATTTTAATTACTTTCTCCATTGATTTACTTGTCAAATACTAGCAATATTTAGCAGCACAATACAGATATTGATCTTAGTTACTAATGCACTATTTATACTAAAGTGGATCTTGAGGAACTAACACCTCCAATATAACCTTTATCTTGCCCGAACTTTCAAAATTAAGCACAATAATCAACACCTTCCATGGTGGAGCTATCTTTATTTTCACATGAGGAATATGGAATAACCACGAAGGTCTGTAAAGTAATCTACTACATTAAAATATTTTGGTGGTTTCTTGCCTCTTACTTGGGCATACAACGAACACACACCAAATACAATCCTCTCCTGGGATTTAAACGAATGAAGCATACTAAATGCTAGATAAATTCTTGATCATCCTATCTATGATAATCGATCACTTGGGCTATAAACATACCCGAACATTATATTTTAAATCTTCCTCTCATGGAAAACAAAGCTTTTGGGGAGATCATTTTCATCCCACAAAATAAATACATTATAATTATTACCTATGCGAATATTAAGCATATGCCAATGCTATATCTGGGCAGGATAAGTAAATACACTGATTATAATAAACTTATGTTACAGGGTATACTTTGATCAACATCTGAAATCAATGGACATCATAGAATAAAAGTATACTAATTTTAATTTTAATAAAGGAACATTCAAAAATAGTTGGTAGCATACTATCTTAAACTAAATAAAGTGGATATGTTATTTAAGAATAATTAGGAATAACTTCCTCAACCCTTAAACCGCTAATTTTATCATTGGTTGTATCAGATAAAAATCAAATCTTTTAATTGGCCAACTCACAAACTGAAGACAAAGCCTATTGTTAAAACATATTCGCCTATAATATTAAATTCAACTCAGATACATTTATAAAAAGTATATAATTAATTTTTCAGGTCATGAAAAAAACGAAAGTTCTTTCAAAAATAAATTGCTATTTATTTATTCTAAAATATTCAACATCGGCAACATAAAAGTTATAATGTAAACAAAAAGATCGACTTTTACGTTATAGAAAAGTAAATATTTCTTTTTACTACAACTTCAATATTTGGACTAAAATCTTCAATATTTTTCGAAAATAATTTTGTTTTTTTATTATTCTCTCTGAAAATTATGTTTAATTTCCATAAATATTATTTAATAATAATTTAAATCGTATTCGAAATGAAAATCTCAGCGTTTTTCTTTATTTTCTTTGATCAGGCAGTTTCTTTGTTCTTTCCAGCCAATCAGAATGCCTTTTTCGGCTGAGAGCATGCTAAGAACCAATCACAAATAATGTTCCTTCTTTGTTTAGGTTTAAATGCATTTTTTTCTATTTTTTACTTCTAAAATAAATCGGAAGATGTCACCATCGTACAGAACTTTTAAAAACGAATTCAATACGTATTTAACGAAAATTTTCGTATGAAAACGAACTGAGTTAGAGTGATTTCAGATGTCGACGAGGAGCCTCGTCGGACACGGGAAAAGGGTTAATACAGTATAAATTCGTTTCAAAACTTTAACAAGAAATATTTTGTTATAGCATTTTTTTTTTTTTTTTTAGTTACTTCTGATAATTTTCAATATTTATTTTACCCCTTAAATATCTAAATAATTTTCTTTTACGTATCTAACATACAAAATTTCTACCTACAATTGTATGTAATAATTAAACATATTTTATAGATTTTTTTCTTTCGTGTTAAATATCAACTTAACCTATAATAATTATATTAAAACATACCTTTGTCATTACAAGGCTATTAAATATCACTTGACCATACAGACTTTAATCTATGTGATATAACAAAAAAAAATACATATCATTTATAACTTAGTTTTAAACAATCATTAATTAACAAGTGCATACACTCTCATTAGAAAATGTTTTTCTGTTGAGCACTTGGTCCAGGTGAAGAGCTTTATCCAGTCGTATTTCACGAAGCAAGTTTAAAAACAATAAATGCATGGTATTATTTCCTTTAGATAAAAGTTTTCTCTTATTTTGTGCGTTTAATAAATTAGGTAAAGAAAAATATAGCAGAATTGAAGATTAATTCTTACTTGAATTAAACCACTACAATTTTGGGATCCAAGAAAAAAAAATAGACTTCTAACATAGACGAATATTTGACTATAGACGATAAACATACACAATATTTTTTTTTATTGACGATACGTATACTTATTAGCTAGCTTACTTATGGACGAAAATGCGCAATTTTCCGAGAGATTATTATGATAATAACTGCAGTGATTTACATGTACATGAAGTTTTAATAATTCCAACTGATGTATAATATAATATATCATTTATTTTTATCATTAAGTCACTAAGATATTTGGTTTTGTTCATACTTTAGGAATTATAAATTTTTTTTTAACGGTAACTTCTCCATAAGAATTCCCCTATATAACTTTTCCTATATTTACTCTGAGAAAGTTTATATATATATTTTTTTTTAAAATATACAGGTGTGTAATTTAATCTTATTTATCATTATTATTATTTCCATACAATTCTTGGTGAATAAAACATATTTTAACGTATGTAACTACATTACTTGTAAAGGCAGACAATATTGAGAAAGAGCGCGAAAATGTTTCTAGTTGATTTTCCTTGGTTTCAAAATATTTCTTTCAATTATTTTTTTTTCTTTCTATACCAAGAAAATATCAATAAATGACATAAAGTTAATAAATAATTAATCTTTTCTTGGAAATCACTTCTTTTCCTTAATTTAGATATAATATAATTTTTCGTGACTCTTTTAGTTACATCTGTCATTTTTGAACTTTAGCGTGAGACAATAAATTTTTAAGTATAAAAAGTCTTTAAATAGGTAGATGGCAAAGAAAACCAGGATATCTTATCAAAAAAAATTTAGCCACACATTATATTATTAAAATTTTACTTTGATTACATTTATTTCTGTAAAATAAAATGAAAAAATTGAGTTACCAAATTTCAGCACTATTCCTTCCTTGAAAACTAAAAGCAGACTATATTTTTCAAAAAAAATGATCTTGATTATGAAATTAGTTGTTTCGTTTTGTTGTTGTTTTTTTTTTTTTTTACTTTAGCGACCTCTTCCAGAAAAATAATCATTTGATTATAACATAAACAAAAGAAAGGAAAAAACCTATTACAATCATATAGTTTTAGTATTATTTACCTGGATTACAAAGTAATTTGACAATATAAAAAAAATAATAATAAATACATTAAATTAACAATCAGTGATGTATAATTCTTTAAACATTATTTTTTTCTTTTTTTTTTTTTTAATTTTTTTTTTTTTTTTTTACAAAAAGAAATTACCAGAAGTTATTGTGCTTTATGATAAGTCACTCATCCACTCCCCTCTACCCATCCAAAATCAATTACTGTTTAGCTTTTATACCATATTAATTTGCTCTAGTTATTAATATCTCAATTAAATTATTCATGTTCTCTCTTTAAAAATGACATTGAGTTATTAAATCTATTAGTTATTCACCCAAAACATGCCAAAGTGAGTGAATAGCATACTTTATTAATTAATTATTACTATTGTTATTTTATCTTTTTATTTCTTTAAAGAATAGCATTGTTTTCCTGCAGAAATAATGCCAAGTAAACCAAGTGTCAATAACACTAGGTTACAATATATATATATATATATATATATATATATATATATATATATATATATATATATATATATATATATATATATATATATATAGAAAATGATAATCTGGACCAATTGATGAGGGCTGGTTCAGCATGAAATACTATATTGGTGATTATTTATTTTTTCTACATGTTTGTGGTCATGTGTATCAGTGGTATAAAATAGTGTGAACAGTTGAAGGCTGCTTTGAAATTCTGTGTTCAAATCCCCTATATTTAAAGATGAGAGGAATACTTTTATACTTAGAAATATTGTGACAATTACTTGAGTCTCAAATTTTCAGACTCAAACTAGAAATATTCTACAAGTATACTCTTATCACTGGCAGGCCAATGCCATTTTGTTAAGATAATTAATATAACTTATACATAAATGTATAGATTTCTAAATCACTCTATTGTTAAAAATACATTTTAATTGTAAATATTTTTTTAATTTAAATATAAAAGGAATACTTGTTTACTTAAACTTGTGGTGACAATTGCTCGAGCCTTGAAGTGTATTTCATAATATATTTTACCATTGCACAAACTGAACAGGCTGACACTTCTGTCATTATAATTAATAAAATTTTATATGTACATAAAAATGCTTAGATTTCCCATTCACTTTTATTTAAATATTCTAATTTATATAAAAAAATAATATATTATTTTTAATAATTTATTTAAATATAAAACTTATATATTGCCTATAGTTACAATAATTATGAATGACAAAATTGTATTTATCAATGGTATATTACAGAACTCACATGTATTATTCAGCTTAGAGTAGTGATAGAGTGGCTAACTTTGGAATGGAGATCCTAGGATTAATCCAAGAGCTCTGTTGTGCAAGATATTTTAATAACAATATTATCTTTCCTTTTTTTATTATATTGTATTATCTTTTTACATCTTTTATTAAATAGCTTTTTCTATTTTTAATAATGATAATGGGATTTTTTTTACTACATTATCTTTCTACACATTTTACTGAACAGTTTTTCCTTGGATATGGATTCCCACTTTTATAAACTCATAATTTATTTATAATTCACACTATAGTTTAAATCTAAGGAAAACAGAATGAATAAAAAACAATTTTTAAAAAGATATTATTGCTCATCAAAATATTTAATTCTTAACAAATTTCATGATGATATTATTTAATGCAATTCTCTTCATTGCAATAAAACCCTTATATGATTGCATTATATTAAAATCTAAAAAATTGACCTAGTGGTACAATCAAAGTGTTTGATTTTTTTATAGTTATCCAACATAACCTATAAATAAACAAAATAAAGGACAAAGCAGTTTAATTGCTTTTAAAAAATTATTGAATAAACAATCTAAGTATGAAAATTTAAAATTTCTTACCTTAAATAATACCTGGCTAAATGCATAATTATTGAACTATATAATATATTATAACAATATACCTATTATTAAGCCTAGACATTAATTTACAAATTAAAAAATGTTTATATTAATTCTCTTCTTTACACAAGAAAACCATTTATTCATTATTTATTTATCTATATTTTATTCACATATGGATTAATTAAATAATTTTTTTTACTTCATAATGTTTATTCCCAAAGGATCTCAAATTATAAATAAATGTTTAAAAAAGAGAAGTTTGCTATAATTTAGACTTTATTTAATACAAGTTAAGTTATAGTAGTTGTATATGAGAATTTGATTAAAATTATTAATTAATACTTAATTGCCAAAAGCCTGTAAAATTTCATTTTTATAAAAATCAAATAATTTATATTTTTATTAATCTCCAGGGTTTTTAAAATACTAACATTAAATGTGTGTATAGCTATATTAAAATTTATATAAAAGCATGACTAGATAATATATTGTAGAACTCCTATAATAATGTTGTGTGAAATTACAAAACAAAAAATGATATCAAAAAATGATAATACAGAATCAAAATTATTCACATGCAACTTAAACCAGCCATTGTTAACACTAGATGTAATTTTTTTAAAAATATACATTTGACATTCAAATAACAGAATGTGTTGCTAAAAGCTAAGTAGAAAAGGGTTTAATGCTATAACCCTTCCAATTTCTGCCTATAAATTTGATGAGCATGGTCTTACATGCAATTAGAAGTTTGAGTGTTGTTATTTTGATAGAATCCTATTTATCAACACTATTTCAAAGTTTTGATAATGAATTATATTTCATGAAATTCTTTCATTAAGAACTGGAAGATGAGAAATTTATCCCATTAGAAGATATATTCTTTTATCATTGATATACCAGAATTTCTTGAAAGAACTTGTTTATGATTTTGAGGAATCAAATGAAAATTTTTAGAAGATTGCATTATATTACAATCTATAAAGACAAGGACTTAGTATAAAAATAACCACTTGGAGCTAATTCATCCACTCTTTTTGTCAAACTTCATTGAGTACAGGATCTTGAATAAAAAAACTTTTATACAAGAACTTTAAAAAAGAAGAAGAAACTTTCCAAGAAATAATAAAATTTAACTTATTATTTTTTTGCATGCATTGGAGATAATATGTTTACTGGCCAGTTAAAACAACTTTAATAATATTACTTTTATTGATATATTTATGTGCACATGCATTACAATATATGAGTGTATGAATGAATAGAAAGTTATCACATATTGTATTACTAGTGTTTCACTTACCCAAAGAATAAAGCTTTTATGTAGCAACATTTATTTATAAAATTATTTGTAACAGTTCCCTAAGTTGATATCTATGAAATAATAGAAGCCATTAAATTATTAATGTCATTTGTTTATTACTTGTTTATCAATGATGTAAATAAAAGTTGGATGGTTTTCCATTTTATAAGTTCATAGTAGTTATTTTATACATTCACTCACATCACATTGACTTATAGTTACATTAATATTGGTGTTATTATCAATCTCCTAAGATCATTAATTATTTTAATTTTAAGTATATTTAAGTTAATAAAATATCCCTTTAACTTTAGATATACATTACTGCAGAACCTCATTTTGGGTTAATATTTATAATTGATTTTACAGATTTTATAAACAGTAATTTCATTCAATAAAATTTAGATAAAATATTAAGAGATTTTCAATGTGTAAGTTCATACCATTGAAAACTAGTACCTGAACTTAAAGAATACTCCTTTTACTTATCTCTAACATTACAATATATAATATGACTTAGTTATTAATAAGCCTTAAAAAATTAAATAATAAAGTAGTTTAAATATTTTTTTTATTTTAGGTAATAGAAAATGTGAACAACTTGTGTGAAGGTTCTGAAATAAATTTACCCAATGAATTGTTAAAACATTTATTTTTAACAAGTTTGAGATAATGGAATGGTAGATTTATTTCAATCATGTTATTTAAAATTGATCTAGTTTGAATGTCCTAATAAAATATAAAAGTTACATCAAAAAACAATGTATGAAGATATAAAATATCAAATTATATATATAATAAATTAATCATGGAATAAGAACACATAAAATATTAAATAATTGTATAAATATTTTATTATTGAAGAAATATAAATTTCTTAATAGAATATGTGAATAAGTTTATGCATGAGAAATTTTGAATGGGTTTTCAACAATGAACAATTTTTAATTAACTATCAACATGTCAGTTAAAGTTGATCTAAATATTGATAAATAAGTCTAAGAGTAATGTCAGATTTAAAACTGTTGTACTTCAGAAAGGATAATGAAAATAAGCTGGAGTCTTTTTTTATCCTGCTATGCAAAATGGAGCTTTGAAGCAAATCATTTTAGAAAATCATACTCTGGCTGTAGATAATATTTTTAGAAATTTGTAATTACTTATTAAGTGCAGAAAAAATATATGTAAATACTTTTCAGACAGGCTTTAATCTGAATCATATGTGCCTTGAAATTTATAATAGTCAAACAATATCTTTAATTGACAATAGAGGGACAAAACCAAACTGAAAAAAAAGGGGATGATGCAATGTTTTTATGTGTAGATATTTAAAAAAATTATGTTATTTGCAGGTTTCAGAAGATTGTTAAAAAAATAATATGGAATCTTATGAAAGAAAAAATTAAAAATTTTAAATTTACTAAATAAATATTTTTGTTTTAAAGTATTATTTAATTATTGTTTCAAAAATTATTTTTAAACATTAATTTGTTTTATTTTAGCATATAATTTAATCTCTGGATTTATTCTATAAAAATGAATGAATAAAACATGCAAAATATTTAACAAGCATGTTGAATAATGAAAGCCATATTTAACTTATTTTTTGAAGTGCTAGGGAGAAATATCTTTTAATTTACAAGTTTTATTTCATAAAAGGTCTTCTTTCCTTTACCTTTTTCTTTCCTAATTAAACAACTTACAACAATTATACAAAAAGCACATAGAAACAAATCCATAAAAATATACACTATGTAATTTTTCACTCATTTTTAATTAACCAATTAAAATTAATCAATGTTTTATATATATTCATATAGTTATGTTTATTATAGTTAATATAATTAATTTTATATATTTATTTCTATTATGTCTTTTAAACTATAATTAAAGAACCTAATAAAAAAAAATATATGAAACTAATTGCATTAACTACAACAAACATAACTGTATATATAAAACATCAGTTAATTTAACTAATAATTTATTAATTAAAAATGAGTGAAAACTTATACAACATATACTTACATGAGGTTTTCTTGTTCTCTATACATTTTGTATAATTATTATAAATTGTTTAATTGGGAAAGGGAAGGATAAGGGAAGAAACAAGATAGGGGATGATTTTTTTACCTTATAATTATATTTGTCATTCAGATTATTGTTTATTTTTGTGATTCTAGCATATATAAAAAAGAAATATGCTGCTATGTATATACTGTAAATTGAAGCTTTAGAATAGTTTACTTCACATTGATAATGGCTAAAAGTATTTGACAAAAAAAAACCTTTCTATATTATTTTTATAATCTGTATAGAATTATTGCTTTTATGTAATAATATTTTATTTTATATTATATTGTATGATTTATTTAAATATATGAAAAACAGCATAATTGATTAAATTGTTTTTATTTTTGTTGACATGTATATAATATTTTTAAAGGATTTAAGAGATTAAAATAGAGCTAAGTGGATATATCTTTAAAGGATATGTCAATAGACTGAGCTGTCTAACAATGTTGTGACATTTTTAGATAGCCAGACTATATCTAATTTAATTGACCATTTAATATTGCTTAGTAAAAGAATATCTAAATATTTTTATCTGCAGAATAAAACAAAAATCTCAGACTCTAACTATCTGGAAATTGGAAAATCTTCATGAGTACTGACTTTTAAGGAACTACCTGAAAGACTTTTGTTTTGCAGTGGGCAAGTCAAAGACATTGTACCTTAACTTTACTTTATAAAAATGCAGCAGTAAAATCACCAAACAAGACGTTCTGATAAATAAAGTTTTTGAGAGGTTTTGACCAATATTTTATTGTCTAGTCTATAATAGTTTGACTTGCACTACCAATCAATAAAAAAGGTACTTAGGTATTCTGGTTGTATATCAGCTGCCTAAAAGTCTTCGGAGTTCACTTGAACATCCTTGGATTTAAAAAAGTTGTCACCAAGATTCAAAGCCCTGTCATTGACATATACGCAAATGAATGATTTAGCTACTAATATTGAACTCTTCTCTGTGTGTATATATATATATTATAACCTACACTCCCAGCACCGCTCATATACATTACATGAGCGAAATGCCCAGGTGCCAGTTCTATTAATGAATAGAACAATATAACAAAATATATAATACAAATTATTACTGACACTCTTCAATTAAATCTATGTTCCGCTCAGCTCAGTGGGAGGCTATAGGCAGTTCATAAGATATATGATAATAAATGAATAAAAGAAGAAATATTACAAAACATTTAATATAATGTAAATTCCTTTGTTAATTAATTATATGATAAAGAATCATAATGTTTATTTGGTACAGTCTATTAAAATATACTTTAAACTTAATTTCTTTCTTTATCCAAGTATAACATATATCAGCTTGCTATAATTATATTCTTAAACAATTCTATGACTTGGCATATTATAATCTAAACATCTACTTTAATGCCAAACAAGAAATAAACAATAAGATCTCAGGGAATTTTAACAAACACAGTTGAAGTAAATAAACTACATTGGCCCATAAGTTATACTTTTAAAGTATGATAAAAATGTAATGAAACTAATTTACTAAAATATTTTACTGTATTTCAATAATAAGATAACGACAGAGATAGGGTATTTTAATCTCATATCATCATCTAACAAATATACTGACTTGGCAACCTTTCTAATATGTTTATCCAGTGGCAAATGTTCTTTTATAATGTTTGGATTAAGAAAAACAATACTGTCAGACACTAGCAAATTTAATATTATAACTCTAAAATAATATATCTATTTTATAATAGATTTATGAAATGTGGAGATGTGGAAATGGAAAACACGAATGTACACAAGAATAACTCAAGACACAGTTCTTAAGATTTTAAATAACTAAAACAAATCATTTATTACAATAAAATAAACTTGGTTTAACATGATATTTACAAATGGACTATTTGTTTTACAGATTTTTAAATTATCAAATAGATTTTTAGCATCAGTTTGGGATTATCCCTACTATCAAAGCAAATTAATAACAAAACTTAAATATCCTGACTTTGAACACATGCTTTGCCTACATGTTTCATCTACATGACAATAAATAAATAACATATTATATTATTAGCACACAAAAAAAATACTTTTGAGAGGATATTATTCTTGATTAACAAAATAAAACAACTTTCTCTAATTGACTACATAATCACTTTCAATTACGTATATCCTTTATGCATTCTGATGATTTGATGATTTATAACCTGTATTTAAATAAATACACTGTATTTTAAAATATTTATTCCCGTTTTAATCTCAGTACTTTATACTTTATATTTAAATGAATGTAATATATTTCAAAAAAAAATTTATTTCTCATTTTAATTTCAATAATTCTATACTTTATATAAGCGATATTATTTATATTACGCATGTGTGTGCACGTTCAAGCAGCAATAATATAAAACAATCTTTCTATAAACTCTCCATTTATTAAGAAAATATCATACAATTATTTTATTTCGAACAATGTCGTAATTCATCAATAAAATAAGACACTAATATTACATCAACAATTAATCTAACAATTTATCTGGCCTCATATTAATTAACACAAAGCTATATTTTCATGATTATACATACTATACGTTATAAGGGAAAACTACATGAGGAGCAAATAAACTCTTACTGAACACTATTACAATTTCTCATTACCAAGAATCTAAGAAAAACGTCACAGAACTTCCTAAACATCATTTAATCATACTTCAACGATAACTCATCTACTTCTAAATACATTATTGTTGGGGAATTATTCCTCATCACCAGGCTCTAAGAAAACATCAATTCAAAATATCATTTAATCATACACATATAATATAAACTAGGCTCTACTCATGGAAAATTATTAACATATACTAAATAAGCAAGATCTTTTATCCCTACAGACATTATAATGCAATCAGATTTCTTTCTATTCTCATAGCTTTTCTAAATATCAAACATTATAAATACACACTGGCAGATAAATACATACAGATAACATACCAATCCGTTCAACTCAGTAGAATACGACAGTGTACGAAATTTATGCATAAAATCTTCACAAACTAAACTTTATCAAACAAATATCATAATTGTGCAAAACAAACACACACCCGCGAATAAAAAGTATATATAATATTAACTCTAAATTACACACTAGGCAGGTAACATGATAATTAAATATTGCATTAAGGTATAACTTTTAATTTAATATTTATAATTATTATGAATGAACTTTCTTTCATATCTTGTAAACCACTTCTATTATAAGTTCGTTGATTTAAAAAAGAACAAAATTTTCACTTTGAGATAATAAAGTATATAAAATAAATGTAAACCTCTCTAATAATATATTTTAAAAAAATATTTCTTTCTTTTACTTCATAAAAGATTAATAAGACCTGTTTGAACACAATCAATTTTTACCAGCATACTCCTCATTAGGATACACTTCAGAGACGTTCTTGATGGTCAAAATATCCAAATTATAAATAAACATAATAATAAATAAAGCCTATCTACCTATCATATACATTAATTATGACAAGCAATAAAAAAGAAAATAAAGAAACAAAAGTTATTAGTTTCGTAATTTAAAATAAAAGTTCACTTGCAAAGCTCGGTTCCAGGTTTATGAAACAATATGGGACACATTCCAAACTGAATTTTAAACTAAAATAAACTGCTGTAGGATAACCAAACAAATATAGTCATGCTTAAATAGGACTCAGCATCTTCAATGTTCATAACAAAGTTATTTAAGTTACTGTATCATACATAAGCAATCAATTTATCTTCTATTATGACGAGAGTATAATAAATTCTTAACTACTGTTGAACAGGAATTATCTCACTTATTTCATTGTAGTTCTAAATTGAATACGTAATTATTTTTAGTAGTTTATTGAATAGCATTTAATAATACTTTGTTTTATTTTCCATCTTTATCGAAGAGAACAAAAATTACCCGCATTTCTATCCTTCTATTCGATTTAAACAGATATTTAATTTGAAGTAGCTCACATTTATTTCCTTCATTTAACATACGTATTATTTCCAGAAATACCAGACAAACAAATACTGTCATCTTTTTATGATGAATTTAAACATGGCATGATTTATCAAAATATGCATGTCCTTAAGTCTATATTTAATTCTCACAAAAACATAACATGGAAAATAGTGGAGAATCAAAATATATTCTGTAAAATAGTTCTGCATGTGTTTTCCAGATATATTAAAGAACACACGTTGGTTAATGACACAACAATAATATTCATGCAATTTATTCCTATTTAAAATGATAATTAAGTGAAGTAATGTAGACTGGATGTTATTAACATAATTTTTAAAAGAGCAATAGTCATGAAGAGGTTAAATTCAAAATGTTTAAATTAAGGAGAATAAAGTAAACTGAGTACCCTTTTAAAATTTAAAACTGCATCCTGAAATTAACTTGTCCCATAATAAATTTCTTGGGATCCTTTAGAAATGTTACTCCAAAGTCTTTTTTAAAATCAATTTGACTTCAGCAACTGGTTTTTACTTTCACAATAATCAGCCACTGTTTTTGGCTACAATTACATTACATAATATGCAAATTTTTCACTGGAGATCTTTGTTAAAAAGCTCTCTTTTGCAAAGTTCATTTTCTTCCACCAGCTTACTCCCACACATTTTCTATCTCAGCTAATTACATATTCAAAAAAAATATTTTCAAAAAAAAAAATCACTTTGATTTTTTAGAATTAAAATCAAGATTAAAAATATTAATAAAATAAATAGCTTTTACAAACTTGAAAGAAAAATGAATATTAATTAACCATTAAATAAAAATGATTAATAATTTATTTAATTTGTAAAATAATCTATTGATTCAACTATCTATTAATCATTGGAAAGAAATATATATTTGTTAAATTATTTAAGATAACTACTGTAATTTAAATGTTTTTTATTGTGCATGTACTATTGTTTGCTGTTATTAAAAGATGAAAATGATGCGGAGTCATACATGCATGCACATGTACTACAACCTAAATATTAAACTATCTTAACTAAATATAATTGAAATGGCTATTAATTGATGACAAAAAGATGATTATCAATGAATAAAGGATTTTGAAACTATTCAACCAATATTACAATAATATAAAATAACTTTGCATCTTTCTGACAAAATGTATCAATTCCATTAATAAACAACCCCTCTTCCTTATATTAAATACCTCATTAACCACACTAATAATAATGAATACCTATCAAGTGGTCAATAAAATGCATAAGCAATCCATATCTAAGCTTTAAACAATCTCCAGCAAAAAATTTTAAAAATTCTAAGGCTATTTCATTTTTTTTTAATATAATATAACTATTCAGTTAAGATACAAAGTATCTTAAACCCTTGTGCCCATTCAGATGGTCACTATATATATGTGTGTATGTATTTATATATATATATATATATATATATATGTGCCCATTAATTTTATGTATATATGTGTGTGTGTTTTAGTCAGATATTCTTATAACAAAAGAATAATCTGATAAAAAATGTTTTGACAATTAGAAAGCCTTGATATGCATTGATAGTTTAACTCTGCCTATTTTCTTCGTTATGTGCATTGTATTGATTTATATAAAAAGTCCATTATATAGCACCGCTAATTGTTTTCATCTTCACTAACATATTTAAATTCAGAAAACAAAGCCAAACTTTGTATAGCTGAAGGCCCAGCACAGTTTAATGCAATGGAAGAATATCAAATTCTGCAGTGTAAGGTCATACAGATGGATTTCATTTCTGGAATTTTTAGCATTCAGTCTTCTTACAAACTCTTAAACAATAAAGAAATTTAATTATTCTATTATTTGCCCTTCGTGACTTGGTGCAGTCATGCAATGGTAGAATGTCAGAATTTGAAGCATAAATTGGAGATTCAGTACTGGAACTTTTTACATCGGTGGACAATAAAGTGATTTGATAAAACTACATTTATAAAATAGTCTACAGTTTTTATATTAGTTTATAATCTAATTGTAAAAATAATTAAAACATATATATTTTTTTCAGATGAGTCTTTAGCAAAAGAATACATAAAAAAACAGGGAAAAAAATATTTTGTAAGATTACAAATATGATTTTTTTCTACAGTACAGGTAATATATAGGGGTTTAAACTCAGACTTTCACATGATCCTCAACTATCCATGCTCTCTCATACTGCTGATATACCTGATCACATACATGTCAAAAAGATAAATAATCACCAATATCCATATTTCATGCTAAACCAACACTCATTAGTTGGTCCAGATTATCATTTCCACACATATATGCAATCAAAGCTCAACTTATATTAAGACACCCAATCTTCATATTTTAATGAACAGGCTTCAAAGCAGTCCACCCCACAACTCTTCAGCCATCCATTTCATTGAAAATCTGAGGAAATGCTCAAATCCCACTTTAATGCCAATCTTTTCATCCTACCCATGTTCACCACAAGTCACTCTGATCCTTCCTGTACAGGACATAATCCATTTTCATACATATACAAGAGATGGGCAGACATTAAAGTCTTCGTATGACTAGATAACTTGTTAAATATAGTGGTAGAAAAAAGTGTATATCTTGAATTTAAGGGCACAAAAATATTTTTTAGAAAAAGTAGGGTTATAAAAATTATATCACAGGGTAACTAATTAAAGATTTTTATTATCCAGCTTTTTATACAAGTGGAAAAAATTTATTTACTGTAATTTATATAAATTTCGATGTTTTAAAATATTTGAGAATTGAAAATTAATTCGAGATTATAATATATATTTTTTTGAACAAATAAAATCATATTTTTATTGCAGACACCAATAAATCATGAATTTGGATTATCAGGACCAAAGTTGAATCATTGTCTACAAAAACCTTTTAACTAATGAAGATAATATTTAAGTGGAAGCTTGGAATATTATCTTATTTAGTTTCATTATTTCTTGATTACAGAAAAGAAACTTACTAGTGACAACTTAGAAAAATAAAAATAATTTCAGCCAGTAATTTCTATGGATTATTCACTTACAAATATATCTAACAATATACTGAAGTTTTTATGACATGATAATATCTCAATATTTCAGTCAAATTTATGGGTAAATAAATATCTAATTCATTTTACTTTAAGATTGAAGTAAAAAAATAAAAATAAAACATAAAAAGTGATATCAATAAGCATTTAATAAATTGTGAAAATACTGATACATGCATATTAATATTGTAATAGGCAATAGAAAATAGCTATTCTGTAATTAATTAATTAAAATAAAACCAATTTAAGCTACTGCAACTAATTTTAAGTTTAACTAAAGTTCTTTTTTTAAATGCTTTTTGTTAATTTAGAAATACTATTTGTTTATTTGCTTATTGGCTAAATTCATGTAATCAGTTTTTAACATATTTCTATTGTATCAATTTTTTGAAAATTTTGTACAAATATTAAGTACTAGTGACACTGCAATATTTTAGGTTTGACCTGCTGTTTGTCTAAGCTAACAGTATTGGAAGCCAAATTTCAAACAACATTGATAACAATTCAATAAATTTTCAGTGAAACACAATAGATAGAAATTTTTATTTAAATATATTTTCATTGAATTTCATAACTAATTCATTAAAAAGCATTTTGCAATTAATTAAAATAGAAAGAAAAAGAAATGATATAATTTTAATTTCTCTTGAATAGTTATTCCAAAATTTGCTTTTTAAAAAAGCTGTTTTTATAAACACAAAACTCTTGTAAATAATTATGAATGCATATGAATTTCATTTCAAATATTGAAATTAAGTCAACACTGTTGATTGTCAGTTTTTAAATTTGAGTACCAAAAACCTGGTGCACTGCTTTTATTTAATTACCAAAAATTATTTTATTTCTTCAGTCACAATTTTGGTTGTTATATCTAACTTGAAATAAATTAATTAATACAATCACTAGTTTTATCAATTATATTACTAGCTTTAAAACTAATAATTGAATTAATTAATTTATGGATGTCTTATGATTTTATTTCAAGTTACATATAGCAATCAAAATTGTGTTCGGAAAAAAAAAATACTTTTTGATTTTAATTCATTCCTCATCAGATTAAATAAAAGTATTTTGTAAAATATTTATTATTTATATTATTTGGTATTTCTTTCAGAATCTTCCATTTTTATTAGTGTTGTGAATTTAATACATACTATATCTCTATTTCTATGTTGCAATTTTAAAATATTATTTAAAATGTCTATATCATTTCTATTAGATATAAATTTTTTCATATATATTAGAAGTATTATAAATAATCAATTATAAAATCAATAATTTTTGGTGCAAACAGCATAAATTATATACTATTAAGAACTTATTACTAAAAGTTATAATATTAATAAACCATGAGAGTTTTAATTTATGGACATGATATTCATAAAATTCAAATTAGTATATACTTTCTTTTTCATCTTCAAATATCTTTTGATAGCTGATAAAAAGATTATAAGCAGAAATGAGTTCAGAAAGATATGGAAACAATTCTATTATGTTCAAATATTTTGGAATGGGAAGCCTTTTTTCTGTCAAGGGCCATTTGAAAATTTATAATAACAGTCATGGGTAAGAAAAAGTTATTGACTTAAAAATTAGTCTGCTACATTTGATCAAACATTTAATTAATTTATTCCTAATTATTAGGGATAGGTAAGCTTTTCAGCTGGCAGGCCAATTTCAGCTTGCCCTTTATGATGCTATAATTTTTTTGTGAATTAAAAATAAAAGCAATATCATTATTATTAATGTCTGGTGCACCTTTAATAACAGTGTCCAATTTGCCTAGTAGCTATTCTTCATGGCATATTTATATTATTAAAAAAATTGTATGTTCTGTACAGATTAACTCTTCAGCAATTATGATGCAGTAAATTATAAACTCCCCTTCAGAGAATGTTTTTGAAGTTTCTGCTTCTTTTTAAAAGAAAATGTAGTTTGCCTTCACAGAATTTTCTGACTTGTTTGAACTTTTTATGCAGCATATCAGCCATTTGATGCAGCTCATTTTCATGTTTTTTTATTTTAATATATTTCCCCAACAATTTTGTTGTAATCATAATGTTTAATAAATAATGTTATTTATTAGCTTCAATACTTTCCAGACATATCAAACATATACCTTTCTTTCTATATCAACAAATATGCACTGATCCACTTTAATTGAAAGACATAGTTTTCTGTGTCATTTTTTTTTATTTTACTCAGTGTAACCATTGTAAAATAAATGCAAAATAATAATAATAAAACAAAATAAAATTCTAATTTTATTTCTGCAAATATATAATTATATGCAAAAGTCATTATAAATGCAAGTAAAATGTTCTCTGCATTATAGATTAAATTTGTACTCAGATAGACCACACAATGTACATAGTTTATTGGAATATTGAATTTTTGATAGAATGAAGTAGAACTACTATAAAGATTGGCTGTAATTGCAAAAATAAAGATTTTATCTTACTTAATTTTTAACTCAATATTTGAACTACATGCACGTTTATATATTTTTGAAAATGTTCATTGGGCATACTGAAAGCTTTCAGGAGTCAGAGATTGCCCCAGGGCTGAAGGTTTCTCAACCTCAAGTTAATTAATCATAGACATACTGAAAGTTCTAGTTTTGCTTGTACAATTACTATTATTGGATTTAAAAGATTATTGATAAAATATTTTTAAAGCATTTACAGAAACAATGTATTTCTTTCATCTCAATGATTTAGGATTTGAATACAAATAAAATTTAATAATTATTTTAAATAAGTGAAAATTTTTAAGTGTCTTATGATTTTTTTAACCTAGAAAATCAATTGATAATTAAGCTAGTAGATGTATACCCAAATAATTTTAGCTGATTGAGATAATAAATTGATCTGATTTATAAACAAGTACTGATGGCTTGAAGATAAACAAAAATATTATTGAAATATAACTCAGCCTTCAACTAAAGATAAGCAGATGTCATACTAATATGGAAAATGTATCTATAATTTATTTTTTATCACAAATAGTAGATTTTGCATTTTATATATTGAATATAAAGAATTTAAAATACAATATTAATTATTTTTTTATAAATATATTCATATAATTTTTAATAGTTCTTTCTTTTAATTTTATTAAAAGAAGATAAAAATCTTTAAAATTAATGATGATATTGATTTATAATACATATCAAATAGTTTTACAGTATAAATATCAATAATTTTTGCACTAAATTATTCTAATTATAATGCAAATATTAATTTGTAATTATTGATGTTAAATAATGCAAAAATTATTCATTTAAGTATTAATGGAAATTAAATAATAATTTTGATAATATATTTATGTGCAGTATAAGTTTTTATTCAAATACTTTTGAGTATTATTTTATAAAAGAATATTATTTATATGTTGTAAATTTATTAAAGAATATAAAAAATATTATCTTTGCAATTGAATTTTACAATGAAAATACGCTAAATTATTAATAAGGTTTTTTAGAAAAAAATATACATAACATGAGAAAATAAAAATGTCTGTGAAGTGCTAATACAATATATACTGACTTTATATATATATATATATATATTATGTCTAATTTCTATGTCAACATATTAAACGTTATTGTTGTAAAACATTACATATTATTTAGATATGATACTTTTAAATGCCTTTACTCCAAATAAAGTTATTTATTATGTTACAAATGTGAGATTTTTTATCCACAAGAAAATTGGTACTTTGTTTTAAAATATAAATATCAGCAGAACTAATAAAGCATTGTTAGCATCTATAATGAATTGAATTTTGTTCTCACAGATGTAATTGTATATTTAGATTCCTATATAAGAACTTAGGTCACTAAAAAAGTGGAATCCATTTGAATTTGCACATCCTAATTTTGAATATTATGTGTTAAACTACAAAGTTTCAGATATTATAAATGTATGTATGTGTAATAATAACCAGAGAAGCAGCTTGAGCAGGATCAATATGTATAATTGAATTATACTTTAGTCACCAAACATTAATACATCTTTACAGGGGGAAAATGACTGCTTTTTTCTACAAGCTCAAAGCAATGTATGGGAATTAATTTGTATTATAGTAACAAGAGGAGTGAATATTAAATTAACTATGATATTTAAGGCAAATTATGTTCAACTTAAGTAATATTAAATTTATAGAAAAGTGTTATTTTTATTCACGTTAAAGCTCTGCAAATAAATTATCTTATGAAAAGTTTGTAAAGATAAAAAAATTTAATGCTATAAAATATGTGTAACAGTTAGAAAGAGATCACATCTGAGCTTAATCAACAAGTAAAATGTGTATTATTCAATGTAAATTCAGTCTAATTTTACCAAAAGAAAATAACTATTTATTTATGGACAGCCATTTACTTATGCAGGCCTAAGATATTGTATGGGAAGTTAAGAGCAGTGAATATTAATTAAATCATCTACAATATTTAAGACAATTTACATTTGAATTGTCTGATACATAAATTTACTTGTAATAGTATTTCTGCTCATTTTAAATTCCTGTAAATAAATTATTGTGCATAAAATTTGTAATGTTAAAAATTTGCAGTATTCCAATATAAGTACCTTCTAGAGAGATTGATTTCAAAAATTATCAATAATATTCCCATATACTAATTTGGCCAAGTAGTAACTATAGAGCAGTTTAATAATTATATTGACAATTCTCATAGTCCAAGTTTCTGTTTGTTATATCTTGTAAATTTGTAATATTTTATTATATAAATTAGATGTATGATAATTTATTTGTAGATAAAATAAATAAAAATAGTTTTGCTCTGCAAATTTAAATACCAGTAGATTCAATATAAGTTGCTTAAGTATCACGAATGATAAAATATTTGTTCTCCCTGGTTGTTACAATTCAAATTATTTATTCATATAGCATCAGTGAATATTCAGTTGTTTACATCAACAATATTCAGTGCTATCTCTCTATCAATTACATATATTATAACACTGTCATTTTCTATTATTATACAGATATAAACTTAGATTTCAGGTTTATCTTATGATTGTAACTGATTGTTACTAGTATAATATTATGAGAATTTCAGCAGGATGTCATTATCCATCATCTAGAGTTTTCTGATAATGAGATTAATGTTGTATATTTAATTCCAATAATTGATGAGTTGAAGATTTGTGGTTTGTTTTGTTTTGTTACAAATATGTTCATGTTAGCAATATGAACTTTAGACATGTATGACATTAGTTTGAGATATAGGGCATCTGATAACAGTAACAAAACATCATTTGTTGTATAATAACTTACAATCTCATTATTAGCTCTTCACCAACTCCTTACAACTTATTGCTAATTTATACCGATCTTGTGGTAATTGTGCACACTACTTAATAATTTTATATTAATTGCTTACAGGCTCGTCATAATTTCAATGCTGATTTTTTTTTTCTAAATCATATTTTGTTTAAACTTTTATATCACGTTTTGCTATGTTTTATTATTAATTCAACATTTTAAAAAAAAATCATTCTTTATGCAGTTTGTATATAATACTTTATAATTTTTTATTCTCTTCTAGTTTTGAATGATCAACAATCTGCATTAAAGTTACAAATGCAATTACAATGCACACTTTAAAAATTAATAATAGAAATTCTACTTGCACATATAACCCTTGACTTCAATTAATTTGATAATGAATACAATAACAAATTGTACAAAAAATTAATAATTTAAACAATTATATGTGTATAAGTTTATTATTTTAGCAGATTATGAAAACCTTTATAATAAATATAAGTAAATTTTATTTTTGACATGTGTATGTGTGTGCATAATATTTGGTGTATATATATATATATTGTAGTATTAGAATTTGAATT
Organism: Epiperipatus broadwayi; assembly: GCA_028023455.1. Taxonomy (NCBI): domain Eukaryota; kingdom Metazoa; phylum Onychophora; class Udeonychophora; order Euonychophora; family Peripatidae; genus Epiperipatus; species Epiperipatus broadwayi. The sequence goes on from JAQFVV010013246.1 coordinate 81,287, forward strand.
TAAACTTGGTGACATTACTTACATAAAAATTGTGTTAGGTTCTTTTCAATTCTAAGATCATCTAAAATAATTTAAAAGTAATTAAAATGATTTACCATGTCTTTAAATACTGATTTTAAAAATGCATCATAATATAAAATGGCTGTGTGTATTTAGCAAATGATATATTAAATTTTATATTTTTTTTATCATGGTAAAATTTTGATAGTAATTTTGACTACTTTGTTCTATGAATGACACAATAAAACTAATGACATAAATTATGTTGGAAATACGTCAATAAAAATAAAGTTTCTTGCTGACTTTATTTCATTTTTTACTGCTTACATTCCCAAAAATATTTTTTAACATGAACAAATAGAGTAAAACATTATTGCTAAAGTATGTGTGTGCATATGTATTTATGTGTGAGCATGATCAGCAGCTTTAAATTATATGTATATAAAATATTATTTTAAAATAAGTTATTTAAGATAGATACTTGAAATATTAACAATAGTGGATACAATAAATAAATAGAAAGGAATGTCTATTTTATGTATGATTTTGATTATATTTTGTATTTTGTCTATAAACTTATTTATTTTAATTGTTTTAAAACATTTTGTTAATATTTGTTTTGTAAAGTTTCAAAAAATATTTTAATGATATGGAACATTAGTGTATTAAAAAAAGTTCTTTCATTCATATACATGGATAGATTTGACTCTTAAATCATGGAAATGAGTAAAATTAAATTTTACAGCATATGATGTTATAAAAACAATATCTACATGATTACATGTGACATCATTGAAAGAAAACTATTTAAGCCCCTGATCTTAGATTAGATGCTGTCTTTCCTTTATGTCCCAACAGATAAACAGCCCAAAAGTTAGTGCATATATGTAACTATGTTATTTGAAATAAAATGAATATTATGTGGTAAAAGTCCCAAACACCTCTTTCAGAAAACTTCACAATTTTCTATGAATCCAGATATATAATGTCAAATAAATTTATCTCATTGTGATAGTGTTATACAAGAGTGGAATAATATAGTATAAATTCACAAAAAGTTAATAAGTACTATTGTTGATATATAAATAATGCCTGGATTAAACATCATAATCTGCTGAGTATGCAATACTTTATTAAAACTGAAAGTAAATCTTAAAAAATTTTTTTTTCTGGAAAGCTAGTCACTTATAATAATTATGGATTACATTTAACATTACTGTACACAGAAGGTGTTGTGGGAATTTTCAATGGCAACATGTAGATTTGAACTGTGAATTATTTTTTATTTGTTTTGTTTATATAAAATGCATGCCAGTGGATTACAAAATATGGTTGTAAATAAAAAATACTGTTTCCTACAGCAAATTTCAACTTAGTTAACATACCCTGTAAGTGAAAATCAAAGATTACCAGGTAATTCATTTACTTTACAAATTGTTTAGGTAATAATATATGTCTTCATTTAGTATACAAAAGTATTTTATTACCAAAAGAAATTAAAGTAAATATTAAATAGTAAAAACAAAAAAATACTTATTAGTGATAATTTTAGTTTATTTTAAAAAAATATGTTTATTTGTTTTTTCATCTATATTAAAAAAAGGAAAAATAAGTTTACATGTATAAATATTTATGAATGATATTAATAAAAGTATGGACATTTAATAATCATTTGTAGTAAAAATGTCTTTATGAAATATAAATTAATAAGCCTATGTTTATTTTGATGATAAAATAGTATACAATACTGGTTAAATCTTGAAAATTATGTATTTATACATTTACTTTAGCAGTGTTTGGTCTAATATGTGACCTATTGCAGTTTTTTTGGTGTATTATCTGCTGCACATGATTGTGAAGTTCACATAATATAATAAGTTTAATAAATAAGTAGAACTCAATTTAAAGATAACTTTTTGATAAGGAATACTTTATTTACTTATTTAATATTTATATCTTATATATTTTATTAATAATAATAATAAATTTTAATGTTACCTAATTAAATTAATGTCTATAATTATTCATAATAGGTTGCTTTACTCATTTATTTTTTTAAATAATGAATAGAAATGAGGAGATAATATTCATTAAATAGAGATAAACTTTACTTTTTGATGTTGCTAAGAAATTATTAATTACTACTAATTAACAATTCCTGAGAGAAAAACTTGCTTAGCCTCAGGAATTGTTAATTAGTAGTAATTGATAATTTCTCAGTAGCATCAAAAAGTAAAGTTTATCTTTATTTAATGGGTATTATCTTCTCATTTGTATTCATTATTATAATAACAATCCATATAAAATTTAATTCAATATATATATATATATATATATATATATATATGAAAAACAAAAACAAGTTAATCACGTAACCTGCTATCACTTGTTATTTATGTTCAAAAGATGGTGCTATACCAAAACCACCGAACAAGTGTAGATTTGTTTACATAAACGAAAGAGTCAGAAATTAACTACCTCTTTCATTTGCTCACCCCCAGATCAGCTGATTTCAAGCTGGTTTGCTCTCCTCAGTGGGGGATAGAGTATAGAAACTAGATCTAAACACTGACTCTCAAGTGTTTATGCAAAACGTTTCTATCAGATTGCAAGCGTGAATTTTTCAGACCGGTAAAGTTTTCAAACTCAGCCTAGCAAGTCAGATATTTATATGGGTCTGATCTCAGTTCAGAATCACCAAATAATCAAAGTCTCTGCAATATATATCATTGCAAGAAAACTTTAAAGGTACATTTATGAAAAACAAAAACAAGTTAATCACGTAACCTGCTATCACTTGTTATTGCATAAACACTTGAGAGTCAGTGTTTAGATCTAGTTTCTATACTCTATCCCCCACTGAGGAGAGCAAACCAGCTTGAAATCAGCTGATCTGGGGGTGAGCAAATGAAAGAGGTAGTTAATTTCTGACTCTTTTTTCGTTTATATAAACAAATCTTACACTTGTTCGGTGGTTTTGGTATAGCACCATCTTTTGAACATAAACTTGTTTTTGTTTTTCATAAATGTACCTTTAAAGTTTTCTTGCAATGATATATATTGCAGAGACTTTGATTATATGGTGATTCTGAACTGAGATCAGACCCATATAAATATCTGACTTGCTAGGCTGAGTTTGAAGACTTTACCGGTCTGAAAAATTCATGCTTGCAATCTGATAGAAACGTTTTGCATAAACACTTGAGAGTCAGTGTTTAGATCTAGTTTCTATACTCTATCCCCCACTGAGGAGAGCAAACCAGCTTGAAATCAGCTGATCTGGGGGTGAGCAAATGAAAGAGGTAGTTAATTTCTGACTCTTTTTTCGTTTATGTAAACAAATCTTACACTTGTTCGGTGGTTTTGGTATAGCGCCATCTTTTGAACATAAATAACAAGTGATAGCAGGTTACGTGATTAACTTGTTTTTGTTTTTCATAAATGTACCTTTAAAGTTTTCTTGCAATGATATATATTGCAGAGACTTTGATTATATGGTGATTCTGAACTGAGATCAGACCCATATAAATATCTGACTTGCTAGGCTGAGTTTGAAGACTTTACCGGTCTGAAAAATTCACGCTTGCAATCTGATAGAAACGTTTTGCATAAACACTTGAGAGTCAGTGTTTAGATCTAGTTTCTATACTCTATCCCCCACTGAGGAGAGCAAACCAGCTTGAAATCAGCTGATCTGGGGGTGAGCAAATGAAAGAGGTAGTTAATTTCTGACTCTTTTTTCGTTTATGTAAACAAATCTTACACTTGTTCGGTGGTTTTGGTATAGCGCCATCTTTTGAACATAAATAACAAGTGATAGCAGGTTATGTGATTAACTTGTTTTTGTTTTTCATAAATGTACCTTTAAAGTTTTCTTGCAATGATATATATTGCAGAGACTTTGATTATATGGTGATTCTGAACTGAGATCAGACCCATATAAATATCTGACTTGCTAGGCTGAGTTTGAAGACTTTACCGGTCTGAAAAATTCATGCTTGCAATCTGATAGAAACGTTTTGCATAAACACTTGAGAGTCAGTGTTTAGATCTAGTTTCTATACTCTATCCCCCACTGAGGAGAGCAAACCAGCTTGAAATCAGCTGATCTGGGGTGAGCAAATGAAAGAGGTAGTTAATTTCTGACTCTTTTTTCGTTTATGTAAACAAATCTTACACTTGTTCGGTGGTTTTGGTATAGCGCCATCTTTTGAACATATATATATATATATATATATATATATATATTAGGTAATTAACTCTTTAAGGAAATGCCTGAGGAAGTAAATGATATTATAAATTATTAATATGATTATAAAATAAATAATTTAATGATATAAGAATATTTAAATATTTATTAACTTTAAAAATATAGTTTGAATTTGATAAAATTATCTTCATAATTTAAAATACATTCTAATAAATTAATGTATTTATTGGTTGATATAATCTAAGATACACACCTTTATTTTGTATTAATACATATTATAGCTACCTACCCCAAATATTACATAAAACAGTCTACATAAAAAGAATACCAATTTCAGCTCATATGATCCCCTTTCAATCACTAGAGATTGTTATATTTGTTTGCCCAACTATGGCCTGATAAATCATTTTGTCTGAAAAAGTACTTTTACAATTGGTGCCCCAAGTGTGGCTTGAATAAAACCATTTATCTGAGAATACCATTATAATATATAAAGAGAGGTAGTTAGATATATAGTTAGATATTAATATATAATAATATAAATTATTACATTTATTTATGACTGAATTTATTATTAACTTATTTTAAAATTAAATGTTATAAGAGCAAAATTATTACTATTAAATTTTTTTATTATTAAAATTGAATTTGCAGCTTTAATTAAAAGTATATAGCTATTGAAACTATAAATAATTATAAGATTGTAAAGCACTATTTTTTTTAATTATTACTAACTTTTTATAAATTAATTACTAATAATTTACTAAGTATTTCCATTCTTTTTCAACTTTTTATTAAATCTTTACAAGCTATGCATTAACTTCCTACACATGATTTACAAATTCTTTAAAAATTATATCTTATTAAATTTTATTTACCTAACTCATAATAAAGCTCACTACAATATATTTACTAAATTTGTATAGATTTCTCATAAACTCACTATTAAATGTTTATTCTTAGTATATGTGCAAAAAAATAAAACACTTAATTTGGAGATGTATGGATTAATGGCATTACTAAATTAAGAACATAATAAAGATTGCTGCCTTTAAAATATGCAAGTGCTTCCAAAAACTTGAGCAAATATTAAATGTAAATGTAAATACTAAATATCCAATTTAATATAAGTGGAAATTTTTTAAACTTCATATCATCTTATTTAATAAATAATTTTCTCCACTTTCATTACTTTCATGGAAATATATTTTAAAAAATAAGGTATTACAATTTTCATTTACCAATTTATTTAATTTTATCAGGAGAATTAATTTTTAAAAAGTTTTTTTAAAAAAAGCATTATTAGAGTTCTACATTTGATAAACTCCAAATAAATAATATGATTATATTTTTTTACGATGAACTGTATAATACATAGTGCTTATGTAAATTAAGCTTATTAATTTATTTATAATTACTGTACTACAATAACTAATTTCATAATAGATAAAATTATTTAAAAAATTAAACTTGGATAAACTTCTTTCAGTAAAAATATTTAAAAAGTTTTTAATAAATATGTTTTGCAATTATTAATATAAAACCTGAGTTTACAATATTAAAAAAAGAAATAAAAATTATGTAGGGAAATATAAAAAATCTTTTTGGGGATAACAAAGAGTGATAAATAAGTTAAATATATGAGTGAGAGAACAAATAATTATCACTGCTATCATTGAGAAAGTTATATGACTAAAACAGAGAAAAAAAACAATTGATAAAAAATATCAATAGATGAGCAATCAAATTATTTAGCTGGATAATTGAAATCTTTAACTCAAATCCAAAATTGTGTGAAAGAAAACACAAGTAAGATAGATGGACAAGAATTTTTCTGAAATAATATAATAAATTTATGGAGCAAAAAATTACATTAAACTTGAAAATATCTTCATTATACAATAGACTGATAATTGGTGAAAATAATGATTATAATTATTATGATTTTTGTGGTTTTATTTTTAAATATGTACCTATATAAACTTTGCAAACTTCTTAATATCTTACTACAATCTTTAATAATATTGTGCAAATTTTTTATACTAAAATTCTTACTAACTCCATTTAACTTGTTATTAATTCCTTAACAAGTCCTTAATAACTTTGTTTACTATTTATTCATAAGTTCAACAAGTATATTAACTACAAACTCATAAATGTTTTAAAACATTTTACCAAATACTTATACAATCTTTACTATTTAATTACAAAATCTTTTATTAACATTTTACAAAAGATCTACAAGTATTTGACTGCCTCTTTATAAAATTCATTTTAACTTTTTTACAATCTCCTTAAAAAAACTCTTCACTATGTGTAATCTACTTGTTAAACTTTCATCAAATACTAAAAACTTGTAACTTTCACTTTACCAATTCTTCATAAATTTCTTGTAAAATTCCTGTTTTGCACAACTTTATTCAACATCATTAACCATTAATAATCCACTGCAGAATGAAGGTCTCTTCAAGATCAATCCATCTTCTCCAATCTATAGCATCTTTTCTCCACATCAACTCTGAACACTTTCTTATTTCATCCATCCATCTCACATGTGGTCTCTTTTGGGGTCTTTTACAATCTCTTGGAATCCAGTTTAAGATTTCAATTGTCCATCTATTATCATTTCTTCTAGAAATATGTCCAGACAAACTCCACTTCAATTTGTTTTTGAACTTCTAGATAATTTCTCAATCATTACTTTTAAACTATTACTAATTCTTACAAACATCTTACTTACATTTTTCAAACTACTCACTACCTTCACAAACACTCTATTAAATATTTACTAATTGTTTAAATAATGATTGACAAATTTTAAATAATTTTTTACTAAGAGTTTACAAACAACTTACAAATGCTTTACTAAATTCTTATTAGTTACTCATTAGTTTCTATAAATTACTTGTAAACTTATAAGTATCACATTCCAAACTTTTGACTATGTTCTTATTAACTGTTTACTAATCCTTTTAAAAAATAATTGAACAGCTTTATTGTTCATGAGTTTGTAAAACATTTGAATGGTGGAAGTACCAGATTGAAATCAATCTTAGGACATTATGATCCCTAGTCTGACATTTTGCATTACACCACACAGGGCTCTCACTCTTTACAAATTATTAATAAATGGTTTCGTGAAGGTTTATGATGATGGTGTTTTAGTTGTATTTTTATATTGGATTATTTCCATCATCTGATATGAGTATTGAATATCTTTAAAAAAATTTAACTTTATTTCAACATTCCAAATACATTCAACTGTTAGTAATAGCACACAGGTTATCTTTCATTATTATTTTAAAAAATTTTCTTATTTTTCAGTTCTTACAAATATTTTACTAAAACTTATAAAATACTTATTGAATATTTAAAAACTGTAAACTATCTTTTTACAAATTACTAAAAAAAAAATTATCACCTTTTTACAAAATATTTACTAACTCTTTATAATTGCTTACAAACCTATTTATAACAATTTTCAAATTATTTGCATAATCATTTCACATTTTATGTAAATTATTTGCAATATTTTTAGTAGGTCATTACTAACTTTACAATTTTTATAAGTATTCTTACTATCTCCTTACAAAATATTTGTATAATTCTTTCAAAAAAAAAAAAATCATTCCTAATTTTACAAACTGTTAATTAACAACTTATGATTTTTTTTATCTAAATCTTTAAAAGTTATTTATTGACGTTTTGAACATTTGTAGTGCATGTGTGAAATATTTCTTTCCACAAGATTTACATATGTATAAAATGCTAAAATATTTATTTACATATGTTCAGATTAATATTATTTAAAGTTGTTGGTAGTTAAAAATGAGAAACCCTTACTTTCCTGTGATGTATAAACTAAATTTGTACAAACAATTTATCAGTTATGCAGCAGTGATTTATTTATGCTTTTAAACCACTTATTGATGGATGAGTGCACATAAATTTATTAGATCAGCTCAATAGCACTTATGTTAAGATTATTTCCTTCCACAAGATTTATTAACTTTTTATAACTTTATATTATTTATTTACTAATTCCTTATTAACATCTTAGAAATTCCTTACTAATTTTTTAAATCTTCCTTATTAATTTTTAAAACAATCTATGTCACTATTTTCTTCTTTATAAGTTTTACTACTTTTCATTAGTAATTAAAAGAACTAGTATAATTTTTTTACAAATTGTTTACAAGATTTTATAAATTCGTTATTTATATTTATTCTGACTTATTAAAACTTCTTAGAAAGCCTTTGCAAACTTGACACAAGTTGCTAATGAATGTTTTTACAAAGAAATTTTATACAAAAGCGTTATAATTGTTTCAATGTGCTTACAAGATCTTTATAAACTGTTTAAAAGTTATTTACAAACATTTACAAATTTTTATGTAACTTTTCACTAAGTTTTCACAAATTTTTTGTTACATTCACGCTAACCAATTATACATTATCTATAAATAATATCCTTGTTAACTTATTATAAATTAATTACTTATTAACTAATAATTTTCCATTTACACACTGCTTATCATTTTTTACTTATTATTTTTCATTCTTTTAATAGTATAACTTTTAACAGTATAACTTTTAATAGTATAATTCCCCCTCCCCAAATTATTTAAAAACTATTTACTAACTTTATAAACTTTTTATTAATTTTATACAAATTACTTACAACTGTTTATTGATTCATTGTGAAATTTTTAATGTATACCTAAAAAGATATACTAACATTTGGCAACTACTTAATAGCTATATATAAAACTTTTAAAACATTTTTTTTCAATCTCTAATTAAGTTTTTACCATCTTTTTTTTTTTTTTACAAATTTCAAACCAATTTTTCTAATTATATAAAAACTGATTAAAAATTCTGTATGAACAGCTCACTAAATACTTTCAAACTTTTTCAAATATTTTACAAACTTTTTTAAATTCTTATTAACTATTTACAATTTTTTTGTTTTTTATTTAATATTTACAAACTGTTTTACTAACCTTTTGAAAATTATTTTCTAACATAATTTTATATTTTTACAAAGTATATATTAATCTCTTGAACAGTGTTTACTAAACTCTTAAGTGTTGACTAATAGTTTACAAACTATTAACATCTTAACAGCTAACAGTTTACACATTTATCACATTTTCAATAATTATTTTATTAAGCCTCTTATGTATAAAACTTAACAAATTCTTAATTACTTACTTACAGATATAACAAATTAAATTTTTACTCCATCCTTATGCAACCTCGTGACTTTTTACTGTTTTTAAAACAATTTACTAGCTTCTAAACATTATAGATATTTTATTAAACTTTTCTCTTGGCTTATCAACATTTTACAAATTTTTATAAATCTTTACTAACTTCTTACATACCACTTACAATTTTATTCATTTTTTTAATAAACTACATATAAAGGCCTATTTTTTTTATAATATTTTTATGAATTATTTACAAAATCTTTACTAATTCATTATAAATTTCTTACTAATGACTGACTAACATTTTGTCATTTTTGTTCAAATTTGTTACAAACTTCTTACATCTTTATAAAACTCTTACATTTTTTTTACTATCCTTTTATAATTCCTTCTATAATTCCTAATAAATTAATTATAAACTCTTACTTAATTACTAATTTTTAGTTTAAATCAATTTATAACATTTACCAAATTTTACAAACTATTGATATTTATGCTCTGCATAGTTTATAACAGTGGTTGGCCTCAGACCTCAAGGTCATAAATTACAATTCCATTGTGACCTTCAGACTTTAAACTTTTAATAACCTTCCAAACAATAAAACCATCTGATTATTTTATTATATAATTATTAAAAATAATTTTATTTATTTATTAATTCTTTAATATCTCCATTTATAAAGTTTATATACATTTTTTATAAATTTCTAAGTGAACATTAAGTGCTTCTATTTGTTGCTTTCAACTTTATGAAGTACCTAATAGTTTTTACAAATGTCTTAATTCTACTTATTAAATCTAATGCAGTATATGTATTTTATACAACTATATACTCAATCAATGAATTTAACCTTTCTATGTCAGTACTACTATCTTATTAATGAGTCGGACTTTATTTAGCTCAACATTATTTTTAAGCGGAGACTTATCACACACATACATACATTTATAAATAATTTTAAAAAAAGATGTATTTGGTAAAAATGTATATATATAAATTGATTAATATGCCACAAAATTTCTGTGCAATTAACCAGATCTCAGATTTATAGCAAGGTATTTTTTTTTATAAAATCTGTCATTACATAACTTTTCAGCCATGTAAAAATTTTCAGATTAAATTCTCATTATAAATATATATTGTTAAAAGATGGTTGACAACAGTTTTGCAATTGTTGATTGTTATTGATATTGGGATTGTCCAACTATTGACTGGTTTTATTGATATATATATATATATATATATATATATATATATATATATATATATATATATTGTAACAGTGTAGAAAATAGGTGGGTTAATAAAAAAGAAGCTGAGGTTATATTCTTTATTGTTAAAAGAATTTTGCCATGACAACAGTTTGAAATTGGTGATTGTTTTTGATATTGGAATTGTTTAAGCATTGACTGGTTTTTAATGATATGTATATATCAATGATGAAGCATGACTTTTTTAGGAACTGAAGTAAAGGACTAAGTATAAGTCACCAGCATTACACAAAAGTAATAATCATTCAGTAAATTTTTTAGCAGGATTAGAAAGTGGTTCACAATAGACCAGGCTAATTATTTAGCCATTGTCAAACCTATGGTGGGAATATGAACAATAATTATCTGAATGGACATGCTGAGATGGTACTCTATTAAAATACAACAATAAGTCAAGTAATACTAAGATGCTAAAAACATTCTGACTATCATCAATGCTTTGACCACTTAGTCCCATTAATGTAAACTAAATTTCTAAAGAAATAACAAATAAAATAAAAAGTAGTGAATGGACATTAAAGGATTTCCCTCTTGTATCAACTAGGATTATCTGAATGTCCATAACACTAAACATAAACTCCCAATCCATATATGTAACTGTTATACACAAATCTAACTGAAAAGCAAGAACTCTATAAATGATTACTGTGAGAAAGAGATAAATAAAGCAACTTATTATAAATCATTTTAAATAATTCCTAGGTTTACCCCACTATAATAAGTAAATAGTTGTACTGGTATCATTTAAAAAGGTCCTAGAATACTAAGCTGTAATGAAATAAAATCAACCCCTACCAATTAAAATAAAAGATTGCATGGAAGAGAAGTTACTGTTAAGCTTATTTTATGAGATGAAAGTTCATATTTGTATTTTCCATACAGTTTATAAAAGATTAAAAAGAGATTTATATAAACATATATGCTGTCATGAGGAAAATTATAAAAGATGGAGGAATATGATCACAAAGAAGATCAGCAAGCAATGGAAGAAACCCAGAGAGTGGAAGGTGCTTCAATGTTATCACAATTGTTAGAAATTTTTAAACAAATTAAAAAATGAAGAAAAAGGATAATAAAAATAACAATAAACAAAGAGAAGTAGATAATAAAAAGAGAGACCAACAAAGAGAAGATAATAAACAATAAGAGGAAGACAATAAAAAATATGAATAGAGTAGATAATGAAAAGAGAAACCAACAAAAAGAAAAAGATAATGTACAAAAAGAAGAGGATAATAAAAAAGAGAATAAGAACAAGTGAATAATAAAAAATAAGAATTTCAAGTGCGGCTACAGAAAATAAATGAAAACAGTAAAAATATGATTAATGAAATAGCAGGCCAAGCCAAACAAATTAGAGAAGTTCTGAATCAAGTGAAACAAAACAAAGAAAAGAATAAGATGTAAAAATAAAACAGATACAAAAAGTAATGGATACTAAAACAAAACAAATGCAGGAGACAATAGAATCTGTGAATAATAAAAATCACAGAAGTCTGGAATATGTACATAAGCAAATGGGGGGTCTGGCTAATGAAATTACATTTCTAAAAATCAGAGAATCAGAGAAATAGTAAAAAAGTTGGAGAATGACTAAAGACAAGATGGTCAAATGAAAAAAATAGCCATGTCTACATTAAAAAAAAACTTGACAAGAAGAAAATAAAAAAGGCAAAGATTGATAATCAGTGTATAAACCAAATGCCTGGAATTACAAACCGGTTTCTTAAAATAAGGACTTTCTCAAGAAATTCTGGGGAAGTACCCATTGAATCTGTCTACAGTCTGGAAAGATATTCCAGCATTAATGCTATGACTGAAGAAGCAAAGCTAGCAATAGCTTGTAGCCATCTTCAAGATAATCCTAGGCATGGTGGGACTCATTATTCATCCATCCTCATAATTTTATTTTATTTAAGCAAGCACTTATGAAGTGCTTATTGGAATGGGAATTACCAGAAAGTGATTAAGCATAAAGTATCCCAAAAGAATTTGCCTTCTGGTGAGCCCTACACTCCAATTTTTAGAAAGCAAGTAGAAAAATTGAGGACACTCACTGCATATCCTCTCTCAGAATTACAAATAAGAAGAATATTGAGATACCTATTCCCAAGTCATATTGAAACAATACTACTTGGCACAGACAGATATACAATTGAGAAGGTGGCTAACTGTTAAATGCATTTGACAGTAGCAAACCTACATATGTTGAAAGAAAAGAGAGATTTAAACCTCCAACTAAAGCAATATACAGAGTTAGTCTCACCTGGGAAATTAATTAAAAGAAAATGAATTAAATTTTGCTTTTGTTAACCTGGAAATGAAATACTACACACCTGAAAAAGGCCAAATGAATTATGTTCATGTATAGAAGCATTCAGAAAAATATTCAACTGGAAATTATAATTAAAAATAAGGAAGCCATAGAAGAATCAAACCATAATCAAAGGTATTTTTGTATGCACACTACATTTTCATTTATAAAAAGAGTTATTTGTTGTAAAAAATGATCATTTTAAATATTTTCATTAAGTTAATGTTTTCAAATTGTAAAACATATTTTTTAATCCATTCAATTTTCTCTTAAAAATTATGAGTTTTTTTTTTTTAGAAAATTTATTTTTTTATTTTACCTTAAACTTTTGTGTGTGAGATATTATTTTTCCCTCCTAAAACATAACAAAAAGGTAATTAAGTTATCTTTGATTTTAAAAATGTTATTTTTCCAACTCTTACTTATTTTAAAGAAATAACTTAAATTAATTAAAAGTTAATTTATGAACAGAAATCAACTGATTGAGCATAGTTTTTATGAAAATATTTTTTGGGATGAAATGAATGTTTAAAATTTTATACAATTGTGTCATTTTTCTGTTTATTGTTAATCAATTAGTTATTAAATAATTGTTTTAAATAAATACTTTTTTTAGTTTTACTTTTTTTATTCTATCCAACTTGTGTTTCATAAATTGTAGTCATGTTACTTTATTAATGTTCTAGGATATTTTTAAATGAGACCAATAAAATTATTTGCTTATAGTAGGGCAAACCTAGGAATTATTTAAAGTGATTAATAATAAGTTGTCTTATTTATTTACTTATTTCTTGCTCACAGTAATAAGTTATAGAGTTCTTGCTTCCTGAGTTAGATTGAGCATAACAGTTAATTATATGGATTAGAGTTTATGTTTAGTATTATGAACAACCAGATGATCCTGGTTGGTGCAAAAGGGATATCCTTTAAAGTCCATGCCTACATTTTATTTGTTATTTTTTTAGAAATTTAGTTTATAGTTAGCCAGTACATTAATGGTACTAAGTGTCCAGAGCAGGGTGATTTTAGTATCTCAGCATTATATGACTTATTGTATTTTGATTGAGTACATGTTGATCCACATAATTATTGTTCATATTCCTGCCCTAGCTTTGGCAGTGGGTAATTAATTAGCCTAGTCTATAATGGGACACTTTAAAATCCAGTCATAAGATTGACTGATTTTTTTTATTGTTGATCATTCATAAATGATGAATGATTGTTACTTTTATGTAATTCTGGTGAACTTATTGTTAGTTCTGGGCAGATTTCTCATACTCATTCCTTTTATGTTTAATTTTATATTTTGTTTATTTGTGGATGATGATGGTTTCCCCATTTCATCATAAGTCAGCCCTAGTGGTGAACTGTTACAAATGGCTACCCAATCATGGGGCAGCATAATTTCAGATTCTTTCTTATTAACCCCCTATATATATATATATATATATAATCTAACCTCCCCCCACGCATCCTCACCCCAAAATTATTGTTTATTATGAATATTACGGGTTCTAGCTCAGTTAACAAATAAATAAATGAAATATTCAGCATTAATTAAAATGATTACTAGCTCTAATTTTAAAATACAAATACGGTTCAATTTTAAAATGAATTAAACAAATATTTACTATTTTCATGAGACATGGAGTGACAATACAGGGAACAAGATAGACTACATTGAGCCATTATCCACATGATACTACCTCAATGGCATAAGAACACTATTCCCCCTTTTTACTATACCAAATAACTAACTCATAGTATTCTTACGACTTTCTGAGCTCTATTCACTACGATTAAAATAATAATCATATCTTAATCTTCTTTATAACCAGAATCTAGCTCAATTAAATAAAATGAAGTAAAATAAAATAAAATCTCAGGTTCATAAATTGTATTCTAACTGATTTAAAATTACGGTAGTAAAATATGAAAAGGGAATTTTATGTCATAATCTACTACGCAGCAACTAATAATAATAAAAATAATAATAACAATAATAGTATAATATAATCTTATTTCTTCCTAAAATGAAATAAATAAATACATACGTGGTAGTATTTTAATAATCTGACAACAGAATACGTGTGGCAACATTAGCATATAATTAAATGTAATATTGTGGCAACCGACTTATGACCAATAAATAATATAAAATTATGATCTTTTAATTTTAACATACCAATAAATTCTCAAAATTATTATAACACTTTTATGTTTACCTTTTGTGCAAAATTTATATGTCTGTTTCAATTATAAATGTATCGTGATTTCATGCATCTATGTGGTTCTAGTAATAACAACTCGGACACAAAACTTTAAAACAAATTTAAAACAAAGTTTATTAACAACATAAATAAATTAACAATATTTTTACACTATATACATTGGATATCCCTTACTCTCATATCTCAACTTAGTTTATTAGTTTATAAAATGAAATCAAATATTATTTACTTTTCCTATTAAATCTATTTTTACATAAGAAAATACAGTATTATTACTTGATTTATTATTATGGTTAGCTTATTACAAAATGCTTTCTATATGATTATCAAACCTTTCTCTAATATTATTAAAATTATATTTTACAAATTTACATTAGTAGTAAAATCTACAAAATAAAAATTTTAGTTTTATATTGGTTGTATGGAATCTTACAAAGTCAAAACATTGTTCTACATTTGGTATTAGGTTTTTTATTGTTCATTATCCGATGTTTATTAATCCTAATATTCTCATTCAAGCCTTACTCGGATGATATAATTACAACTATTAATATACCGCAATATATGTATATTATACCTTATTGACTATTTTCTTAATAAATATGCAATACTTATTTTCTAAATATTATTAAAAAAAAAATTCATTCAAATTTTATTATCACTTTTAAAATACTTGGTTTAGATTTCTTTTCAAAATCTTATATTTATTTCTGAATTAATTTTACAATGTATTATATGATTCTATCTCTCTTTATATTTTGGACTTTCAATTTTAAAGTTACACAATTCTATACATTCCAGCAAATAAACTATTCTTACATAAACGATAACATATCTTCAGTTCTATTTTATTCATTATTTCTTTGAAAAATATCTTTCTGACCGATGCAGATTATGAAATAAGGATAGCGAAATAGATGCATAGGATCAAAATACAACTAGAATATTACTTGTCATATACCTTGACAATCAGGCACAGTGAATTAAAAGATACTATAGAGGAGTGCCTTTACCTGTCTACCAACCTCTATCATAGGAACATGCTAAAGCTATTTCTTCAGCTTTATTCTAACATCAAAATTTAAAGATATGCAAAACACTGTCAAACATATGTGTTCAGTCATAGGACTTTGTTAACTATACTAAATCACACAAAAACTAAATATGATCCAAATCCTTTATTTTTCCTATTTCTTAAAAAAAAAAAAAAACATCATCTTGGTTTCCTCTCCCTAGTACTTCCAAGTCACTATCCGATCTTATTTCTCAAGATTTTTCTATACTGTACATCGACAAATACATATCTGCATTACTAACAATAATAAAATTCATTTATTTTAAAACTATTCCACTGTTCTATAAGAAAATCTTTACTACTTTCCTCCGTATATTTAATCATACAAATACTTAAATATCTGAATACTTTATACAAAAGTTCAAAGAATACAAATTGTTATGTTAAATTATATTATTAATATACTTCAAATAAATTATTGCATGCATATTCCGAATTACTCCTATCTCATTATATGTTAAAAATGTTGTATAAAATGTGTACATATAATTTAAACTTTCACACTTCATTCTTAGGTCAATAGATAATCAAAAAAAATACATTATGCATTATAAATAACTATTAAAATTACCAAACACCTTTATCTCCTCGATGTTGTAGGCTTCACCATCCATTTGTCCTTGTAGATATAAGATTACATCATACACTTTATTTTAAAACTATTTCTATAATTTTATCAAGCTATTATATTTAAATTTTAATATTACTAAATTTATGTTTTATGTTTCCCTAATCTCACATAACATTTTATATTTTAAAATAAATTAGTAAAAAAATCCAAACTATATTTACTGTCTTCTTCATCAAATTTCCTTGAAAACGTTCATACTAAAGCTAAAAAAATGTTTATTATTTCTTCTTCAGTCACTTAATGTTCTCTCCCTGCTTGTTCAATTTTAAGGTAAAACAAATATTACTTGTTCAATAAATATTCATAGATGACAATCCTTGGTTTTTTATAATATTTAATATAATTATTAATTATGATATCAATTAATCCTGTAAAGAAAATTCTACATATTCTCTTCTAATATTTTCTGCTAATATTTTCCCATCTTTTAGATATTTCTCAGTACTTTGATTTAAATATTCAGTAAATTTTTCTGTCTCCATGGATCATTTTCATTAAGTAATTTAAATTTCCATTTTCCTAATCTCTATCTTTATTAAGCGCTTTTATAATGAACACTTTATAATATTTTTAATTCTTCTTAGATAAAGTTTTTTTTTTCCTTTTTTTAAAAAAAAATAATGACTCTTTCATATCATATTCGGTAATTTTCCTTTCTTTTAAAGTTCTGGTAACTATATACTTTGTAATGTTTCCTTTAAAAGGAAAATTCTTTATCTGTTATAACTTTTACATTTTTTTTTGATATATGCTTTTAATTTTTCCATAGAGAAGAATAAAAAAAAACTTCAGAGTAGCCTTATAAATTTGTGTCATAAATTTTTCTGATGGCAAGTAACTTCTCTTTTAAGTTTTCTGTATATGTCCAAATTATATTCCTCTGAGTTACAATTATAAGTTTCTGGTTGAGCATAAATAAAGCTGTATCAAGGCACTTTACAAATATTTTTCCTTTCTCATAACTTCTATATACTGTTTTCTGTAGTACTTCCATTTTTACTGCAAGGTTTTGGCTAAACTTGAATAAAAATCCTGGTAAGAAATCTTTTAAATTAGCCCTTCATTTAAAGGCAGTTCAAAATATTATATTTTAAAACAAAACTTTTAAAATAAATACAAAATTTTTAAAAATTATAACACTTTTCTAGCTTACGATCTTATACAGCTAAAAAAATATGTTACTCCTTCCTTTACTTACACATTACTTTTTTCCGTTCTGTCTAATTCTTATATTTTGTCTGCTAAAATACCTCCGTTGATTGGTTAATTACTTTTTAGTGTGAACAAATTTACACTTTTTTAGTTTTATAACAGACTAACTTTTTCAAATAAGACATTTATGACGTAATGATTTAAAATATTACTTAAAATCAAAATCATTTAAACTTTAAAACAATTATTAAAATATCATTTAATATTTCAACTTTTACTTTAATGATAGATAGCAATTATATTTAGTTTTATAATTCACAAACTTTATTATTAAATTCTAACAAGCGTGTGTGTGAAGGTATATAATATACAGTCACATGATTACTAACTTTATCAGATGATTTTTTTTTTTACTTTACGTCTCGGTCTAAATTACCAAAACTGATATATTTTATAAAAATTTGGAAAATAATTTAAAAATGTAGAACCAAATATAATTCTCACCATCCTAAAGTTTATTTTAAAATATATTAGATTAAATTTGAATATTAATTATAATTATAATATTACATATAGCGTTTATTTAATTTATTAGTTTTAAAACATTACAATTGAATTGTTTAATATACTTTTAACTATTTATAGCTGTATTATTTTATATGGCCAGCTTTTACAACCATAAGCAAGGATATAATTAAGCTTTATTTAACTGTTTTCTTTTAAAATAATCCATTACACTTTTATATACTAGGTATTTTCAGCCTTAAATTGTACTATAAAATCTAATCGATCATACAATTATCAATATATTACACAAACGTATCTTAAAATTTAAAATTTTTTAGTAATTGACCATTCTACCTTATTATGACCTATAGATAAGGGCACAATATATATATATATAATGTTATTTTTAATGTATTTCATTTACAAAAAAAATATATGGATCTTTCTGCTTGAATGGTCAGTCATAAAAATGTTATCCTATCAATGATTGCTTTTGCATCCACTCTAATGTATAAATAAAGTTTGATTTTTTGAAAGTAGAATTATTAGATGATTTTATATATAATTAAAATTAGGTAGCAAAGGACTATTGGGTAATATAATACATGTTAAACTTTGTTGCTTTATAGATTTAAATATTTACACATTTACATGTACATTGCACAAATGCTTATAGATTCAATATTCTCAATATTTGTATTTACAATAAACATTTACATGTCAAAAATTACTCTTTTACAAAAATATATATTGTTTATATTGATTGCATTGGTTATGCACAAAGATATCTATATTATTAGTGATATATTTATTGTAAATGCATTAATAGAAGCAGTAATTACTAGATTCTTTTGTTGATTTTGATAATATGTTGGACTATTTCCATCATCTATCAGTAAATGTTGAATGTATAAAAAATTTTAAACCTCATTTAAACTTCTTAAATACAAACAACTTATTAGTAATAACACACAAATAAAAAACATATTCTTCAGGAATTGCTGACTTAACCAGTGACAATATTAGCATAGGAGTAGATCGTGTACCTTTAGAATCTCAAATATCAAATTTTAAGGCAATGCTCTAACCAGCTGAACTATTCTGTGAAAGAAAACTGATAGTAAAAACTTCATATATTTATATATGAGGTTTGGTTCAAATCCTTTTGTGTCCATCAAATTTTTCTAATACTTTTTTCTAAGAGCAAGATTATTTATAGACTTGCACACATTGTGAATTTCCATGCTGGATTGACTTATGGGAATGTCTGCCATTGTTGTGTAAGTTCTGTGTACCCTTTTTTCTCTATCCAATATTTTTGTATTTTCTTAATTGAACATATGGTCATTAATATATACTTGGTCTGCTACTGGTGACAAATCTATGTTTTTTTCCTTTTAACAATTAATTTGTGCTCATTCAATCACTGTTCAACAGGGCAAGAAGTCTCATGAATATACTTCCTTCCATATTCTCATGACATTTTGTAGATGCAGTTTTTGTTCTTTAGCATTTCCTGTTTAGACTTGAAAAAAGTTACAAATTCCTTGAAGTGTTATGTGGCATTGGAAAGTTGTTCTAATGTTATATTGGCTGCAGATTTTTTTTAATTTGTCTGTCCTTCCTGGTATGGAAAGACTACATTATCAATAGTTTTTTGGTGTCTTTTTGTTGTTTGTTGATCAATAGTTTTTTGGTGTTTTTTTGTTGTTTGTTGTCTATTAAGGGTTTTCTTGGTGACAGCTGATGGATAACAATTCTTTATGAGAGTTTACTTTGCATTAATCTTTTCATTTTCCAAATCACTAGTTTCCAGACAAACTTCTTTTGCTCTGTTATATTCCATGTTTAGTGATTCTGAAATGATTTCATGTATGTGCCAAATATGTGCCAGTGTGTATTGGTTTCTTATGTATTGTTATTTTTACTTTGCCCTGAGGGCGTCATGTCACAAAAACATCTAAGAATGCCAATATTTGGTCTCATTCTGATTTTTATGAGAATTTAATTAAAAGAGATACGTTGTTGGTATGCATCCAGAATGACTGTAATTGTACCTCACCATGTGAACATACCATCATTAACATAGCAAAACCACACTTTAGGCAGACATAAAATAGTATTTGTGGTTGTGGTTTCAAGCAAAGATGACAGTGATGAACCTATGTTTATCTTTTGATTTTGTTGGAAGAATTATGAGTTATATTAAAAGCACATTGTTGTTATATGGAATTTTAATAATTTCACTATACTGTCAATAGTTAGAGTTTTAGTTTGTAGACTCGGATTGCCATATAACCTTTTTCTAATAATAAACAATGTCTCATCAATTGATACATTTGTAAATAAAGTTTCCACATTAAAGATTACTAATATGTCAGTTCTTTCCATTTTCATGCCCATAACTAATTTTACAAAGTGCTTAGAATCTCTAATGAAAATCTGTGTTCTATATGCCAATGGACTTTGGGAAGATATCTCAACAAATTTTGACAAGTGAAATTTTTAGAACAAACAATAGGTCTTAATGGAAAATTATTTTTATGGATTTTAGGTAATCCATAAAAGTGAAGAATTTTGCTGAAATATGATGTTAATTTTCTTTTTTCTGAATCATAGAAATATAAGTGGTGCTTCCAAATAATGCTTATAACTTAATTTCTGTCTCTGGAACTGGAATTTTTGCAACTTTTTGTATTGACTTACTGTGAAAAATTCTTGTATTTTGTCATCATAATTAGTTTTATCCATTACATTTGTAGTGTTATTTTTGTCAGCAGTAAGAATGATTATAGATGTATCCTGTTTGAGAGATTTAATAGCTTTTCTCTCATCACATGAAATGTTTGATCTCTGCTTCTGAGGTTTCTCATGTGCCCTTTTAACTCTCCAGTATAATTCTGCTGCTTCTTTCAGAGGCAATTTTTGGGTAACTTCCTTAGTGGCTGACATTACTTCCAATAATGGAGCAGTAGATGGTGTAATAGTGAAGTTCAAACCTTTTGCAAGAACAGATTTCATCATCAGGAAAATGTTTAAAACTAATTTTTTTATTCATAAAGCTGATAAACCACTGCTTACAGTATGTCTTTTGACCAATCTGTGTAGATTTACATTTATGTGGAATAACCTGAAATTACAGAATAAATACAACTTTATGTCTGCCTAAAGTGTGACTTCATTATGTTGATAATACATTTATGGTATGGTCACATATTAAGGCACAGTTACAGTCATTCTGGATGCACATCAACAAGATATCTCCAATTAAGTTGACAACGGAATCAGAATGAGAACAAAAATTGGCATTATAAAATGTTCTTGTGTCAAGACTCTCAAAACAAAGTAAAAAGAACAGTGTATAGAAAACCAACATACCTACAAGAATTTGTCATATACATCAAATTGATATAAACTTGGAATTATACTATCAATACAAAACAGAATAAAAGAAATTTGTTAAAAAAATGTAAAGATTCACATAAAACAAATTCTCGTGAAGAATTGTTATTCTTCAGCTTTCAACAAGAAAACCTTTAATAAACAACAAAAAGAGATACCAAAATAAAAAACAATTATTGTTTCTGAAGTGTTTTCATACATACAAGGAATGGCAGACAAAAAAAATCTGCAGTTAATATATCATTAGAACAGTTTTGAAAACCTCAAGGAATTATAACTTTTACCAAATCTAAACTGGAAATGCTGAAGAACAAAAACTGCATCTATAGAATATGTGAATGCAGGAGGAATTATATTGGTGAGACCTGTTGCTTTGTTGAAAAATGATTGAATTAACACAAACTAAAGGTTCAAAGAAAAAAAACAGATCTGTCTAAGGCCATGTGTGTACTAATGACCAGATGTTCAATTGGGAAAATACAAAAAATATTGGATGGAGAGGAAACAATGTGTAGAAGGAAATTCAAGGAAGCTGCTCATATAACAATAGCAAATAATTCTATAAATCAACCCATTGTAGCAATACACAACATGTGGAAGCCTCTAACTAACCCTGCTCTTAGAAAAAAGTATTTAAAAAATGTGAAGGACTCAGGAGGATTTGAACCAACCCTCATATATAAATGTATGAAATTTCTACCTTTGACAGCATAAATCATTTGATTATACTGTTGTTTAAAATTTAATGTATGAGAATATAAAGGTGTAAATTAATTTTTATATTAATATTGTCAAAGGCCAGCAAGCCCTGAAGAAGAGTGGAGAATAATACTACTTGAAAATGTTCTATTTGTATTTGAGAAGTTTAAATAAAATTTACAATTTTCTATACATTAATCATTTACTGATAGATGTTGGAAATAGTCCAACATATTATCATATCTAATATCCCATCATCACAAAGTTCTGGGCAAACTCTCTGTTGGTTTTATTAGTTGTGCACAAGGTAATTGGAATTAGTGTTACAATTTTTGTCATAGGTGAATTAATAAAAGCAGAAAACATTACAAGCTAATCAATGAATTTTCATTGTTTTACTTATCCAATAGTTGAAAATATTATTATATAAAATCTTACATATGTTTTACTGATAATTTCTATATAACTCTACACATAGTGACCTTAAATTATTTACAAATAAACAGTTATCTTAATACAACAATATAATCTTATCTGTTTTTATAGCTTCCGATTAACATATTAAATTAGATTTGTTGACCAGCAATTTTTTTAGGTATATATACACATAAAGCTGGCCTGATCGCAATGGAAATAGTGTGCCTGCACTAGGCCCTGCATTTATCAAAGTTCCATCAATGTTCCCTTTAATTTTTACTAATTATAGTGTGCTTTTTTTCATCTATGCATTGTTTATTAAATTGAAATAATTTGTGCACCATTTGAAATAATAATACTTACTTAATTGATTTTACATTCAATTATGTAAATAAAAATTTGTAATAAAAATTATAAAGATTTTAAATTTTAATTTCAAAAAATTTTATTCAAATATTATCATCAAATTGTTTATAAAAATAAAACCACTGCAAAATTTAAAAAACTAATATATAAAGAAATATGCTACTGAATTATATATAGTTGTCAGTATAGTAATAATATAGTTTTTATTTAACAAAACGAAGTATGTATAATGCCTTATTGATAATGATAAAAATAAATAAGAATAGAAATTTTATTCTCATAAAACATATAAAAGAAAAAAATAAATATCTGTGTTAAATGGATGGATGTGACATACTAGAGAAAACTATGCATTTGGTGCATGAGATAACCGCAGATTGCTTCAAGGGTCAGGATAAACATATACATAAAACACAGTCTGATTGTTAGTGCATCAGTATAGAAAAAATTCTTTTAGAATTTTATTGTGCCCAAATGTATCTTCTTCAATATGCTAATTTTTTTAATTGCTGTGGTACACACTAGCGCACATTTTTGAGGTAACACTGGATCTCATGCCTACACAATCTACACTTTCTGTGAAAATCAAAAAATAAAATGTTTTATTAATTTTAAATGTAATCCTTTTTTTTTCTGCTAAAATTCTGTAATTTGAATGTTCTATTGCATCGTAATATAATTCTAGAAGCACTGAGTAACAGTGATGTAGATTTTTCAGCTATGTATAATGTGTATGCTTAAATATTTCACAATGTTCTGGTCATGTTAATGTTAAAACAGCATAGTCAAGAATGATTTTATTCGTTAGAAATTTTATATATTGAATCAGAATTTGCAAAAAAAAAATTAATTAATGCGATGTTATTAAAGGATTCGCAATATCAAGGAAATAAAGTATAATTTCTTGCATTATATGTATTTTGTTTTGTTTTCTCAAATATTCATGCAATATAATTGCACAAATCTTATTTATAATTTATAAATAATCATAAATAATTAATTATTTATACATTATCAGCATTAATTTGTGCGATTTTATTTTCAATTAACAAAAATACACATTAATTCAACAAATTATATGTTTTCTTGAATCTTTTTTTTAGCAAATTCTCGTTCAAAATAAATAAAACTTTTAACGTAGAGAATCGTTCTTGGCTTTGATCTATAATAATTTTAGAGCGATATATTTATATCTTTAAATAAAATAATATTTTTTTAAATATCTAAGTGTTGTTGTTATGAGTAAAAAACACCCCTCATCTCCGCATGAAAACATTGTTCCGGCCCCACTTTTTCTCGGGTCGGTTCGGTATACGCATATGCAAACAATTATTTATATATATTGCATTCTGAAATATTTATCATCTCCACTTGATAATGAAAATCTCATGCGTTTTGATTTCTAAAAGTTGATAACAAAAAACAATCAACTTCATTCAACTAATCATATCTGACAGTTTTAATATTCATAATATTTATTCAGTTTACTTTAAAAGATGAAGAAAACGTCTTAATCATTTCAAAACAAAATATAAACATCCATTAATTTAATTTTATTGTATACAATACATATTATCTAAATTCTAAAATAATTAGTTATAATTCACCATTTAAAAAAAGCAATTTAAGTCATGAAAACAATACTTCAGTTAATCAAAATGCTTTGAAGATTTATTCTGGGAATGTTTAATTCAATTAAATAAAAATAAACTTTAGAATGATGCATATAAACTCGGAAGATTTTGATTCTTTTGGGAAGCTCAGTAAAAACTATCTTAGAGAAAAGAGTTCTGCCATGATATAGATTGTCATATATTCAAATTAATAAAAATGTGTAAATCTTATTAAATAATAATGTTAATTTTACAACGTGGAATGTTATAAAATTTTTAGGCAATCAGAGTTGTTAATTCAATAATATGCTTTTCAATATAGTTTTAAAATGTGTAAGTCAAATTAATCTAGCTACAACTAACCAAATAAAATACAAATAAATATATTATGTGTATTATATATATATATATATATATATATATATATATATCATTATCAACCATTATCAATCCACTGCAGGATGAAGGTCTCTCCAAGTTTAATCCATCTTCTCCGATCTTCAGCTTCTCTTCTCCACATCACCCCTGCACACTTTCTTATTTCATCCATCCATCTCACATGTGGTCTCTTTCTGGGTCTTTTACAATCTCTTGGAATCCAGTTTAAAATTTCAATTGTCCATCTAGTATCATCTCTTCTAGCAATATGACCAGCCCAACTCCACTTCAATCTTTTAATTTTTTCAATGAGGTCAGTAACACCTGTTTGTTCTCTTACCCATACATTGCATTTTCGATCTCTTCATGTTACTCCCAACATACATCTCTCCATACTTCTTTGAGGGTCTGAAGTCTCTGTATTGCTCTTCTATTAAGTGTCCAAGTCTCAGATCCATAAGTAAGAACTGCTAAAACACATTTGTTAAAAATCTTCCTTTTCAAACACATAAGCATATTTCCTTTTAGTATCAAGTTATTTCTACCAAAAGCACTCCAACCAAGTTTAATTCTATGATTAATTTCTTCCATTATGTTTCCATCTGTATTAATAATCTGACCAAGGTATTTGTAACTGTTAACTTCTTTTAATTCATCATAATCAATCTTTATTTTCATATTTTGAACAAATCGGTTAAACATTACTTTAGTCTTTTGAACATTTATCTTTAGTCCTACTTTCCTACTTTCATCTGATAATTCCTGCAACATATCCTGCAGCTCTGAAGCATTATTTGCAAAAACAACTACAACATCTGCGAAATATAAATGACTTAAATAAACTACATTTACTTTCACTCCTTTAGTTTCCCATTTTAATCAACAAAATACTTCTTGCAGCACTGCTGTAAAAAGTTTTGGAAATATGGAGTCACCTTGTCTTACACCTTTCTCAATGTTGACTTTCCCAGTATCATTATGTAATCTAATTGTTGCTGTTGCATTTTTATAAATATTCTTCAAAATATGACAATATCCTGGATCTATACCTTGATGATCCAATGCTTTAATCACTGAAGAAATGTTTATAGAATCAAATGCCTTTTCATAATCTACAAATCCAAAACATAATGACAACTCATATTCATTTGTTCTTTCTATAACTTCTCTCAACACCTGGATATGATCTACTGTACTAAAACCACTTTTAAATCCAGCTTGTTCTCTTGGTTGGTGGAAATCCAAAGTTCTCTGTAGACGAGTTGTAATTATCTTGGTAAAATTTTTATATAAAACTGATAAAAGGCTGATAGGTCTGTAATTTTTAATATCTTCTTTATCATCTTTTTTAAATATTAATATTATTATTGGATTCTTCCAATCATCTGGTACATCTTTATCATTTAGACATTTGGTATATGACTTTTCTAAAAAATTTTCTATTTCTTCATCTGCTTCTTTTAATATATCAATTATAATTCCATCATTACCTGGAGCCTTTCCCTTCTTCATATATTTAATTGCATGTCTCACATCTTCCTTTAAAATTCTGGGCAATTCGGAAGATGTAATAGATATAGGAGGTACTTGTTCTTTATTACTATATAATTCTTGATAAAAATCTTCTACCAATTTCATGATGTCATCTCTCTTTTTAGTAACAATTCCATCTTTTTTTCTTATTGCAGATATAAATTTCCTACCAATACCAAATGTTGTTTTACATTCTTAAGACTTTTATTTTCTTCTACAGCTTTCCTTGCTAGTTCACAATTATACTTTCTTATATCATTTTCAATTCTTTTCCGTACCATTTTACAAAATTCGAGATATTCAATTCTTTTTAATGCATCATTTTTGTATATCTTCATATTCCTTTTTTTTTTCATAAATTCTCTAGTCTCAGTAGAAATTTTATTGGTCAATTGCTGCTTTTTTCTACCAGCTATCTTTGTTGCAGTTTTTACAAGTGTATCAGTTATTTTCATATTAATTTCATTCAAATCTGAATCATGCTCAAAATCTACTAATACTTGAAACCGATTTCTAAGTTCTAATTTAAATTCATTAGAATGTTTCTGAAGATTAGGAATATTAACTGTAAATATTGTTTTTCTTAATAATTTTTGTCTCTCTAGTTTGACATTAACACGTATCTTACACCTTACTAATCGATGATCACTTCCTGTGTTAAATTTATTAAGAACATTACAATCTTGAAATATGTATTTTCTATTAGTCAAAATATAATCCAATTCTGCTGTACCTTCATTTGGATGCTTCCATGTCCATTTCCTTTTAACATTTTTCTCAAAAAAAGAATTCATAATATAAAGTTTTTCTTTTTCTGCAAACTCCACAAGTCTATGTCCTCTCTCATTTCTATTACCATAACCAAAATTACCTACAGCACTTTCATCTTTCATTTGTTTACCAATTCTAGCATTAAAGTCTCCCATAATAATTTTAAAATGTTGTTTACTCTGATCAAAAGCCTTTTGTACATCCATATAAAAATCTTCTACTACTTCATCACTATGAGAACTTGTTGGGGCATAAACCTGAATTATCTGCATTTGATATCTGCTATTAAGTTGAATAACTAATCTTGCCACTCTGTTTGATACACCATCAATCTCCCCAATATTGTTCTTCCACTTTTTATTTATAATGAATCCTACTCCACTTGTATTTCCAATATTTGTGCCTTTATAATAGAATATATGTCTACTTTTTAAATCAATTGTCTCTTCACCTTTTCTTCTAACTTCACAAAGTCCAACAATGTCCCATTTAATATAAGAGAGTTCTTCTTCTAATTCTTGCAATCTTCCTTCATTTGAAAGTGATCTGCAGTTGTAAGTACCTAAATAAAAAGTCATCATCAAATGGCAGCCTGGGTCCACAATCAGGGGATTCTTAGCACCCTCCGCCTTTGGCCACCAACTACTGCCTTGATTGGTGACTTTACAGCCTCCTGGGAATAAGGGCCATGCTTTATTTTTGTCTGTCATAATTGTATACATGTATTGGAAAAATATTTATCATTTACACAAACATTCATTCTGCCTTATCAGGCACTGAGAAGAAAGACCATGGTGTTTCTTGATCTTAAACTCAGAGGTAAAAAGCTAATGCGTGTTTGTGAGCAGTGCATCCATGTTTGTATACTATATGAATAATCACATAGTAATAACAGCTGCAATGACAGAAAAGTATGGAGTGGACATTAGGAATTTGCCCTGCTCAGTTCCTTTAAGGCCTCCAAGAGGAATCAAAGGGTCTCCTTTCAGTTAATAGCAAACTCCTTTCTGCAGCCATATATATATATATATATAATAACAAGTCAGATGTCGAATGACTTATATATAGTTTGCACTTACAAATATGTAAAATTAAGAGCGTGCTAATAGCTCTAAACAAGCTTTTTTTTTTTTTATTTAAGAGACCCATAGGTCGAAACCGGTCTGGGGATGGGGACAATCCAAGATAAAAATGATTTGAATGCCTTCTCTTGTAGTAGCATTTATCATAAATAAAAAAAAAAAAAAGCTTATTTAGAGCTATTAGCACGCTCTTAATTTTATATATATATATATATATTAGTGATTATATGCTAGGAAATGTTTAAATCTAGATTATGATTAGACATCAAATATTTGAAAGGAATACTGATATGCTTTTACAATATTCATTTAATTATATATATATATATATATATATATATATATATATATATATATATTCTTTGAAGGTTGGTTTTTCAATAAATATATATATTATATGCTACCAAATATTGTTAGTAGTTCATAATTGCATAATTGTAAGTTAAATAACTGTTTTTAACTGTATAAAATATTTTTCTTCATTTTAGTTAAAGGCATTTTTATGATATATTTGAATTAGTTATTTATATTATACTAATAATTCTAGTAAATATTTTATTACATAATAAGTTACAAATTATTATAATAAATATCTAAACAATTATAATATGTAAGATGAAGTGCACACGGATGTTTTTTATAAAACTTAGTGCAAAATTACTTTGTTTTAGGTATTATACAATATCTAATTATTAAAAATTAAACAAATACTAAGAGATAATTTAATACAATTATGGAAAATCTTAATAATTATGTCCACAGATTCATCTCCAGAATTTCAGAATCAGCTTAAATCTTATAGACAACTACTTTTAGATGTGAAAGATGTTAAATACACATTTTTAAAACGTATTGTTTTTTTGTTGTGAATAAATATGAATTAATATATATACTATCTTATTTAAATTTTAGTGCATTTATCAATAATTAGCTATTTTGTAATATCTGCATTAGTATAAGTAATTAACTCTATTATCTAGTCTATTTACCCTAACCCAAAACATTACATTATCGGTTTGAGTAATCTATTATCATTAGATTCTACTATCTTCTAAATTTCAGATGATTTTTTTACTGTTGGCGTTTACAAT
This sequence comes from Epiperipatus broadwayi, assembly GCA_028023455.1. Lineage (NCBI taxonomy): Eukaryota > Metazoa > Onychophora > Udeonychophora > Euonychophora > Peripatidae > Epiperipatus > Epiperipatus broadwayi. The sequence goes on from JAQFVV010013246.1 coordinate 111,244, forward strand.
AGAAAGCACTGGATTTTTAAACAACATTTTAAAAAAAAAAATTTCAATTAGTTGCTTGGAGGAAATTTCTCTATTCTTTCTGTTATTATAATAATTTTTAATTCAGTATATATTTAATGCAATTGGTATCGTTTGCAAAATAAAATTAGCTATTTCTTATATAATCTGTACATATTATGTGGTAATAAATAAAAATAAAAAAAGCATTAAAGTTAAATACAATAAAACTAAGAAAAAGCATGAAGCAGTAATTTTAATAGATATATAGTTATTGTTTTTAAATCTGTGTGTGTGTATGAATCGTTTTTATATGCTAAAATATAAAAAAGTCTTAACTCTTGAATAGTTTTTTTTTTTATATAAATTCTGAATCATTTGAACTCTCCCATGGATATAAACCATACTTTTTGCTATAGTTAAGACTGAGAAACTGTGATCAGGATACTACAGAGAGCAATTTTGAGTAAAATTAATATTTATTGTGATATAAAGCAAAAAAATGAATTAGTATTAGATTTTTATCAGCGAATCTTCAGTGGAAAAATAAAACTTTTGTGTTTAAATTTGTAAGTATTTCAAATACAATTTTATGTATGTAAATATTTTTGAAATTTTTGCATGGATAAAACAATGGATATTATGTAATGAATTTTGTTTGTTTATAAAATAAACAATTTGTTTTTTTTTTTTTAAACATTAATTTATGGAGAGATAAAATTTAAGAGTCAGTTTTATAAATTTCAATTTTTAAATAATTAAAAATGATGTTCAAAATCAAGAAAAGATAATGTAATTATATTTAAGTAATTTTATTTTGTATTCAATTTATTCATTAAATACAACTTTAGTCAAAGATTGAATGGAAAACAAACAAGTTACCTGATAAACAAATCATATTTTTCTTACCACAAATAGCATTGTTTTCAATTGCAAGCAAATACAAGTTGTCACATTGAAGTATGAAGCATGGCAAGTAAAAAAGTCATGAAAAATCTGGCCAATCAGGTGTGGTTAGTATTAGCAGCAATTCTCTTTAGTTTCAGTCAGCTAAATTTACACTTGCATTTCCATGTCTGTTTGCTGTACTTCAGATTGATTTAATTACAGATAAAATTGAATCTCTAATTCTTGAAGATATCAAATATATAACTTTCTTAAAATAACAAAAGTCATTACAAAACAAAAAATTCAATATCCAGAAGCAAAAACTAAGCCACCATTGAAAAACTGTAAATTATCATTACCATTCTCGTTTGCAATTGCCAGGGAATTATTGATCCCTACTATAAATTATTAAATGATATACTGAGTAAAACCTTGGATTATTCCTGGTATCTGAAAATGTAATCTCTGGTGAAATAATAATAAAAATGTCCTATAATATTTTTGCTATATGACTTAAAAGTTAAATATATCCCTAAGTTAATAGCCTATCTACCAACCAAAGAGTTGTGGAAAAATAAATATGAGCAAATAGATTGATATAAGATTAATTAAACTTATAACAAATCAAATTATGTAAAGAGATATAGATATATATATATATATATATATATATATATATATATATGTACAACTGTGGAAAAAAACATTTGTGAGAAAAATTCAAATTAGAATATTAATCTAACATAGAAGATAATTATTTTCAATATTGTTAGAAATGTGTTCCTTGACATTAGACTATGATACAAATAAATAAACTAAAAATAATTAAAGGTGAAATTATTAAATGCAACACTACAAGGTTTTTCCTAGCACAATTAAAATTGATAAAAATTTGATTTGCATAATAATTAAAATAATTTAGTATGCCATCATTTAATTGATAAAGATGATTTAAATGGAAAATCTTTCATCATTACATATATTTTTATCTTTTAAAATTGTTATAATATTTTTCTCGGTAACATAATATTTTATAATATTTGTATAAAATATTAAACTACATATTTTTTTCTATTTTAATTAATAAGTGATTTTGTACAATAAGTGTATATCTTCCAACATGTTAAAAAGGAATATATAAAGTATTAAATCGAGGTAGAGTCATGTGCAAATATTCATATTATGCAAAGGCAGTTTGTTTATTTATAGAGGGGAATGTCATATAAGATGGATTTAGTACATTTATATGGAAATGTAACTGAGTTTGAATAAGCTGCAAATTTCTTTGTCATTTTTATATTTAGTTATTTCATTAAATGATTATTTTAAAATTAGATAACATTAATTATGTTCATTCTTTATTCAATTTTTAATCTCACTGAAGTTTATTTATACATGTGATTACAGGTCATTCAATGTATAGAAAAGAATTCTAATTTGTTTCCAAATTGTGCTAAACCATGGATGATTTATTAAGATAGATGAGATAGATGAATCAGTACTTTGAATCCAAAAGACATTGCAGGATAGAAAGGCATTCTTATTTCATAATAAATAAAAGTAATCTGAACTAGCCAAAATTATTGTTTTGGTCAGCACAGAAATAAGTAAACTATTATTCTTATGAAAATATAACTAATTAATCAATATTCTTTTATAATCAAACAATGTAAATCAATGGTGTGTGGTTCTAGCAATATCCTAATTAATGCAGGCAAAACTCTCTATATGTATTGCCACTCACTGATGAAGACCACTAGCCAGAAACTAGTCTGGAATATTGAATGAGTAGGCACTAGATGGAGATTTTGTGCACAAACCTCGCATTGATTGATTACTCTGGTTTGCACTGAGTGGAAAAGCTATAGAGAATTTTGCCTGTTTTAATAACAGTTAAAAGCAAGCATAAGAAATGGTGATCATGTGATGTTTATTGGCTTAATAACCTAATTAATTACCAATATGTTCTATATGAATTTAATTTTTTGTCATTATTCTTAAACAGAAAGATATCAGTAAAATTTGTCATCAGTTTACATTAACTATATAGTGATACATCAATGTGTGATCATGTTCAATAAAAACTATTTTTTTACTTCAGCTGATCTTTTACCATGATCATCTGATAAAATATATTGTTACATGGTAAGATTTATAAAAATAGAGTTGATCAAATTCCTACCTAAGCATGATATATTTGAAAGACCTAAGCATGATATATTTGAAAGTGTTCTTGATCTTAAAAGAAAGCAACACATTTAACAAAGTTATTTTAATATTTTTCATACATTCAAGTACAATATTTGAGATAATCTATTTTATATATATAATATTCAAACCAGTTCTGAAATTATGGCACTGTGTTGGACATTGATATTCTTTAGATTTCATTGTTTACTTTTCAGTATTTACTTGTTAACATTCTATTTAAGAATAATATTGTAACACTTAGCACTACAAAGAATATTTCTGTGAATTATCTGATATGTTGTATTAGACTAAAAAAAAACATAATTTTATGTTTATATGACCAGGACAATCATAAAGGAGTATCATGTCTTTAGGAAAATGTTATTTTGCAAAACCCTTTCATTCATTTTATAACAAATATTTTATTTCAGTATAACAAGGTTGTAAATATAAAAAAATGTAGATCTGTACATAGTTACAAAATATTAAAATACTGAAAACAATGATATAAAGATATATTTTGATATAAAAGATTGTATTACTAATATTGAATAAAAACAATAAAGAATAAAGAAAACCAGTCCCACTTATCTGACTTTCCACCAGTCAGTTTTATATTCACAATGTATTTTAATTTGTGAATTTTATTTGACCAATGCTTCATCTGTGAATATATATATATATATATATATATATATATATATATATATATATATATATATATATATATATATATATATATATATATATATATATGTGTGTGTGTGTGTGTCATATTATTATTACTATTTGCGGGATATTCCGTGTAGTGAAAAAGCTAAATGCTGACGTTTCAGTACAATATCAAGTACCTTCCTCAGAGTATCCTCTTTCTCAAATCATAAGAATGCATGTGAGATTTAAAATCGTTTTTATCGTTTTCTTTCTCCTCATATTTAAATTCTATTGGTTGAGAAGTTTTAAAATTTATTTTCTCTTCCAATAGTTTCTTCCAAATGTTGTTAATCTTCTTTAACTCACACCTTTCATTTATGCTCTTGGGCCTTTTAAAAATCTCTATAGCTTCTCTTAGCAATCTCTGGTCATATTGTTCAATTTTTGCTAAAATATTTGTTTTTTCAAAATTGATATCATGATTTGTTAATTTAATATGAGAATAAATAGCTGATGAATTGGATTTTTCTCTCACTGCAGAATGTGTTCTTCCTTTCTAATATTTATTCTACAATTAGTCTGTCCTATATATGTATGTGGACAGACCCTACATGGAATTTCATACACACCATGACACTCCAAAGCAATTTTATCTTTAGGAAGAGGAAATATTTCACCAATTTTTTTATAAGTAGTGTAAATTGTGTGAATATTATTATTCTTTAAAATGTTACCAATTCTATCAGTTACTCCTTTAATATATGGCAAAGTTGTCTTAATTTTTGATTTATCAAAATCTTTTTTCTTTTGATATGTATAAACCCTATTAATAATTTTGTAATTAAAACCATTATGAAGAAGCATTTTATTAGTAGCAAAAAGGTCCCGGTGAAAATGGCTATCATCAGAAAGTCTCTTTGTTCTATCCAATAGTGTCTTTGCCACTGAAAATAGTTGTGCAGGATGGTGATGAGAGGAAAAATGCAGATATCTCCCAGTGTGTGTTGGTTTTTTATATATACCATGGGATAAAGAACCATCTTCCCTTCTTTCAATCAAAACATCTAAAAAAGGTAATTGATTATTATTTTCTATTTCCATGGTAAATTTAATATTGTTGTGAAGAGAGTTTAAAAAATTAAAAAAGTCATCAAGAGCATGCTTACCATGAGGCCAAATAACAAAGGTATCATCAACATACCTCAGCCATATAGATGGTTTTTTAACTGCTAAAGTCAAAATTTTATTTATATATATATATATAACATCTTATCAAAGATCATCAAACGTACTTACAAATATTTATAAAATATTCAGTATGTACATGAATCATATAAATATTTTGATTATTGTACAAATGTTGGATCATGGCATTACCCAACTTGTTCTTAAGAATGATGCATATCTGCATTATAATTCTTTAAAAGAGAAAAAACAATTATTTATTTACTATATGAATAAGTATAACACTAAAACTCAGTATAAAAAATAAAATTACTATACACGTATTGCACATTTCTATTTTTAACTTTTGGGGCCATTTTGACTCAGTACTGTCATTGGAAAAATCGGAAGTTCCTAATGTATTATGGAAGCTCAGTATATGAATTTATTAAAACAGACAAAACTCTCTATATGTATTGCCACTCCCTGCAAGCCAGAGTAATTAATGGATGTCAGAAGGCTTGTGCATAAAATCCCCATCTAGTGGGTACTCATCCAATATCCCCAGACTAGTTTCTGGCTTGTGGTCTTCATCAGTGAGGAGCTTTGGATCTGAGAGCACTGCACCTAGATCTTAAGATCTAATGCAAGTCTCCAGCAGCCACCTTTTATCTCTACTTAACTGCAAAACTATGAGTCTTAAACTGAAAACACTATAATATTTTCAATTCAAGCCCATTATCTTATATAGTCATATAGGTCTGAACTCAGTTCAGTACCTATACATTTTGGTGTCTTGGGTTCTTTAATAATCCCCACTATCCTTCTAGGCAGGATTGGAAGTGACAATACGTAGAGAGAGTTTTGCCTTTTTTAATAACAGTTATATGCAAGCATAAGAAATTGTGATCATGTGATAAATGAATTTATGTATGTAAACCTAATGTGCGTTAAGTATTTTGAATGCCAAAGCAGTATAGGTAAATGATGATGATGATGATAATATAAATATTACTGATTTTGATTTTTTCAATAAAACTTCTACTACCATCATGATGGGGGGGGGGGTGTCTAACTATAAAGAAAAATTCATAATTTCAATATTCAGCCAAAACTATTTTCGAAAGGAAATAACAATTAAAAAATAGTTACAAATCATTCATAATAAGCAATTACAGTCAAATGAAACAAGATAATAGTCTTTATTGTTACTATTATTTGAAACATTAAATAGTTTAAGTTTTTATTTATTTTTCTATAGAGAGTTAATTCTTATTCCAATTTATTCAGTTACTCAACCACTGCTTCAAATTAATAAAGTTTCTATTCCAGTAACTAAATAGACCGCAATTAATAAAAACATTGTAATATTCATGCTTGTTTTAATATATATTTTATTTAATTTACGTGCGTTCTCTCTTTCACAAAGTAATTTAAAATAACTAAGCAATAATAATATTTTAAAAAAACTGAAATTATCTATGTTAAAAAAATAAAAAAAAGAAGACGAAGAAGAACGACTACATGAACAAGCACAGTTTTTTATTATCAAAACTACGATCTTTTTTTTTTCAATTATCAAATTAAAATATACACAGAAATACACCAGATTATATATGTTTAGATTATAGTCAAAGTTGTTTTATGAATATGAATGACTATTATTTGAGTGACTGATATTTAGAATTTAAAAAATAATTTATGTTTTGTATATGCTTCTTAATTGATGAAGACAAAAAAAATATGTTTGGTTAACTGAATAGAATTGTCTGTGTTTAACCAGTCACTCACCTCCATCGTAACACATACGATATGATTGCATATATAAACATGAAATTAGCATAGCTTAATGAACATTTTTTACTCAGTCTATCAATAATTAACTCTCTGTGTATCAACAAAGAATCAAGAATAGAATGCACCCACCAAAAATGCTAGCATCTACTATTAATTTTGATCATAAATAATTTTGTCAATGAAAAAACATCTCTTCATATATCATTACAAATAGAGAATAATATCTGTGTGTGTACCGATTTTGTATCGACCAAATATCTGTTATTTTTAAAAAGTTGGATATTTATATATACCTGGAAAAACATTATTGGAATTTTAAAAAAAAAAAATTGAATTCAAATCCTTGATTATTATTTTTCATGCTTGTCTCTTTTCTACCTCAAGAAGGATAGTTTCTTTGCATTTAGATCATAAACAATGAAACTAGAAGCTGTAATAAAACATAGTGCTAAAAGGAAAAATAAAACTTTTGATGTAGGTTATGTGTTATATATTTTGTTATTTTAAGATAAAAAAACTTATGTTTTGTTTACCTTTAATTTTAAAATATAAAATTTATTTATGAATAAACAATGTGTATATTTAAGGGTTGGTTGATAAGCTATCTACACAATAAAAGGTTGGAGAGATTCATTTTTAAAAACTTTAAACTCTTATTTCGTGATAAATTAATTCCTGACTCAATATTTTCAAATATTCATTTTTTTATATTTAAAACTTAACTTAAAAATATTTGTATAGAAGAGATTAAATACAATCAATTTTATGTTACTTTGAATAAAGTCAATTTTGTTTAGTCATATTTTCTGATTATACATTTTATTTGAAGATGGAAGATATCTTGAAATTTCTTCAACAGTTTATGTATTTCATTGTCAAACAACACTTTCGTGATACATATATATTTATTCATTATTTGTTATTAATTTTTATAGGGTAATAAAGAGAAATTGTATTTGTATTGCTTAACTGGCTGCAATTTTAGTCAATTGCATAGATTGTTTTTTTATATATTATATTATTAATTACTTATTATAAAACAGGCAAAACTCTCCATACAGTAGTGCCACCCTGTGCCAACCAGAGTAATCAATGAATGCCAGAAGGCTTGTGCATAAAATCCTCATCTAGTGCCTACTCATTCAATATCCCCAGACAAGTTTCTGGCTTGTAGCCTTCTGCAGTGAAAAGCCTTGGATCTGAGAGCACTGCACCTAGATCTTAGGATCTAATGAAACTCTCTAGGAGCCACCTTTTATCTTTACTTAACTACAAAACTATGAGAATAAAATTTGAAAACACAGTAATATTGTCAATCTAAGATCAATAGCTTATATAGTCATATGGGTCAGACATCAGTTCAGCACTCACACATTTTGGAGTCTTTAACTTTATGTGCCAGCATAAGAGATGGTGATCTTGTGATGTTTAGTGGTTTAACTCCAGTCCTGCCTAATAGGATAGTGGTGGCTATGGCTGTTAAAGAGCCAAAGACACCAAAATGTATGGGTTCTGAACTGAGTTCAGACCATATGACTATAAAAGCTATTGAGCTTAGATTGAAAATATTATTGTGTTTTCAATTTCATTCTCATAGTTTTGTAGTTAAGTAAAGATAAAAGGTGGTTGCTGATGGGTTGCATTAAATCCTAAGATCTAGTTGCAGTGCCCTCAAATCCAAGGTTTCTCACTGAAGAAAGTCACAAGCCATAAACTAGTCTGGGAATATTGGATGAGTAGGCCCTAGATGAAAATTTTATGCACAAGCCTTCTGGTATTCATTGATTAGTCTGGATGGCACAGGATGGCACTACTGTATGGTGAGTTTTGCCTGTTTAATAACAGTTATGTGCTAGCATAAGAGATGGTGATCATGTGATGTTTAGTGGTTTACTTATTATAAATTAGTAAATTTAAATTTGATTCAAATCTAATAAACTTTTAAGTGTGCAAAGTAATTTATAACAATTAAATAACATTCTAAAATTAAACCATCATTAAATGAAATATGGTCTTATATATTTATTAATATTATATGATTATTGTTAAGTCTCCTTAGAGATAAAATATATATGATCCATATATTGAAATATTTGTTTGTCAATTGTATGAATAATGTAATTAGTTCACAGTTAATTACCAAGAGCTTATCTTGTCTAGTTACAAAGATCTTGATAGATTTTATTCTGTCATTAGCCAGAATGATCTACCTTAATTATCTTTAAACTTCTTTGAGGTGGATCATAAATTTAATTAACTATTAAATTTTAATACCTATCTTTAACTTAAATAAAGACCAGTAATTGTTTTATATGGATTAATTATTATAAAGTCCATTTTAATCTCTGTGCCAGCAAAAATTCTAATAGGTCAAGTGAGTTAAAACTCTAAACTTTTGATTGTTCAATTACAAAATCAGCAGTAAAATATATATTTGTCTTTTAATATTATATTCATAGTTTATTTTCTAAAAAGCAAATTAATAATTTATCAGACTATGAAAGTGAACTAAAGTTTTTTCAAAAGTACATTTCTATTTATAATTATAAAATATTCTATAGTGGAGAACCAAAAAAAGAACATTTGTAACCTATTAGAAAATGCTGCATACGTCATTGATTTCTTTCACAATTTCCGCTTATGTAAAAGTAAAAACTTTTTACTAAAATCTTTACTATTCTTTTAAAATAATTATATTTTCAGCATTATCTATTAAAATAATTTGAACTATGTAAAAAAATACTTTAAAAAATTACTCTAAAACCTTCATTTTCATTGTGAAAATCAAACCAAAGAACTTGGAGCTGTCAAAATTGTTGACAAGCTCTCCCTTTTGTTCAAAATGAGAAACAACCAATAAGTATCTTGGAAAGTCCATCTTCTCACATTTTTCTAGCTTCAAATTTAAATATTATTGATTTTTTATTTGTAAAATAATTCTAGAGAGGGCAGCATCTTACAGTGCTTTTTAAACAAAAAATTTTCTTTTAATTTGTTTAGTCTGAGAGCATTAATATTTATTAATTATTATTGTGTGTGAAAGTATAATTAGTGGTTAAGAGTATTTGAAAGATTGAAAATTGTGTTTTTTATTTGTTTTAAAGTTTTTTCAGTTTGTTATTTATATATATAGAAATTTTTTTAAAAAGTTATTATTTATTTTTTGTTTTGTTTTATTATTTATATATTGTTATTTTATATATAGAATTATTATTATTTTTTTATTTTTAAAAAGTTATTTTGTTGATTAGTTTTTTGTAAATTTGTTATTAAAAGATTTACTTTTAAGAAAAATATAACGTTCGAAAAACGTTATTTATATATAGAAATTTTTTTAAAAAGTTATTATTTATTTTTTGTTTTGTTTTCTTTATATATTGTTATTTTATATATAGAATTATTATTTTTTTTTTTTAAAGTTATTTTGTTGATTAGTTTTTTTGTAAATTTGTTATTAAAAGATTTACTTTTAAGAAAAATATAACATTCGAAAAACGTAAAATAAAAAAAATGGATTATATTTGTATTTCAAAATGTTTATATAATCGGGAAAAGGAAATTAAGCGTGCTGTTGTAGAATGTACTATATGTGATGGGGTATATCACTTGAAATGTTTAAATAAGACTAGGAAGGATGTAAATGGTTTATGGTTATGCAGTCAGTGTATTAATATGATAAAAGAGGTGAGAAAGTGTTTTCAAAGTGTAGATAGTCGAAGAATAGTGGGTGGAGAAAGTAATAGTGTAATGGAGATTAGTCAAAGAATAAATAAGATAGAGGAAGAATTGAAGGATGTAGAAGTAAAATTAAAATCATTAGAGATAAAATGTGAGGAGATAAAGGAATTATTGAGTAGGAATGATAAGGAAGAAATAGATAAGGAGGACCAGAAGGTATTAGAAAATGTTATAGATAGGGCAGAAAAAGTAGATTATGAAACAGTATTGATAGGAGATTCACTAATTAGAGAATGTGGGGATATAATAGCAAGGGAAAATAGAAGTAGGTATGTAAGAGTATGTTTGCCTGGAGCTAGAATTAGGGATGTAGCAGATAAAGTTAAAAAACAAGGTAGTAGAGATGTATATGTTATGGTGGGGACTAATAATTTATTAGAATCATCAGAGAGAATAATGGATGAGTATGTAGATTTGATTAGGAATTTGATTATGATTAAAGGAAGAGTAGGAATAGTTGAATTATTACCAAGGTTTGACAAGAGTTATTTGTTAGATAGGGCATGTTCTATAAATGAGAGATTGAAAAAATTGTGTGAGAGAAATAATGTTATGTTTGTGGATGTGTGGGATTGTTTTATTGGAAAGAGAGAGTTATATAGTAAAGATGGGTTGCATTTAGGACAACAAGGAAGTGAAGTTTTAGGGAATTTGATTTATAAAGAATTTTTTTCGGGAAACTTATAAAGGGGGGGTGGGTTTTTAAATTGTAATATTATTAAAAAGAATGGATGGAATATAAGAAGTAAGCAAAAGAAATTTGATTTTGATATAAATATAGATATGGAGAAGGAATGGGTTTGTAAAATTAATGGTAAGAAAGTAATTTATAAATGTAATGGAGAAGAAAGAATTAAAAGAATTTATAAAAGAGTAGTTAGGAAAGAAGAAATTGTTAAAATTGGGTTTTTGAATATGCAAGGTGGTAGGAAACCAGAAAAGTGGATGGAATTAAATAAAACAATTGAAAATGAAGAGCTTGAGGTATTAGCAGTAGTGGAAACACATTTAAGAGACGAAGAAGAACCTATTTTGGAACAGTTGGTATGGCAGGGTATAAATAGAAAAGAAAAAGAAAAAAGGGGTGGTGGTATAGGTGTTATATCAAAAAAATATTTAAATATTGTTAAATGTCAAGAACACTTATGGTTTGAAATAAGGTTGGGTAGACAAGAATGGATGGTGGCTATAGTTTATATAGCTACTGGAGATAGTCAAATTATATTGGAGTGGAATAGTAACATATACGAATGTTTAGTTAAGGATATACAAAGTTTTAAAGAAAAGGGGAAGAGAATAATGGTTATAGGGGATATGAATGGACATATTGAAGAAATTGATGATGTAGATAATAAAAATGGACAGCTTTTGAAGAATTTTTGTCAGAAAGTGAATTTGAGTATTGGAAATTTATTAAATATTTATGAGGGACAATACACATGGTCCAGAAATAATATATTTCACACAATAGATTATGTATTGGTAGAGAAAGAGGGAATAAATAAAATACGGAAAATTAAGGTATTTGATAATGAAGAAAAAGTATGCACTAGTGATCATAATTTCATTGTAATTGAAATGGTTAGTAATGTGATGGAGAATAGAAATAAAAGTAGAAATAATAGTGAAAGATGTGGATGGAGAGTAAGTGATAAGAATAAGTTGGAAGAGTATAAAATACAAGTTGAAGAAATAATGGAAGAGTGGGTTGGGGATGAGTATAAGGATTGGTGTAAGGAAGTAGAAAAAGTTGCAAATAGGGTTTTAGGTGAGAATATTGAAAAGAATAAAATTAATAAAAAAATTAAAATTAGTAAAAGTGTAAAAGAAAGGAAAGAGGCATGTAGAGAATATAAGTGTGCTATTAAGAATAAGGAAAGTGAAAAAGATATTAATGCTAAATGGGAAAAGTACTTAGAAAAGAAGAAGTTGGCTAAAATAGATATTTATAGAGAGAGAATGAAATTGAATAGTAAATTGTTGGAGGATATTAATAAAAGTGGAAGAGATGGAAGTAAAAAATTTTGGAATTATATTAAAAGGAGAAATGTAGGGGAGAGAGAGTTAGTATTACTAGATGATGAGGGAACTGAGTGTAGTTCTAGAGAAGATTTAGAGAGAATCTTAAATAGTTATGTAATGAATATAGAAAAGATGTTAGATGTGAATGATAGAATCTTAGAAAATATGAAAGAATATAGTAATGGGAATATTAGTTTTTCAGAAAATGAACTAAATGAGGTAGAGAAGAAATTGAAAAGTGGGAAGGCAAGAGGTTTAGATGGATGGGCAGCAGAGATGGTAATGAATTTAGGATATAGGGCAAAAGTAAAGTTATTATCCTGTTTTAATAAAATGGCACAGAATAGAGTTTTCCCAAGTAGTTGGAGTAATACAAGAGTAAGGTTATTATTTAAAGGAAAGGGTAAGGATCATAGAAAGTTGAATAATTATAGACCGATAGCGGTAACATCAGTTTTATATAAAGTTTTCTCGTATATGGTGGCTAGTAAAGTTGTAAAATGGATGGAAGGGAATAATGTAGTGGGTGAAATGCAAGGAGGTTTTAGATTAGATAGGCGTATAGGAGATAGTTTATTTGTAGTTACACAACTTATGGATATGAGTAGGAATGCAGATAAACAGTTATATATGAGTTTTATAGATATAGAGAAGGCATATGATAGAGTAAATAGAAATAGATTATGGATAAGTTTAGCAAATTTGGGAATGGATGAAGCTTTAATAGATATTATTAAGAAATTATATGAAAATAATTATTATATATATCAATTAGAGAATATTGAATCAATTAAAGTTAAAAATGGTGTGGGACTAAGGCAAGGATGCCCTATGTCACCTATTTTGTTTGTGTTGTATTTGAGTGAAATGGAAAGAGCAATAGAAAGATTAGGAAGAGGGATAGAGATACCGTTAATAGGTAGTAAGGGAGTATATATTTTGTCAAGATCTTTTTTTTGCGGATGATATATTTTTGTGTGCAGAAAAAAGAGAAGATATGGAAGTTATGTTGAGGACATGTGCAAGGGTGGGTAAAGAGATGGGGATTAAATTTAGTGAAGAAAAATCAAATATAATGATGGTTAATACTGAGGAAAGAGAAGATGTAGAATTTTTATTGGGAGATATTAAGTTAAGTGTGGTGAATAGATATAGTTATTTGGGAATTATTTTAAGTAATCAGAAAAATTATTTGGATGAATGGGAGAAAAATTGATAAATGAAGCAAAGAAAAGAAAGGGATTGATAAAGAAATTAACAGTATTTTCATATAATAAATATGATGTAGCTAGAATTATATGGAAAGGAGTTGCAGTAGCAGGGTTAACATATGGTAATGATGCATTATATGTTAGTAAAAAGATATTAGATTATTTAGAAAAAGCTCAAAGGGAAGTAGGAAGACATGCATTGGATGCAGAAATATGGACAGCAAGGGAGGCAATTCAAGGAGAAATGGGATGGTCAAGTTTTCATATGAGAGATGCAAAAAGTAAAATGAAAATGTTTGGTAGATTGCAGTTTATGGATAATAAAAGAATAGCTAAAATAGTATTTAATTGGGTTATGAGTAAAGGGCAGGTAACAAGATGGGTGAGAAAGGTAATGCGCTATGCAAAAGATTTGGATAAAGAATTTATATCAGTATATTTGTACAAAAGATGGGATGATTGTGTTAAGAGGATTATTGAGTGTTATAGTAGTAAGGAATGGGATAAAAGAATAAATTTATTAATAAAGACTAGGGAGTTAGAGAGATGGAGAAATAGTATGGAGAGTAAAAAGAGTTTAAATATATATAGAAATAAACAGAATATTAGGTGTGAGTTAATATATGATAATAGTAAGGAAAGTAGTTTATTGTTTAAGGCTCGAACGGGATCTTTAGCTACAAAAGAATATACATGTAAATGGAAAAATATGGGTGATTTATTTTGTAAATTATGTAAGGAAGGAATTGAAAATATTAGGCATTTGTTAATTGAATGTAAATGTTTGAAAACAGAAAGGGTACATATAATGAAGTTGTGGAAAAATAAATATGAAAAGAGTGATTATACAGAAAGTGAATTATTGGTTTTTATGCTAGGTTTGGGAAAAGATAAGGGGGATTTAGATATAAAGGTTATAGAGTTGACAAAAATTATGTTGTGGAAATGGGATAGAGCAGATTATGGGTAAATTTAGAGTGGGGAATGTAAAAGAAAGTGGCTAACAGGTTTATCTGGGCTTAATTGCTGAGATATTCTTGACTTCGTTTAAGGAGAAGCCATAATACATCACATCACATCACATCACATCAACTTTAAAATGAGCATAAATTCACTATGATAATGTAAAAATTTCCAGTTTTAGAGAGTGTTAAAGCCAACTATGATTATAGTCAGAAAAGCCAGTTGTATGGTTAATAATTGATATACAGGATATTTAAATAAATAGATAGGATTCATTAATTGTGATTCAGTAAGTATTCAGTAGAAACCTACTTTTTATTTGATATAATATTGGATATTAAAAATGCAAGATTATCTAATGTGTCCATTTATAATATGTTCTTGTTAAGCATTTCATTTTAATATATAATTTAAGCAATAATAGTACATTGGTGTATAGTGGATATGTTATTATTATTTTTAACATTTTATTAAACTAGATATAAAACTAATTAATGGTTTGTTTTATTTAAACACTATATATATATATATTATATGTCTATGAAACATTTCCTAAATGTTATCATAATCATTTATAAACTAGTATATTTAGTGAGGGAATATCATTAAATTTTATCATAAATTTACATTACTATATGTAATATTTGATTACTAAAGTATATCAGAACTTTGTTGTTTATTGATATGACTTCTTTGGTTTTATTCAATTACAAATTAAATGGATATTTTAGGTATATATCATTGTTTAGGACCATGATATATGATTTCACAGCTTATTGTAGGTTATTTTGGGGTAATGAATAGATTTTGTGATATCTGATGTAATGATCTTATTTGTTTTCTTTTGTCTTAAATACTAACTGAGTAAATTAGATTTTCATAAAGATTATCATCAGTATTTTATTTTAGTATAGGGAACAACCTAAATATTACTTATTGGAAACATTGTTATTGCATAGTGCAAGTAACGACTGAGCTATATAATTTTATACAGGTTATGGCAGAGTTACTATTTATTGGTACAGGTTTTGCTCTATTATAAATAATCTTTATACCATACAAGCATTTCTTCATTATCATTGATTTTATTTTGTGTCAGTAATAAATGGTTGTCAAAACATATAGGACAATTTCTTGTATTTCATTACAAAAGGCTCCAAACCAGTGGAGAGATAATGGTGTAGAAGATCAATTATTATCCTGTTATTATATATATAATCATCATCAACCATTAACAATCCACTCCAAATGAAGGTACAGCAGAATACGATTATATTTTGACTAACAGAAAATACATATTTCAAGATTGCAATGTTCTTAATAAATTTAACATGGGAAGTGATCATCAATTAGAAGGATGTAAGATATGTGTTAATGCAAAACTAGAGTGACAAAAATTATTAAGAAAAACAATATTTACAGTTGATATTTCTAATCTTCAAAAACATTCTAATAAATTTAAATTAGAACTTACAAATTGGTTTCAAGTATTAGTAGATTTTGAACATGATTCAGATTTGAATGAAATTAATATGAAAATAACTGACACATTTTTAAACACTGCAACAAAAATAGCTTGTAGAAAAAAGCAGCAATTGATCAATAAAATTTCTACTGAGACTCGAGAATTTATGAAAAAAATAAGGAATATGAAGATATATAAAAATGTTGCATTAAAAAGGATTGAATATCTAGATTTTTGTAAAATAGTGTGGAAAAGAGTTGAATATGATATAAGAAAGTATAACTGTGAACTAACAAGGAATGCTGTAGAAGAGAATAAAAGTCTCAAGAGTGTAAAACAACATTTTGGTATTGGTAGGAAATTTATATCTGCAATAAGAAAGAAAGATGAAATTATTACTAAAAAAAACATAACATCATGAAATGGGTAGAAGACTTTTATCAAGAATTATATAGTAATAAAGAACAAGTACCTCCTATATCTATTACATCTGAATTGACCAGAATTTTAAATGAAGAAGTGAGACATGCAATTAAATGTATGAAGAAAGGAAAGGCTCCAGGTAATGATGGAATTATAATTGATATATTAAAAAAAGGAAGTGAAGAAATAGAAAAAATATTAGCAAAGTTATATACCAAATGTCGAAATGATAAAGATGTACCAGATGATTGGAAGAATTCAGTATTAATATTTTTAAAAGGTGATAAAGAAGATATTAGAAATTACAGACCTATCAGCCTTTTATCAGTTTTATACAAAATTTTTACCAAGATAATTACAACTCGTTTACAGAGAACATTGGATTTCCACCAACCAAGAGAACAAGCTGATTTCAAAAGTGGTTTTAGTACAGTAGATCATATCCAGGTATTGAGAGAAGTTATAGAAAAGACAAATGAATATGAGTTGCCATTATGCTTTGGATTTGTAGATTATGAAAAGGCATTTGATTCTGTGAATAAATATATTAGTCTGCATATATATAAATTTTAAATACATGTACATTGTCTATACTAAACTTAATGTAATTAGAAGGGGCTTGAACTCAATTCAACTTTCTAGGGCTTTCCCCTCTATTTTATACAATCAATACTCATGACCAAATATGTGTAAGAAAGAGAAATGATCTCCAATATACATTTTTATTCTGAACTAGCACTCATCATTTGGTCCAGATCACCAACACATATATACAATCAGTGCTCAGTTTATATTAAGATACCAAATCTTCAAACCTTAATGGAATGGACAAGCTTTAATTTTCTCTACCCTCCAACTCTTCAGACATCCATGTCATTGAAATTCAGAGGACAGAATGCTCAAAGCTGTTGTTGATCCCAATATTATTGCCATGTCCATAGTGACCCCTCACGCATATAGGACATTAATATGTCCATTTAAATATATTTAAATACATGTATACTATACAAAACTTAACATGTATTTAAATGTTAGATGTGGGAAAAGAGGCTAGATATCATAGAAAAAGGATTGAACTTGGAGAAATTTTTATCCTGCAGTAGATTGATAGTGGTTGAAAATGATGATGATGATATATAGTTCCACATAAAAAATTAAATTTGATGAACCTAAGTTTTATTATATATAGTTTCAGTTTCATAAACTATATCAGATATTCTTTATTCTATTAGGATTAGTAATCCATTGTATTTACTCTAAAATAGAAGCATCTATAAAATTAATCTTGAATATAACTAATGAATACTGGATGGAAATGTCTCTCAAATTCACAAATTAGATTTTATCTAGTGGTTTTCTTTTCTGAGCAGCATTAAAAAGACCAATAACTAGAAACTAGTTGGGATATTAGTCCACATTATTGCATTTGTCTCCAATGTAAAGGAAATAGATTGAAATATTGTTTATAATGTAGTAATTCAATCTATTTACTGCTTCTAATGCAGATTTTGAAATTATGAATGTAAATTTGTAAGTTGCTTTGTTTGATATTGTACCAGTCAAAACTGCCTCTGGTAACATAACACGATTCAAATCCTAAGCAAAAGTACCTCGAATCCAATCATGCTCGAGATACACAGGTCTGGAGCAATCCTGAATTCTAACCTATTTGTCTATTCTTTGAATCTCTGACCCTATGAACAACAATCCCGATGAAACAGCACAATTATTTTAATTCCAGGCCCAGAAGCAAAGCGGTAGAGCATAAGATCAGACTGATAGTGATGATCGAGATAAGAGTAATCCAGCGGTAAAGCATAAGATCAGTCTGATAATGATGATTGAGATAAGAGTAACTCAGGAGTTACATTTATTACAGTTATTTATTAATGCTAAGCTATTAGCTAAAGAAAATAGTTCCAAATATTAATTAGAAAATAATAATTAGAAAACAAACCAGGATTTACATGAAATGTATATTAATTCACTTTTAAACAAACCGCATATTTATATATTACAAAATTGTTTCATGCTTGGGGTGACATTATACATTTACAAAACTTGGAATTTGTTTTTAAAAAATCTGCTTTATTAATTATTTAATGAATATAATTTTAAGGAGTGGATTATAATTTGTTGAGGTTAATATGCCAATTTATAAGATTTACAAATAAAATGCTGTGGCTGTATAAAACAAATATAAAAGATCATGACAGGTTTAGATGATTAATTAATGATATAAAGGATAGTTTGCGATTTAGTAGTAAATGTTTTTGTAAGCAGGCAAAATATACAATCTTAATTATTTATCTACTTTATGGAAATCCTTATATGTTTTTTATTGGCATTGTTTGGAGAAGATGTCTTTGGAGCATATACATAAGAAACAAACAATGCTCTACATTTATGAGAATAAATAAGTTATACAATCATTAATATAAATTGAGTTACGTCTATGGGAATCGATAACGATATTAAACGAAAGCAGTTTAAATCAACAACAGAATGTATTTACGAAATGAATCATTATTTTTTAACACATCATCGCGACTTACTAAGGTTAGACAGACGATGATCAAATTAAGGAGCAGAGTAATGGTACTAGCATACAATAAAGAAATCCAGCCTTCATGGCGATTGTGGATATTTTATTATTTTAAAAGGAATACTCCAAACGAACTTAAATTTGGTACATCCGCATGTTCTGGCGAATGGTACTGATAGAGAGGCTGGGTTTGAAGGCCCAGAGCTGGTTGTATGGTCATCTGCAGCACATCAACTTTCTGTTGATTACAAATGATTTTGCAAAAGTAGAACAGGAGCTTTGACTGCTTAAGTCCCCAATGACAAAGCAATCAAGAAATTGAAAAGATAAAATATCATAATAAAAGACAATGTATGCCAGGAACGTTATTGGACATGAATATAATCTTTATAATATAATTTTAATATAATATTGTTTTAAAACCTGGAAATGGGCCAACCTCTTGTGCAATGATCTGTTTTCAATCCTGAGTCATTTAACAAATCATAATGAATAATAACTCTTTTATTTATAATATTAAACTAGCAAAATTTATATTTAATTTTGATTCCCATATATGCAATAATTGCTAGGATTAGCCTTCAAGACAACAGCAAGGAATGATCCTAATTATAAAGTTAGCGATCTTTCAAAAATGAAATTTTCAAAGACAAATTCAAAGCAGTAAATTTAGCAGAATTCATCCACAGTAAAAGATTTTAAATAAACTCAAGAATTTAAAATGAAAACAAACTGGTGAGCAATTTCTATTTTAAATAAGCAAAACTTTATTGATAGTATTTAAATGAAGCCTCTGCTTCTTTCCAAATTAAACAATTATTTTTTCCCCTTTTTCAGACTTGCAAGTTTGAGTATTATTGGCATATTAAAGAAAATAAATTATATATATACATTAAACAAAATAAGTTAAATATCCATGGACCGTGCAAAGCTATATAACCTAATTAGTGTGAAAGAGCATAGTTAGAATACATAATACTTGTAAGGGATTAGAGAGAGAGAGTTTAAGAGCAAAATTAGCAGGAACTTATAAATTAATATGCGAATTAAAATACAAAGGTTTAACTACATCTTATTAGAAACTACAGAAGGAATTACATATTAAGGCAGTTCTACTTTAAGTGAGGTTACCTCCACATAGCAGGCAAATGTAGTATAAGCAGTCAGTCAGAACAGCGATCAGGCAGTCATCTTGTATGGCCAGTCAGATGGATGGAACATGGCAGCAGCAGGCAAACAGTTCTCCAACAGAAGAAGAGAAAGATGAAAGATTTCTCTACTCAAACTTCATAGTGCTGAACTTGTGTTGACTTCTTAAAATTTGAAGATCTGGAAATACTTCTTGAATCTGAAAATTTGCTTACTGATTGAGACATTTTGATAAAATTTACTAAGTAACTCAGAGTAACTCAAAGTTTAATTACTAACTCAAAGGTTAATTACTAACTCAAAGTAACTGACTTTTTTTGTTCTAGGAGCCATTTTTATACACCTTTTAATCTCCCCTCCCAAGAAAGCAATTTCAGTTTCCCACAGCTATCCCTGTAATCTCTTGATTAAAAAAATGTTTAATTAGTAAAATATTTAATTAAAAAATTTTTTTAAAACAGATAAGGCTCAAAATATCATTTTAGATATTTTTAAAGATTTTCAAATGAACTAACAAAAGAATTCCTTATGATTTTATAAATTTTACTTAGTGAAAATAATCTGAATCTAGATAAAGATAATTTCAGTACTTCAAGCCTTCCCCATTTTTTTTTTTGTTTTTACATTCCAACACTTTAATTAAAATACAGATATATAAAAAGATATTTACAATTATATAAGAAAATGTCTAATTTTCAGCAATAAATATTAATAAAATTATTGCTTGGTTCATATATATATGTGCATCATGCACACTACTGTTTTACTTTCCTAAATATTTTTAATTTTATTAATTTCTTGGATCATTATGCATACAGTGTGTGGGTGAATGGCATATATCTATGGTGAGGTCTGAATTGTGGGGCCCTGCAGGAGATTAATATAGATGGTGAAGCCTGAAGCTCAATGATGATTAGACCTAGACTGCTTCAATATATGCATAAAAATTAATGCCTTACATGAATATAGCAATTGTTCTTATTTTATTTATTCATGTTGTTAGTTGCATTTTTCAAATATTACATTTTAGATGTTTAATTTACATTAATATCTAAGCAGATGCACACGTTTTAATTTCTTAGTGATTAGTTGCTATAAATTATGATATCTATTCAATCTCAATGTTTATTGAACTCTAAAGTATTTAAGCCATAAATTATCATATTTTAATCAAGTTACTATGATATTATAGGCAGATGAAAAAAATTCTATTTTTGTAAAATTAAAAGATATTTAATCTAATGTAATATTAATTTTCCCTTTGCTTTTTTGTGCAATTCTTTTGTATAATAAGTGGGTTTTTTCTTATCTTTACATTATAAAACTGAGTGCACTTTTGGTGATGAATACCATAAACAAAGTGCACTTAGCTTTATGATATAAATATAAGAAAGAAAATACTTTTGTACACATATGTATATATATATATATATATATATATATATATATATATATATATATGCAAAAGAATTTATCCAATGTATAAAATGTACTTGCATCAATTTTGTCTTATTCTAAAAACATAAAGTAATAGTCTGTTTTTCAATTTACAGCCATTTGAAGTCATAATTGGTTTTATAAAATATAACAACTATTCAGAAAGAAATTCCTCATACATTTTGTGTTGTGTCTCTAATTCTCCAGTCAAGTATTCTGCAATTTTTTTCTATCTATTCTAAATTATAAATATCTATGTATACACCATATGTGTGTGTTTATCTAAATATTTTTTTTAATTTTACTATGCCTTCTGCATTATCATCATTATTTTAAATGACTAACAATTTATTTCCGAATGAAAACCTCTCTAAGTATAATTTAGTTTTTTTTAGTCATAGTTACTTTTCTTTGAACAAACCACCAAACTTTTTTATAATATTTATCCTAAACATGTGGTCTCCTACATTCTATTGAAATTGATTTTATTATTTAAGTTGTTTATTCTATTATCATCTTTTCTGTAAGTGTATTCTGTTCATTTTATTTTAATCTGTTAATTTTTTAAGTGATATTATTGATAACTATTTATTTTATCAACTATGTATTTCACTTCTGATTTATTCATGTTAAACCCAATATACATTTGATCACATCAAAATGTATCTCTTTTATTAATTGAAGTCACGGAATCTATAAATAGGAACTGTAAAATCATCTTTAAAAGTCCTTTCTTTTTATTGATTTTTTATCTTAATTTTTGTTAAACACACTTTTAAAATTTAATTCTATAATTAAGCTCATCCATTATATATTCATCTCTCTTACCAATTTAACTAAGATATTTGTTTTAATTAATTTCTTTTCTATCTATTACTATTACTCTTTAGCCTCATCTTTTTAAATTTTTTGAACTTTAGATTTTTTTAGTTTTTAACTTTGGTTTGGTTATCTAATATATGATGGAATTTTCTCTAAAACAAATTTCATCGCCATAAAAATTTACATAACTTAAGTATCCTCCATTTATTTTCACCTTTTAACATAAATTTATTGTAAAACATTTGAAGAGATGTAAACATACTTTCAC
Organism: Epiperipatus broadwayi; assembly: GCA_028023455.1. Classification (NCBI taxonomy): domain Eukaryota; kingdom Metazoa; phylum Onychophora; class Udeonychophora; order Euonychophora; family Peripatidae; genus Epiperipatus; species Epiperipatus broadwayi. Next base: position 133,977 of record JAQFVV010013246.1, read on the forward strand.
ATTAAACTTGTGAGTGCGATCATCTAATCATTGCTATGCATTTTGGTAAATTTGTTTTTCTTTCCAATTTGGTATTCTTATATCTATATATCATAATGTTCTAAATTTTTAATCACAAAAGATATGCTTATAAGTTTAAATACCTTTCAGAAATCTATATCTCAAATGCTAGTTTCATATTATTATTTTTTATATATTATTTCACTTTAATACTTGTTGTAATCTATTGTGCTACAGTCAATTCTAAATCCAGTTTGATCCTTTTTGTAGGTTATATAACAAATATATTATTCATAATTGGCAGAAAAATGATAACTTTCAGTAGTTTCTAATATTTTTTATCTTTTTTTAAATATCATTATTTTACTTTTTTTGGTTTGGTATCTCTTTAGTGTTTACAAAATTTAATTTATAGATTTGCTAACAATCTGTCTACTTGTTTATCCATCATTTCAAAAATGTTGTTTCACTCTTTTTTGCTTTTATTAAATTCCTCATCTCTTGATTTAAAATGTATTGCATTAAATACGATGTTGTTATAAAATATAGATTATTTTATTTTACTATTTTCTATTACTCTAATAGTTTTAAATAATTCTTTTACACAATTCTTAATGTGTATGTAACTTACCTATGGAATATATTCGACATAGAATAGAACAAATATTTTTATCCTGTTTAAAACTCATATGTCTAGTAAGTAAATGAATTTATAAATTAAGAAAATATAAATTTTAAGAAATAAATGTACCTCTATAAAGAAGCATTTAAAAAGTGATTTTTTTTTAAATGTTATTTAAAAACAACATGTTTCACACTCCCATAAGGATAAAAGTCTGGGAAAAAAAATTGACAACTTACTCAGGGAGAAATAATAATTTAATAACATCAAATAAAGCTATCTATTAAAGTTTTTGTATTAATATTAAATACACTCAGTTACTCCTAGAGATTTTAAAAGTATCTTTTAATCATTAACTTTCCCAATGTAATTAACCTTTTGCCTTATATAAATTAATTTGAATTCAATCCATTTGGTCTGGAGAAACTATTGAATTCTGGGTAAAGTTTAATGGATCATATCATGTGCTATTCTTTAGTTAAGTTTATGTAGAGATTAAACACACATGACTTTTCTTAGCAAAAATTTATACAGCATATATAATATAATATTTGAAGAGGATATAAAATTCAAAAGTTGAATTGATTGTTAATTTTTTTAAATGATTAAAACCCATTTTGTAAAGATGATTTGTATGTACACTTGGTAAAGATAAGTTATAATTTAATGTTACTTTGAATGCTTAAATATTTGTACAATATTGAAGCTCTTTAACAAACATAAATGAAAATAAAATGAAAACTGGTTTATTTGCATTTATATAAAGCATTTCTCATACGCTGTATTACTGAATGATCATAGATAATTTTACTTACTATTGGAATTTGCAGAAAAATTTCAATTAAAGATTACAAATTAAAATAAAATTTTGCTAATTATATATATATACAGCAATAATCATGTTAGTAATAAAAAAGAATTATTATGATTAAAGTTTTTATTATCATTAATAAGTTCTAATGAGGCAGTACCAACTTTTTATAAATCTGAAATTTTCATTGGTAGATATTACGATTTATAATTCATTCATTTCAAGCTTTTTCAAAAATGAATATATTTTCCAATAAAATATAGCCAAAATACAATATTTTGTGTCTCAAAATTTAGCTTCTAATAAACAATGATATTGGATTATTTTAGAGTTTATTTATTTTTATTATTTATAATATCAAAAATCAATAATTAGTCTTCTCTTGATACTTTAAATGGATTACAAGATTTTTAATTTCTTTGTAACATCTGACTTTCAGTGTTATCACCATCTTTATTATTTTCAACCATTATTGATCCTCTGCAAGAACTTCTCAATCAGGGGTGCTCACACCCTCAAGGAGTATGAGATAACATTTCAATTTTTTAGTTTATATTAAGGATACTGTCCTATTCAAGAATTACATTTGATTTTTATTTCTGATTAATTATTTGTATAATATATTCACATTATCATGACTCAAGAAACTTCCAAAAATATTAAGAAGTAATCAATGACATCATGTAATGTATATTTGAGAAGGTTGTAGAATGTTTTGCAGTGTATATAGATCTATATGTGATGCTATGGTAATCAGTGCATTGTTGATTCTGTGTTCATGCAATGCTTATTTCTCTTGTGTCTCTAATAAATGGTGATTATACTTAAAGTTATTTTACTTATTGTTATATTTCTTCTAATTTATCCTTATTTTAGATTATAATTGTTAAATTATTAATTAACCCTTCATCATGTCAAAGAAATGGAAATGGAATGATGATTATGGGCAGTTTGATTTCACTTGCATTGGAACAACTAAGAATCTGCAAAAACCCATGTGCCTACTTTGTGATGCTGTCTTTCCAAACACAAATATGAAGCCATCTAAGCTGCTTGAACACTTCATTAACCAGCATGGTGGAGCATGATGTTGAATCATTGCAACTAAAAAAGCCTGCTTTGTCTCGAGTAACCCTTCCAAAATGGAAGTTTTTCATCTGCTGTCAAACCACTGCTGACAGCTTCATACCACATAGTGCATAAAGTATCCAAATTCAAGAAGCCCCATACAATTGCAGGAGGTGATAAAATTTTGTGCATTAAAAATGGCAACAATTGTTCTGGAAAAAGAAGCCTCAAACAAGCTTAAATTGGTGCCATTATCAAATAATGTTATTCAGAGTCAAATTGGTGATTGACCAAATTATCACAAATATCAGGACTAGTCCCTTGAAAACCTCTCTCCAGTTGGATAAAACAACTGATGTTGCAACTTGTAATCAACTTGTCACATTAGTGAGATATATTCATGATGGTGTCATAATGAAAGATTTCCTGATCTGTGAAGATATGAAAACAACCACAAAAGGAAAAGATGTCTTCTAGTGTATAAAAGACTTATTTGCAAAATATGATTTAGATGTCCAAATTATTGGATTTATGTGTACCAATGGTATGCCTTCTATTCTAGGAAATAAATCAGGATTTTTTGCAGTGTTAAAACAAGAGATTTTTTACTTGCCAGGTACTCACTGTTTTTTTCATCAACATATTTTGGTATCAAAAATTGCTTACAAAGCTGAAAAAAGTCCTGGATACTTTCATGGAGATCATCAATTGGATTAGGGGAGGTGCTTTAAACCATTATCTCTTTGTCATTTTGTGAAGATTTTGAAAATGAGCAGTCAGTTTTGGTTTACCACATGGAATTCTACTAGTTGTCCCATGGGAGATCTTTAATGTGCTTCTTTGAACTGTGACAAGTAAATCAAAGCTTTTTTGAAGGAATGTGACTATGATCTACCTGGAGAATGGAATCACCAGAATTTCAATCAAATAATAGTCTATTTGAATAATACTTGTATGAATGATCTGAGTGTATCTATCCAAGGGGGAAATGTAAACATATTGATACTCTGGGAAAAGTTAAATGTGTTCCAAAAAAAATTTCATCTTTGGTGTTGATGAGTTAAAAAATGAAATCTTTCAAATTTTCCACCACTTCAATAACCACGAGTCTCTAATTTCAAGTGTGTGTGAAGAAATAATGGATTATTTGCAAATACTATCAGTCATTTGAAGGACATTTTGAAGAACTGGAAACTTCTGAAAAATTGATTATAACTTTATACTCCTTCAATTTGTGTAATATGTCAGATAAAGAAGAACTGAATAAATTTTTTTTTAACTGTGCACAAATCACTTTCTTGAAATGCAGTTTGAGAGCAAACCTTTGGAATAATATTGGTGTTCAGCAGTGGACATATTTTCATAATTTTGTGAAAAGCACTAACTGTTCTCATCCCAATAATGATGACATACTTATGGGAAACTGAATTTTATGTTCTTTTTTCAATACAGACAAAATCTAAAAATTTTTGGGTGCACAAGCTGACACATGTGTTGCTATCAGCAACAAAGTGCCATATTTTGAATGACATTTATGCAATAAACAGGAACAAAAAAGTCCTTAAATTTAAATTAGCTTATGAATATTTGAACATTAGTTATATATTTTTAAAGAACTTTCATAGATGGGTGAAATTTTATGTTTTTGTTAGGTTTACGCAATTTTTCATTTATTGTAATATTTTTTCATTTCCATGTGTTTTATTTTTGTTTATATATCATTAAAAATTGATTTACAAATTTGTTTTGGTCACTTTCACTTTTATTCTTAAATAAATTATGACTTTAAGGAGTGTGAGAACATTAAATTTTTAGGGATGTGGGCATCTAAAATGTTGGGAACCCCTGCACTACAAGATGAAAGTTGTTATAGTTTCTTCATTCTATAACACATCAGGAAATAATCATTTCATTGATTTATTTTTCTTGTGATCTATTTCTACATCTTTTATAATATTGGACCATTCAGTGTTAATTATTTATTTTTTCACTTTTATATTCGATTTTCAATCTCTCCCTGTTACTCCTAATATACATCTTTCCATACTTCACTGAATGAACTGAAGTTTCTTTATTGCTCTTTTGTTAAGTGCCCAAGTTTCAGATCCATAATTAAAAACTTGTAAAACATTTTATTAAAAAACTTTCCTTTTCAAACACATAGGTATATTTTTTTAATATTAAGCTATTTCTACCAAAAGCACTCTTTTCAAACTTAATTCCATAAATTAATTTTATCCATTATGTTTCTGTTTATGTTAATAATCTTGCCAAAGTATTTTTCGTTGTTAAATTCATATAATTCATGATTATTAATCTTCATTTTCTTTTTCAGTAAAAATCCGTTAAACATTTCTTTGATTTTTTAACATTTATTTTTAGTCATACTTTTATATGATAATTTTCGTATATTTCCTGAAGCTATGACGCATTGTTTGTAAAAACAACTACATCATATGTAAAATCTATATTTAAATAATCTCCATTTATTTGTATTTCCTTAGCTTTCAATTTTAATCCACAAAATACTTGTAGTAAACTATTGTAAAAAGTTTTGATGTTAAAAAATCACCCCTGATGTACAATTTTTTCAATGTTAATCTTGACGTTTTGATAATTATTCTTCAGAATAAGATAGTATTCTGGGTCTGATTGTAATTATTGGAAAATTATATTGATTATAGAATTAAATGTCATTTCATATTCTACAAATCCAAAGCATAATGGCAACTCCTATTCATTGAACATTTACATAACTTCTTTCAATATTTTGAAAAGAGCGACTTTTAAATCCATCTTTTTTTTTTTTTTGGTTGGTTAAAATCTAAAATTCACTGGAGATAAATTGTGATTATCTTGATAATTTTTTTATTTTTATAAAAGTGATAAATATCTTATAGGACTATAATTTTTAATTTCTTCTTTATCACCTTTTTTAAATATTGATACTTCCAATCATCTGGAATATCATCATTTAGACATTTGATATATAACTTTGCCAACATTTTTTTTTTATTTTTTCACCTATTTCCTTTAAGATACCAATTACAATTTCTAAATTTCCTGAAGTTTCCCCCCTCTTCATAGATTTAATTTTATATCTCAATTCTTTTTATAATGTTGAGCAATTCAGAAAATGAAATAATTATAGCAGATACTTTGTGTTGTGTTTTTCATTACCATATAATTCTTTATAAAACTTCCACATATATATTTTGTTATATCATTAACTTTTGTTCAATTTTACAAAATTCTAGATATTAAATTCTTCTTAATGGATCATTGTTAAGATGTTTTTATTTCTTCATGTATTTTCTATCCCCAATAAAAGATTTACTTTTAAATTGCTAATTTTTGTACTAGCTATTCTTTCTTTAAGTTTTTAATAGAACTATCAATTGTCTTTTTATTAATTTTATTTAAATTTTAGCCATCATCAAAGTCTGTTAATATTTTAAAAAGATTTGTAAATTTTAATTTATATTCAGTGAAGTATTTTTAAAAGGTTAGAAATATCAACTATAAATAATGGCCATTTCAATAGTTTTCACCACTCTAGTTTACATTAACATGTATTTTAAATATTCTTAATCAATGATAACTTCTCTAGTTGAATCTATTAAAACATTACAGTCTTGTAATATATATTTTTGTTAGTCAAAATATAAGATATAATCTAATTTTGCTATATCTTCATTTGGATATTCCATATTTTTTTCAAAAAAGGAATTCATATTATACAATTTTTCTTTGTCTGCAAACTGCCCGTGCCTATGATCTTTCTCATTTCTATCATCATAACTGAATCTATCTTCAGAATTTTCATCTTTTATTCATTTACCAATGTTAGTATTAATGTCTCCTATTACAATTTTAAAATATTGTGTAAATTAATAAAAAGCTTTTGTACATTTGTATAAAAATCTTCTATTAATCATCACAATAAAAACTTGTTGAACCCTAAACCTGAATTATATACATTTGGTATATTCTATAAAGTTGAATAAATAATCTTGTCATTCTGCCTGATATGTCATCAATTTCCATAATGTTCTTTCAATTTAATTTATAATAATTTGAACTTCATTTATATAGCCAATATTTGTGCTTTGTAGTAAAGTACATGTCCATTCTTTAAATCAATTGTCTCTTTACTTTTACTTCTAACTTCACAAATACCCACAATTATCTATTTAATAGAAGACAGTTATTTTCCAGTTAGTGAAATTTTCTATCACTTCAAAGTGATCCACATTTATGTATAATATAAGTGTCATCATTGAATTGTAGCCTGGTATCCATCCAGGAAATTCTTAGCACACTTCACATTTGGCATCTAATTATTGCCTTGGCTAATGATTTTACAACGTTCTGGTATTAAGAGCCATAATTTAGTTTTGTCTGCCATGATTGCAAATATGTAATAAAAAAAGATCTCATTCACACATACTTTTATTCAACCTTCAAAAAATCTTAAGTGGTATTTTAATTAAAAAGAATCAGACAACACAGAAGTAAAATTCTTTATACAGTAGCACCACTCAGTGCAAGCCAGAGTAATCAATGGATTCAGGAAGGTTTGTGCATAAAATTTCTATCTAGTGCCTACTCATCCAATATCCCCAGACTACTTTCTAGATTGTGGCTTTCATTAGTGAGGTGTCTTGGATCTAAGAGCACTACACCTAGATCTTCAGAACTAGTCTGGGGATATTGAATGAGTAGGCATTAGACTGGAATTTTATGCACAAATCTTTCTGCATCCATTTATTACTCAGGCTTGCACTGAATGGAGCTATGGTATAGACAGTTTACCTCCATGTAAAAAGCTTGTGTAAGCATACAAAATAATTATAATGTGAATCAGTCAATTTATAATATACCATGGTCCTTCTTGATCTTGAACTCAGAGATAACAAACTAATAAACTAATCACTCTGGAAGATCCTTATTAGTATTCAACCTATTTACATTCATTTACAATATGGATAATAGTGTTATAATAACCATTTCAATAACAAAAACTCAAGAGATGGTTTTAAAAACTTGTTCTGGTCAGTTTCTTTAAAGACTCAAAGAGGAATCAAAGGATGTCTTTTCAACTAACAGCAAACTTCTTTCTGAAATCTTCATAGCACTTAAAAAAACTGTTCATATATATATATATATATATATATATATATATATATATATGAACAGTTATATATATATATATATATATATATATATATATATATATAGAGAGAGAGAGAGAGAGAGAGAGAGAGAGAATTAAATATTTCCAAATGAGAAGATCATATCTATGTAAATGAAGATAATCCTTAACCTTTGATGTTGCCAAGAAATGATCAATCATTAATTGATAATCCATGAGACTAAACTAGTTTTCTCATTTACCTACCTTTTGTTGGAGTTTTTTGTTAAAGTAAAATAGTTCCTCTTTTACTTCAAATACATGTTATGGGAATGTGAAAGAATAACAACTTCCTTGAGATTCTGCAAATATTTTATCTTATCTATGATGAATTAAATATTTCCATAGCTTGTTATTATAATAAAGAATACAAATGAGATCATATCCACATAAACAGGGATAAACTTTAATCTTTTATGTTACCAAGAAATGATAACTTACTACTAATTGGCAATCTCTGAGGCTAAACCACCTTTCTTGTTTACCTATAAAATATGTTATGAAAAAGCTAGTAGAAATTTTATTACAAGAAAACATAAAATGATAAATGTTAATCTTAAAGTTTATTAAACAGGTTGACATGAACATTGTCACATAAAAATAAAGTTTGAAAATTACTAGTCACCAAATTTCTATTTAAAAACTAATTATTAATACTTTATTTTTTTGTTGTAATATTCTTGTAATGATATAAATGAATAAGTAATAGACATTAGTTTAGTGACTATTATTATTTGACATTTACATTTAAAATATGTTTTCAAAAGGTAATATGGTTTTAAAAACTTGTGATATTCAAATGAGAAGCAAAATCTAAAAAATTATTAATTAAGTAATGTTTTGTTTTGGATTATTAACTTTCGATCTCCATATAAATGCATACAGGAAATAAATCTTAATAAAATGCAGCATTAATAAAATGCAGTATTAATGCATAATTGTATAAACAAAAAATTAAGAATTTATGTTTTGATATTATTATAATCTTAAAAAATCAATAAAATAATATGATAAATTAAGTTACATTTGGCAAATTAAAAAAAGATAATGATAACTACTTCAACTAATACACTAGAAACAAAATTATCGCAAGCATTTTCTTTGACTGTGGCAATGTCTTGTCAATTGATTGAGAAATGAAAAAAGGAAAGTAAGCAACTTCCAGGCTAGCAACATGCCTACTACATGCCTTATAGATCACCAGGTGCCAGCATATCTTCAGACAAGGACATAGTGATCCTTGGAGAACTTTTAAAAAAATACTAATAAACATGAAGAACAGAGATCACCTCCTTGTGCCAGAGCATCTCTTCATGGACACATGGGCACAGATTACCATATCTGACAATGAGACTCATCTCAGACTACTGCACTAAATAATATGATGACAGATTGGTTGGAAAGCTTTGAACTTCTACATAAAACTATTGTAATCAGCAAAATGTAGTTACCTGACAGTGTAAATTTTTTCTTAATAAAAAAAAAAACTACTTCAACTATGTTTTTATATATCTGAAATATCTATCATTATGGTAACTATTACAAAATTACATTTATTATATCATACTTATACTTACACCAAAGTTTTATTGCAAACATTAACAATACAAGACTCATGGAGATAATTTTAAAGAAGCTGTCTATTTCATCTACATCAAGTTCTTAAACATTATTAAATACAAATTAATAGTAACTTGAGTTCCATTTATCTAATGTATAATGAAGGAAGTCACAACAAAATCTTCTAGAGTGAATGTCTTGGAAAACAAATATTTGTTATTAATAAGTTATGTTTCATAGAAAAAATGCAAATATATATAATGAACACTAAAATTGCAGACATTTCATGTAAAATTTATTATCAACTTTGTTCATGTAACTTTATCTTTAGCAGTAAAAATATTGCATGCATATTGCTTAATAGTATTCTCCTAAGATCATATACTATAACATACTATAATAATGAAATCTAATAATGTTTATGTTAAGAAAATTTTTAAAATCAAAATCCAGTAAAACAAGTAGATATCCAAATGCTACAACTAAGTTATTAATTAATTTAATATCTTCTTTCTATCTCTAGTAGAAAAATGTTGCACATATTTATTAGCCTAAATATGTATATGATAATTTTGGACATGTAATATAAAAATCAAATTTGAACTCTGATAATAGCAATAATTTATGAACAGAAAAAGATTAATAATATATATCAATATGTAAAGCAAACAAAATTAAAGGAAACTAAAGTACACTCTGTCAAGCGTTGGTGGTCTAGTGTTTAGCATAGCTGCCTTCCAAGCAGCTGGCCCAGGTTCGCTTTTCAGTCAACACATTTGACATATAAAAAAAAAAAACTAAAGTATACTCATTGGTAACAATATTTAATGATAATTATAAAATGAAATAAATTGTTAATACTCTCAGTGTAGTAGTTTTTCTTTGTCACATGTATAATATACAATGATAAATAATGTAATCAATTTGTTTAAACACATGTGTATAACTATTTTTATTTTGCTTTATGATTCTGGATGATTATATATATATATATATATATATATAATCATATGTATATCATAGTCTATATATATATATATATATATATATATATATATATAAACTTTGAGCTCAACGTCCATACAATTAAAGCATCTTTCTCACTAGAGGGTTAAGATTGTTTTTGATACAATCATATTTTTTAACAACCAGTGCATTGATAATTATCTTTAAAAAAATCCTGCAAAGACATTTATACTATTTAAGAATATTATTGTATTTATTTTCCACCATTTAATTAGTGAGATTCGATGGAGATTGGTTATTCTGAAAAAAAAATCCTAAACCTATTTGAGAATTGAATAATTTCCAAGATATTTCTCAGCACAGACTTTAACTCCAGATCATGGCATAGCAGGTTGAATGCGTAAATAATTATGCCAATGAAATTCTATTCCCTCAGAATATTTATTTAATATATATTAAAAAATTACGATAGAAATAAAAACAAGTTTAATTTATGCAGTTGCATTCTGTAAATGTCTACATATGTATTTATATATTTTACAAAAAAAAAAAAAAATTAATTACTATCTTCTTTTTTTATTATAATCACACTGTTAACTATCAAATATTGATCCGTAAATAGGTAACTAACTATTTTTAGCCAGAATGTAAAACAAGCCATGATTACTGCTCAAAATCTCATTATTTTGCAACTAGTAAGCGTCATGAATATGTCTCAATGGAGGATTAGAGAGGTGATGTTGAAGGGCTCTTTGCCTTGAATTAATTTATCTAAAGGCAGGTTTACCTTCGATTATTTTAAATTAGTAAATTAAAAAAACATTTATATTTTTTTATATTTTTATTTTTTGAATCCGATAGTGATTAATATATTTATTCAACTATTTATGATACATAAAGATATAAACTTGATTCTGAATTACATACATTTTTTATACCATAACGCTGAAAGTTCTAGATGTCTCTGCTATACATTATCAAGGTAAATGTTCTTTGATTAGTCTAACTCGATTATAAAGCTTTCAAGACATATTTTATTGTTATTATCAGAGTACTTCTTTACTTTCCTCTCTATAATTTTCACAAACATTTTATTTTTCATTGCATTTTGTAACAGAAGGTGGAAATTGCTTCTCCTATGAAACTCTAACAAAATAATAAAGCCGCCTTTACTTTCTGCACGTGAAGGACATTTTTTCTTTCCTTTTATCCTAGTTCGCTAATGATTCTTAAAGCAATATTGAAAGATGTCAGAGCTTGTATCTGATTTAGTTTGATTTGAGAAAAACCATTCAAATTTCAATTCCAGTTTGATTTACTAAAACTGTAATTTTTATTTCTTCTACTTTTTTTATTAAGGACATGCTGTAATTAAAGATAGTAGAATATCACCATCTGTTAACTTTTTAAAAAATATTGTCTGAACGCAGACATTATATATATATATGCGTAATAATTGTCGGATATGAATTAGAATATATTTAACGAATCTGATTTTTTGATTTTGTTCTCTATCATCATTATCTATCTTTAATATGATATGACGTCACTTTCTCAAGCTGGGGGACAATTTCTTGCTACTTAATTAAAACATCACATAGAAGAGCAAATATTGCAGGCAAAAGCCAAGCAGAGTTCAAATTTGTTGCATATCACTCTTCGTTTTATTAGTATATTTATTATTATTATTATTCTGAATCTCAAACATAAAGAAGTTTTATAAGATTGTAATATAGCTATGATTATTAGAGCTCATTTAAACTGAAAAGCTCTAAAAAAAAAATGTTTGCTAAATCTGACTGAATAAATGATAAGTAATGAAAGTTAGTTCTAGTACTGAGTAAAGGTATTATAGTTGTTTCCTCTTAACATTCTATGTCCTAAATATTTAACGATCTGTGGCAAAAAGCTTTCCTTTTCAGTGTAGTGCCAAAATTTGAGCTGTATTTAAAGGGAGGTATAGCTGGAATAATATAACTATGAGGGGTTTCAAATATTTTATGGGAGGTATGGCTGGAATAATATAACTATGAGGGGTTTCAAATATTTTATATAGATTTCAGTTAATAGTATGCATTGTTTTTATATATACTGTGAAGAAAACTAATCTTTAAAATATATAAGAACAATGAGAATAAAGTAACATTGTTTCATGAGTAGCAATATTTCCTTCTATGGAAGTTGGAAGGAAAACTAATAAAGATTGACAAAATGTAAAGCTAAAAAAATGTGCATTAAATGTTTTGAAAACATGTTTTTCAAATATATTTTTCTCTTCTAGTTAAAGCATTAGTTTTAGTTTTACTTAATCTATTGTATTCAATATCCATAGAATTGCTATTTATTAAAGTACAGATTAGACAATATTTGACTAATACTTCAGGTTCATCCACCTTACAACTTTAATATTAATATAAAAAATGATGAAAGATTAGTGCAAAGACATAAAAAATTAATCTACAAAGTAATAATTCCTCTTTTTAACATATTTATATTTCAAATCTAGGATCTTTCATATTGATATAATTAAGTTTAATTATTATTATTTTTATTGAAATGATTTGTGCACTTATAGTTATTATATATATAAATGATTTGTGCACTTATAGTTATTATATATATATATATATATATATATATATTGTAATGGGATGGGGTATAGGAAGTGGAAAGAAATTAAAATGAATCTGGGTGATGGCAAAATCATCATCACTCCCAATCCATTTAAAATCAAAAATCAATAATTTGCAAAATTATTGTAAGTAATACATATTTATAAGAGTGTATATATGAGTAATATAATATTCTATAAAAGCATGAGATTATAGAATCTATGAACATTGAGAGATCAGCCAGCTAACTCAGAAGAGCAAACTATAATAATTAATCATCAACCATCATTATAAATAAAAGTAAGTATGGGTACTCAAGAGAAATAATCACTCATCATGAATGATCCACAATATAATACATCAGTACAGTAAATCAACAGTCAACCTTGTGACTGGATTGGAAATGGGTCTTCTGTAGATCAGGCTAACTACTGAAGATTTTGCCAGCTTGGGCAATTATATAAACATGACTTGGATGCACCAGCTTAGTGCCCATCTATTAAAATACACAACTAAAAAATCTAACCAATAATGCTGGGACATTAAAACATGCTGCTCATCATCAATGCTCATGCCACTTGTATTGGCCAACTATAAACGTAAATTTTTAATAAGACTAAAGTAAAATAAAAAAATAATAGTGTGGGGGCTTTAAAGAGTATCCTCTTTTGCACCAACTAGGATAATGATTGATCATCACTGGATGCCCAAAGCACTAAACGTATCCCCATTTATCCGTGTCCGAAATCTAGCTTAGAGAACATGGGCTCTATTACTGTATGTGAACAAGTGATGATGGAAACAATTTTAACAATTAAATACAAGTTTATTATTAACAAAAAAAAAATAATTAAGGTCTTATAAGGGTTCTGATTTTGAAAAGTATACAATAATAAAGTCATCCCTCTGTAATTTACAAGATTACTACAAAATTCAAATTATTACACTAACAGTATTTCTTAATTAGTTTCTATAAACGCATATATATATCCATACACAGACGTGCGTTTTATAATATATGATGAAAACATTTCAATTAACATAAAATAATTATAAAAAAATGATAAAATGTTACATATGTGTTATACTTATCAAGCATTAGTATTTGCAATATAATTGACAGATATACGCACACATTTATGGGTGTGCATGAAATTTCTGAATATATTTAACTTGTTACATATGAATATTTTTAATTGTCACTTTTAAATGATATAAAATACATAGGGTTACATATATGTTCCAATAGGTTCACTCAAAACGCGTATATATATCAGTACAGACGTGCGTTTTGTAATATACAAGGAATACATTTCAATTAACATAAAATAATTATATAAAAAAAAATGATTAAACTTTACATGTATATGCGCACAGACGCGCGATTTAGGTATATACAATTAATATTCAATAACAAAATGCTTAAATTTGCATATATGTCCTCCTATTTGACAAGCATTGAGATATATGTACGCACAGATTATTTATAAATTTAATTTTGTCAAACAATAAATAACAATAATTTCTACAATTACAAATTGGTTTGAATATACATAAAATTTACATTTTTAATCAATATTAAAAAAAATCACTTTATCAAGTTCTATTATGGCTTTCTTTTATTCTTTTACAAAAAATATATAGTCAATTTTTCAGAGGTTAGAAAGCTTTTATTAGGTTACTTCTTAACGAATTATCAATGTCTAAATTTAAAAATATAGATTTAAAAATGTCCCTCAAATAAATTATTGAAAAAACAACTCACTTTTGTATGCAAGTTTATCTGTGCTTCTCTTTGCATATGTAGACATAGCAGCATACGTATAACTACTTCTTTATTCAGCTGCTCTCTTGGGCAACTGTTTTTGGTCATTCCAGGAAATTGTCATCTTCAGGTAAAAATACATAATTCAGGTATGGTTGGCTTTTTCCTTTCTGTAGTCAGTTCCACTTATACTTGGATCTTTTTTTAAGCTTCAGGTCAGCAAGCTGTTTTCCAGAACACTTTTAAGGCTATGAATTACAAAGAATCTTGACCCGTTTCCTCTATGTAAATTCAAACTCCTCCAGTGAAATGTAAAGCAGCCACTTCCTTGCATTCTTAAATCCTCATGGCAGTTCTCTTGATAATTATACTAGCCATCTTTGCAGCTAGCTTTACTATGGCCATTTTCTGCTACAGATACCAACTCTTCACAAAATACTTGAGCCAACTTTATAGCTAGCTCTTCTGCTAACTCTTATAAAACTACAAGCCAAACTGTTCTCTTTAAAATCACTCTCCAGACTGGAGATAATTTGCTATCAGCCCTTTTATAGAATCATATAAGGTGTTAATTTTCCTCTTTTTATGATTTCTTTCTTCCATTTATATTTTTATTTCATTATTATTAAATGTAAACTTATAATTACAAGTTTTTTCATGGTCAAAAAATACTAAAGCTGTATTAAATTGACTATTACATAATTTTTAATTCGGTTATATAATAATTGATGCTCCTTCAATCTTTTTTCCATAGAACATCTCAATTCACCAATGTAAAATTTCTGACATCCACATGAAATTTGATCAATTATATTACTTCTTTGCAATTTAGGAATTATACACAAAATGAAATATTATACATTTCTTTAAGTATATTCTTAATTAATTTAGATTGCATGTTATTTATAAATGGCATAGATATCCATTTTTTGTTATCTAAAGTAACACTGCAAACACTTTTCTTATTATTAAATAAATTTACTGTATGCAAGATTTGGTTTTTATCATAACCAACTTTTAACAGTTCATTTATCAAATTTTATGTGGATGTCAGAAATTTTACATCGGTGAGTCGAGATGTTCTGTGGCAAAAAGATTGAAGCAGCATCAATTATTATATAATCGAATTAAAAATAATGTAAATAGTCAATTTAATACAGCTTCAGTATTCTTTGACCATGAAAAAACTTGTAATTATAAGTTTACATTTAATAGTAATGAAATAAAAATATTAATTGAAGAAAGAAATCATAAAAAGAGGAAAATTAAAGAGGTATTATTAATTGGTAAATATAAGAATGATGTTATTAATAGGCAAGTTGCGAATATGGCCATACACAGCTTATGAAAATATATATAACATTAAGTTTAAAAAATTTGAAATTCAGTTAAAGCTGATGAGGATTATCATGTAATTGAAAGTGCTACAAAATAATTTAGACTATAATATTGCATTTACCGTAAATTTATATATATATATATATATATATATATATATATATATATATATACACCAGGACATCAAATAGCTTAACTCAAAGTACAGATGACACATCATTTTGTCCATAAGACAACAGCTATAACTTAAAAGCCTCTATACTAAGTCTCCTATGCACTATATGGCTAGAAAACAATGGGTAATTCATGTTATTTGACTTCTAACTAGTAATTATGAGAAAATTATAAGTATAAAGTATAATGAAAATACATTGAAGAGTAGTATCCCACATTGGTATCTTGCTTCCCAACTTCTGCAAATGAAAGATAAGATTTTTTTATTGATGCAGTCAGGATTTATTGTTAGAAATAGCTGATAGATGTTACTGATATTTTTTTTAATTATCTGATTTCACTACATGCAGTAAATACTGTCTGTATAAACTTTAATTGACTAAATTGTCTTTAAACCATGCAATCTGTAAACTCTCAAAAAAAAAAAACTGAAGAAAGTGAATTTGCTCAACCATATGGATATTACATTGTTTCCTCAAGTACAGTTTTTAATATATATATATATATTTTTAATTTTAAAAATTTTAAATGTACATGTTGAAAATATTTGTTTTATATCATAATTTGACAAAACCGTATTTTTTATAATAGATTCAGATAACAGATTATGATTTTTTTTAGTTCAGTATTTGAAATATATACATTTTGGCAGCTACATTTTTTAGCTGACAAAAATTAGTACTGCAAGATAAAATAAAGTGTATTTGCAAAAATCAACCCTCTTATCCAATAAAATAAAAAATGAAACTAGTTAAATAGTCCTTGCAAGCAATAAAACAAAATTTATATAGCTTATAATAAATTTGTGTAAATATCAAATATAAAAATTATTTTAATTTCCGCCCTGAACAATTTCAAATGTTTTATAATCCTTTTTCCAATTTTTCTTACAAAATGAAATGCTCTAATTAATGTTAAAAAGAACAATTGAACATATTCAATACTTTAAATTTATTCCTTACACATATATTAAGAAATATTTATTTATATATTTTATCTACATTTTCTTCGCCTGTTTGTGATCACAATGCAATCTATCAAAACCTTTATTTTTAAACTACTTTCCTAAGTTAAATCCCCATACTTTTATTTAATTTTAGATATAAATTTACTTTGGCATTATAACTTGTTATAGCAATATATTAAAACAGAAAGCAAATTATGGCTATTCTAATTAGTAATCCATATGCTGCAAGCTTTGCATACATTAGATGTGTATATGTTTAGTAATATTGCAAGTAATAGCTAATTGTTTTTTAAAAAAATCTAAATGTATTTGTATCCTATTTTAAACATAGGAGATGTGTTCATTTATGACTATCTTAGTTTTATTATTCTTGAAAAAGATAAGGATCTGCCCATCTGTATTTCTGACAAGCAGATTTGTTATAAAAATAAATATGTGGTTAAGAGATTTTTATAATTTTTATTTCTAAAATGATGTTAATCTTCAGATTATTATATTATTGTACTTTAATTCACATCACTATTTTTTTTTCTCATCAACTTTTTAATTAAGTCAACCAATAATAAACAAAATTTAAATAGAAAATAATCTGTATAAAACGATTTTATATTCTAATAAATAGTTAATCATTGCAGTTGAATTCAATTCAAAAAAATAATGTAAAATTATTATCATTATAAACTAAAACATTAATATATAAATTGTAATGGCATGATTTTATATTTTGTCATATTCTAGAAAACATCAAAAATAGAGTAAAATTGGAAAATTATTGTAATGAAAAACAATATTTTATGATTTTTTGTTGGTTTTTCATTTATGGCAGCAACTTTCTTAAAGTATCTAAAGTTGTCAAATAAATATAATTTATAATAATAAACTTCATATTTTTCTTCTAGATTAATTCAATTATGTCATTTATTACATTTTTTTAATAATAAAAAAATATCCTGACAGTGAAGAAAAAAATCAATAATTATAAATGTTATAAATCATACCATCAAGAAAAGATTATAGGATACAAAAAATGAGATTTTTAACAAACTAATATCTGTTATCTAAACTAAATGTGACAACATTTGCTATGACAGATGTGATTCATATAAATACATATATCGCAATGGCAATTTTTTAGAAAATCAGAAATGTGATTTATATATATAATTAAATAAACAATTATACTTAAAAATATATATAAACAACATGAAAAAAAATAACAAATCATTCTGAAAGACATGTATTTTGTGAAACCCTTCCTCATCAGCTGCTTGGAATAAGACAAATAGTTATATAGCTAAATAGCAACATAAATTAAAGTATAGTCTACTTTAATATCTTATTTTATACAAAATCTAAATTATAAATTAAGTTGCGTCCTTTAATAAATTAACAATAATAAAATATTTGAACAATATATATATGTATACATTTGATCACAATAAAGCATGTAAATATGGGTTTAAATTTTATTATAAAAACATAAAAATCATACAAATTGAACGTCGTCACAATAAACGAAAAATAAAAAAAAGCTATATTAATTTCGAGAAATCGTCAAATATTAACGAATCGTCGACCATCAACATGATTAAAATAACAGAATTGTGCGAGAATTGAATAAAATTATGGGAGTTATAAAATAACGTCTAGTTTTGATTATTCATCATTATATCATTATATAGATGACAAAAACTAAAAGGAATATACATAGTCGAAAGTACTTCTAACCGAATAAGTTGAATTATACGAATATTACTGTATTTAATACATATCAAGTTGAATTTTACATATATTTTGAAATTCGATTAAATAAAAACTTCAATGTTTTTGATTAGTTTTATATATTTCATTTATACCAACCAATCATTTTCAATCTAGGGAAAACAAATTATAATAATGTATGTTAAAATATAAACCATGCAATATAAAACGTATAAAAATAATATATAATTTTATGCAGTAATCTTCAGTAATATCAGCCATGGCTTTTTAATACATGATTTGAAAAAAATATTAAATAAAAGATTTAGAAATTTATAAAGTTAATTTGATATGCAAACATGTATTCCATGAGAATGGTGAACTCATTTCACAGTAAGTCATTTCTTCATCTTATGTTCTGGGAAACATTTTATACTCATGATATTACTGCAGTAAATTATTATATTTAAATTTTCTTAAAACAGCTTTAAAATATAGAGTTAATTATTATGACAATTTTCTTTAATAAAGTAAAAATAATTGACTTAGTAGTGATAAAACATGCATTGAATAAATACATTTGCATTATTTACTTCTTTGATACAAGTTTTCAAATATCTAAATGTGATTTCTTTCATTCTCAATTTATTATTATACTGCTTGTTTCTTAACTATATTGTTATACTTTTGTTTTAATTATTTTTGTTAATATTGATTAATGTAATTTTTAAATGTAATTGTATGACAGATATGGTATATATGTTAAAAACATATATAGGAATTAGTTAATGATTAAAATTAATGATTTAAATACAAAATATAGTTTTCAAATAAATAAAACATCTTCATCTTATTTGCTTCATAATTCACATGTGATATCAAAGTTTAATTTGAGGCATAAAATTCAAAACATTTTCATGGTAATTGAAAGAAGAGAAATAAGCATAAAAACCCAATAATTAAAATGTGGTAAATATTTATGATTTCAAAATCAAGTCAGTGCAACCTATCAGAAAAGTAATTTTGATTTCATTTTCCAAAAATAAGTGTGTAGCTTCAATTGTTATTTGAGACTCTTAGTAGTATACATATTTAACAACATTAAGCAATTAGTGTGATTACCAGTATGCAACTTAACAGTTGATCTGTGCTGTTTATGTATAATGACAAGAGTAACAGATCCTTGATTAGTGTCTAGTTTATGAAAATATAAGACTTTAATTTGCTTAACTTGACATTTTGTTGTTTAAATATTATAGTTTATAGATATAAGATCAAGTTTTATACTTAAATACAAAGAAATTGTTGCTTTTAAATTCAATGGCATCAAATACATTTATGTAGTAGTTGCTTAATTTATTTTTATTTTTTTAATTTTAATATGACTTTTCATAATATTTAAACCCATTCAAATTATTTTGGAGTATTTACTATTTGAATGAATATTTAATTATGATCTTGAAAGTATATTTTATAAAAAGTGAGTAGTATGTGAAATATATATATCCATATATTAACAGATTGGATACTTTATTATATAATAGGTTATTTCAATTTCAAATGCCATTTATGGATTTGTTGCAATTTTACATTGTTTTGAAAATGTTTTTATTCACAGAAACTATAGCAGTGAAAAAGAAAAGTAGTTTAGTATACTGTTGGAATTACATAAAAAGAGAAAAAAATGCAGGATATATGCATGAAAACATTTATGATTTTTTTATAATTATTTTTTTTTTTTATTATTATATCAATTTAACAATGACTTTTGAATTGCAAGTTAACATTGCTTAATTATTAAAAGAGTATTTGCACTCTTCTATGGCTGTTTTATTAACTGTACTTGTTTTTTCTTCAGCTACCATTTTTTTGTATTACCTAGATTGTAATACATTTTTTTGAAAAATGTTAAGATTTTGGCAAATTCTTATATTTTTCTCTTATTCATATATATTTAATATTTCAGCTAATCTTTTTTTATTTATTTTACCTTTATCCACTGGTTTATTAAACATTGACAAAGGAAAACTTTTTAATAATATTTGGATTTAAAATATCGTTGAATTTTGGTATATTTCATCCACTTATTTTGTTCAATTTAATATCTTAATTTGTTTTATTCCTTGTAGACTTGTACATATCATTAAAAGAATTCACTTTCATCAAGTCATTATTGAAAGTGGGTTTTATGTTAATTTTATTGATTTCAAAGTACATTGAGTGTAGATTAAATGAAGCATTAAATGTTGCATTAGCCTCCATATTGCTGTTATTTGAAAAACAGCAATATTTTTAATATGTAAATCAATTGATTTTTTCTGTGTATTTTGCTAATTTTTTATACTTACTTATTGTTACTTTTTTATCATAGTCTTATAGATATATAATCCTAAAAGATTAGTTTAAAATACAATTTCATTTTTAATTAACTTATGAGAACAAGTGTAGCTTTTTATTTTAGCATTATCTAATATAAACTTGAGTAATTTGATATTACCAGAAGATAATATATTGGTCAAGATTACACTAAGTGATGCTAGAGAGGAGAACTGCTCTTTCTAACAATATTCTGAAATAAAATAAAAAATCAAATGATGGCTGTGCTAGAATTAACAATAATATTAACAGAATGCAAACTAATTCTGTCAGTTGACATAAAACTTTAAGAAAAAAAATGAATTTTAACAATGAAGATGAAATTGTCAAATAAAATATTTCATAAACTCATTGTATCATTAATACTATTTTGCACTTCATTAAGTGATAAAAATATTTAACAAATAAATACTTAAGCAAATCTACTACTATTTTAGTAATTGTATAAATAGTAGGATCAGATATTAAATGAAAAATAATACACAATAATACTGAAAATTCAAGGAAATTAATTAAAAATATAAAGGTTTTTTTAGATACATGAATTTGTCATAATATTAGTGGACCAATATTTATAAGTAGAAAAATGAGTGATTATTTGGTAAGTCCCTGAGGTAGTCATATAATATTTGAGACCCAAGTGGCATATTTCACATAATTTGCATTTGTTGACTAAATTGAGATTCTTTCAATTATTCCTTACCTCAAAATTAATCCATGGTCATTTAGTTCTTAAGTTTCACTACTCTACTGCTAAGTTAAATCTCTTGGGTTTTACAAAACTGACAACAAACATTCTGCATAGGTTTTTAAAAGTGTTTCTAGTATAGTCTCTAGATGTTTGAATACCAGTGGATAGTTATGATGGCCACATTATTTTTTGTTTGTTTGTTTTTTTAGTATTTTTTTAATTTAGTAGCAATAATTAAAGGTGATGCTCCATATTTATATATTACTATAGTTGCATAATTAATAAAAATTATGGTTTTTTAAACTGCAATTTATTATTTTGTAGGTAAACATTCTTTTTATTTCTAATTCTCATGTAATAAAATATTTGTAACTTTAAATAGTAAGAAAAATCTCTTACATAGATTGTGCTTTCACTAAATGTATTTTTATTAAATAATTAGATTAGTTTTATTTTATCTTTGTTTTAAAACCTTTTTGATTGCAAATAAAATTTGTTTACTGTATAAAAAAATAACAGTAAATTAAGACAAAACACAGATAAAGATAGGAATATGTGGTTAGAATGATAAAATTAAAAACAAATCAATTGCAAAAAATATATAGGTTTGATTTAATATTTTCTGTACTAAAGTGCAGTTTATATTGGAAAAGTAAATTTTCAGAAATGAGGCAGTAACGAAAACAAAAAAATAATTGAGGTATAAATAGTCAATTAATAATACATTTAAGAAATGGAAAATTCTGTTATTTTTTTTTCATATGTCAAAGCGTTAGGCCACCAACGCTTGTTCTAGAAATATTTCTTTACATCTCTGCTTTTGTATGGGATCGAGCTTATTTAAATGCAGTGATGGAATAGTGGATTCAAGAAATAAAGATCCTTAGATCCAATTCTCAGCTAATAATAACAAAAAATTATCAGTCTATTGAGTGAATTGAACTTTCGTATTTATCTAATTATTTAGAACATTTATCTTTCAGAGTAAATACCTTCTGTAGTGTAATTTTCTTTACACCACTTTGATGCAAGGTAAGGAATGTTTTCTATTTACTTTAAACACCTTGTGGATGAATATAATCATAATAATATGATCAAAGATGTGAAAAAGATCTATAATCCTAAGATGTGACTTTTGTGCTGAACTAGCAGTGGTCAGTTGGCCCAGACTACAATATCTCACACATATATTATCATTGTTCAGTATGTATAGATAGCAAAGTACTACATTTTAATTGATAAGTGTAAAATGTGCAGCCCTCACAACTTTAACACAAATCACTTATTGAAAGTATATTAATAATTCTTATTAGTAACTCATGTGAGAGGGTTGTGATAAAAATTACACTGCAGAAATATTATTCATTATTGAATAATCTCTAGTCTAATGAGTGACTAATAAAAGTTATTAATATACTTCCAATAAGTAATTTATGTTAATGTTGTGAGGGCTGCACATTTGACACATCAATTAAACTGTAATACTTTGTTATCTATATATATTGAAATATAATAAATATATGTGTAAGACATTGTGATCTGGGCCACTGGTGCATACTGGTTCAGCACATAATGTGAATCTGGAGATCATAGATCT
Organism: Epiperipatus broadwayi; assembly: GCA_028023455.1. Lineage (NCBI taxonomy): Eukaryota > Metazoa > Onychophora > Udeonychophora > Euonychophora > Peripatidae > Epiperipatus > Epiperipatus broadwayi. Next base: position 157,419 of record JAQFVV010013246.1, read on the forward strand.
TTTTGACATATCTTTGATCATATGTTTATGATTACATCCTTACACAAGGTGTTAAAAGTGAGTAGAAAAAATTCCTTCCCTTGTGCATGAGTGGTGTATTGAAAATTATACTACAGAATTATTATTCATTATTGGATAATCACTAGTCTATTGAGTAACTAATTAAATTATTAATATAGGTACCTGTATGATTATTTCTGGCAATGAACTAAAGTTCCCTGGGTGATTCCTATCTGAGAAATGAAAAAAATATTTTTTCAACTGAGAAAACTGTTGTTTTCAGTTTAATATTCAATGTCATATAATTTTAGAAGCAGCTCATTATATCAATATTAACAGGCAGTTCTCCACTGTCAGTAAATCCAACTTCATTAAATGTACATTTACATAATTAATTTCCTGGGTTGTTCAAATTAATGCAGTTCACATTTCAATTCTTTCTTATGTTCTGCAAGCAACTTTTATAATATATTACTAAACTTATTTTCATTTATTAAAAACTATAGCAAACAAGCTTTTGAATAAAAATCACACTAATAAACATTTGTCTTATGTAAAAAAAATCATGAAATGGATTGCTTGTATAAGTTAGGAACTGCTTGTTCTTTACTTAACTATGTGATCTATGATTACCAAATGCACTTGAATCTTTTTGAAAAAAGTGTTGCATAATTTTTAAATTGTAAATTTTGAAATTACTAAAACCTTTCTATCTAAATATATGACCGTTATATTGTTATAAATAATAAATGGTTGACATCTCTCAAATCTTATATCATATAAACTTACATGAGCAATTTCTCAATTTTTTTAAAAAATGCAAAACGAGTGTGGCTATTTAAATCTTTGGCTTTTTCAAAGGTCATTTTTCTCTTCTAATATTTTTTTCAGATAAACTTAATACGTTCAATTTTTATCTTTCATTTATGCTAATGTCTTTTTAAAATCTCTATAGATGTAAAGAGAATAAAATGGCTTCTACAAAAAAAAAAAATATGCCAGGATTTTTCAGTGATTATTACTAAAAATACAAAAAAAGAATATAAAAGACCATACTAATATTTACAACATTAAAACACAGCTTTATAAATCTACTTCATTTAAGCTTTGAAGAACCAAATATATAATCATATTAAAACATCAGTTTCTATCCTATTTTTATAGGAATAATACTCTGCATGATTTGGTACTGAGTTATGTACTCTAAAACTCAAAGTTACTTTTGGTCCTCAACCTTCTTATAAACTTCTGAGCAATAAACCATATGCATTTTTTATAAAACTGCTGACATATATTGAAAAAATAAAAAAATGGTGGCTGTTTTAAATATACAATGTAGAAACATGACTGTCCCACATATTTTTTGAAAAAAAAATGAATGTAGATGCATTAATTTATCAAAATATTTTTTAGATTTATTTGAAAAGTATCTGATTGAAAATCATATTGATATTTATATGCTTTATAAATATTATTTTTAAAAAAGAAACAATAAGCTAAGGGTGTTTCCCTGAAAATAAGTCCTTATCAGAAAATAAACCCTAGCATGATATTGCAGAATGCTCATAATATAAGTCCTACCCCAAATAAAAGTCCCAGTTAAGATTGTCAGCTCATTCACACACATGACAGACATATTGAATTATAAAGTAATGGATATATAAATAGATATAAATGTAAATTTTTGTACTTGAATAAATGTTATTCAGAATGATTTTGCTGGCAGATTTGCAATTAAACATTTAATAAATTCACAAATACAATTTTACTTATTTATCAATGCTGAGTAATTTAGTCTGACATAAGAATTCTTTTTCATCTGACCTCTAACCATATATATTGTAAATAAATTAACATTGAAATTTGAAAGGGCTGAAACTTATTAATGGTAATCTTAGTTCACAAATTAATCAATCCAGCTTACTGTTTCATATATTATTTCAAATATTACTAATCTAACAGAATATAAATAACTTTTAATATTCTTGTATAAAGTGAGAATGTTCTGTGATAAGATTATAATCTTAACTATTATATATTCGAGCAGTAGTAAAAGTTATTCATATGCAGTCAAAATTATTAATATTGAATAAATGTAGATTTTTGTATTTGAATAAATGTATACCATTGTACATAAAAAATAAGATATCTCCTGAAAATATGCCCTAAGCCATTTTTGTAGCAAATATTAATATAATACCTGGTCTTATTTGGGGGAAACATGGTGTATATATTGAAGCAATATTTATATATGTTGCATGACTGTAGCTTAATAATTCGAAGGAAAGTTGTAAATTGAATAATTTCAGCAATTTTAATAAATGAAAATTATATATATAATTTATATATCCGGATAAATATATATGGTATGATTAATTAGAAGCTTATTTTAAAAGTAATTTAAAGTTGGATATTTCTTTTATTAACATTTTAAAGATATTTTATAATCATAAAGTGAAAATGACATTATCTTAACAAAATGTAATTAAAATGCTTACAAACAGATCATTAATTAAGGAGATAAATATTTAATGTAATTTAGTTTGGTAATCCCTTTCAAAGACAAAAATATTAAATATTGTGATTGGACAAATAAGCCACTGACCAAAACAAAGTTTAAAAGTTACCCCAACAATAGATCAATGGATTGAAATGATAGCCAATGGATTTGATTTTGCTGATAAGCCAACTCTAGAAACTATAAATAGAGTTATAAATCATAATTATTATTGATTATTGCTGATATACTTTGATTGAATTTATTTCATTGATATTTATTGATTGTACTTTCAGTATACTTATTGATCCTGGTGTTGAAAAATACAATGCAAGAATAGAGAAGGCAACATCTGCTTCACCCTGGCCACCTGGCAAAGTGCAGGCCAAAAGCCCTTAAAGAAGAACAGAAAAAAGTCATCAGCTAATATAGAAATATCTTTAAAAAGCATTGTATCCATTATATGCCTATACTTGAAGTGGTACTGCTTTCAGGAGAAATCAGTCATCAATCAACAACTAAACTATTGTTTAATACTATCTGATTAAAATCTACAGTTACTATAGCTATGGTTGAACAAATGAAGTCCTTTAAAAGTTTACCAGTACCTGAAGTCTGAGTTCAAACTCTTAGTGATGAAAGGGAATAGGTATGAACTTTAAAAATATTTTATTATAAATGTTTATTATTAACATTAAGTATTTATTTCCATTGTCCTAAAAATATTGTATAAATTATCATTATTATTGATTTTGTAAATCTGTTTATAAACTAGTATGACAAATGATTGTTCTATTATATTATTTAATCATGCCACCATTCAGTGGCATAACTTGTAAGAGAAGAATAAATTTTTATGTAAAGCAATTAGTTTGTTTTATCACAATCCTTGGCTATGCTGATAAAGACTTAATATTTTAAAACCAGTCATTTTCACTATCTGTAAATATAAACATTGTCAAAATAATAATTTAATCATAGCTTGATGAACTCTAGATTGGATGTGAAATAGGATGCGTAAACAGAATAAATTAAGATTGTCTTTTTATTATCCTTTAATAATTCACAGTTTTTAAGCAAAGTATCTTCCAGTTTTGAGAAAGGATAATTAGGTGTATTGATATAAGTGAACTGCTGTAACTATATTTCAGTCTGTTTTATTTATATAAGAGATTTGTTTGTATATATTTTATTAATTTATAAATGTTTGTCATATCATTGTGCTTGCTGGTGAATTGTCATCATTATCTTATTTAGAGCAGCAGTATGTAATAGATGGTCACTACTAGCATATATTATCTGCTCTGTTTTTATACATGTCTTGGATGATACCATTTTGTGATTGCCAGTCCTTCTACACTTATTATCTTTACAATAATATGTGATACATGAATATTCCTGGCATATAACATTTTCCTAGCTCACATGTATTGATTTATCCATAAATAATGTACACAGATGTTGTTTTTCTGCATCTTATATTTTCTTATATAGCAATTAACTATTTACCTGACTTACAGCCTGAAAGTACTTGTGATAGTCCAGTTCTTTAAATAGTTTATAAATTTATTATATTCTCAGACTGTAGGTTTGTTCAATCTTAAAACTATAATAATAAATACTAGTCTATGCATAAATTTTGTATCTGTTCAGAAACAGTTAAAAATATATTATATTCTATTATATCATATATGATCTGTGCATAAACTTACTTTTTGAATTCATAAAATTAATAACTAATTGTATTAACTTGTTTATAAATTGACAGGACAGTCAGTTTATGCTATCGTGTGTGTAGTATAAAAAGGTATGTACTTGAAAAAAAAATTTAGTGGTGTCTCATTATCTTTAGTATTTGTCATTATTTTGCAAATATAGATGATCTTAGCAGACTATGAAAGAAAAAGTTGTTTAATTCTATGATATCAAAATGTGGAGATCCCATGTAAATAACTCTCGGGTGACTTGCATGTGACATGCACATTTTGACAGTTACGAAAAGATTTTTTTTAAGTTAGTTTAATCAATGTGGAGGCCGAGATATAAATACGAATTCCTGTGATCAATAGCCCAATTTCAATTATATATTAATCATGTAAAAATAATAGAAAATAAGTTTGTTTTTGTTTTTGTTTCACAAGTGAAAATAAAGAAAGGGAAGTTTTTTTAAGCAGTAAAAGTTCATTTTTAAATCACATTTAAAAAAAGTAATTATTGACTGCAAAAATATATTTATCAACACATATTCTAGCAAATATAACCTTCACATGAACCATGCAAAATCTTCTATATAGAAAATTTACACAGGCACTACCATTGCTTCACCATTTACCTCTCAGCCACAAAATTTTCTGGACTTTCCAGTGGCAAAGTCATTCACAGTAATGAGAAAACAAACTACAAACATCAATCCTGGAGAAGACCCAGAATTTGGTCAATTCTTTGTCTCACATATCACTGTCAGGGAAAATAGCCCTCCTAAACATGATCATTTTCCCTCACATCAATTACTACATGCCTGTTCTGAAACCCACACAGCGCTTCATGTCCAGCATAAATTCTATCTGCACTAAGTTATTTTGGAAAAGGAAAATCATTGCCATTAGGCTGGCTAAACTTCAAAGGCCCAAGAAACTGCATGACCCAGGTCTTCATTCAATAAACACTTTCTATGCACAAAAATCCTTCGATTCCATGCACAGGGCCTTCCTGGAGGCACTGGATGACTCTGCCATCTTCCCAGTTGATCCCACAGGCACTCCTCCACCATTCAAAAGCAAGTGGATTGTTGGCATCTGGACCCACATCAAAAAGTTTGCAAACCCAATGACTTAAACATTACAAAACAAAAGACCAATTGGGATATATACAAGCTGATTTATCCCAGCTGAATACTTCTCCAAGAAGAGCTCAGCATAAACAACAAACTGCTAATTAAAAAGACCAAGAGTTGGTACTTGGAATCTCAACACATAGACTTCCTTGTAAAGCTGAATCTCTCCTCTCTGCCCACTTACCACTTCCTGGTGTGCAAGAGAAAATCCTCATGCCTCAACACCCTTTTACAGATCTGCTCAATGGACGAAGAAACCATTCAGATGTACTACTCACTTGCCCTAATCTCAGTCAGATTTGGCACCTTATCTATGAAGGGAACACAACCAACACACAAACATGTCATCCATTAAACATGCCATTAAATATGGCATATTCTCCCTCATCAGATTGTCTACCACCCTCACATTTTGCAATCTGTCTTACTAGGTATAATCTCATTTTCATGCAAGGAAACCTCAATACCCTGCCAGACCTTCCTCAAGCTACTTGCCAAGATAAACAAAGAGATAAATTGTTAGGTTCTGAATGGCTTTTCAGAGACAGCTGTACAAGCAACTCCTTCAAGCACATGAACATTCACCTTGAGGAATTTCAAAACCCCCACACTTATTCTATGAAGCAGCCACCTAGCACTACAATGCCAGCATAAGGTGACAAGATTACAAGGACTTTTTGACTTACTTAACTTGTGTAACATGAATAATTCCAATAAAGTTGTTTTTGAAATAAAAATATATTTATTAAATAAAAGGTTTTGTTGATGAATTATTGCTAATAATGAGAAAGAAAAAGATATATACATATAACACAATGCATAAAAAAAATTATTTTATTTAATTAAATTTATTATTGGCAATGTATAAATAAATGAAAGTAAACATATTTACATAACATCCCCTAATAAGTATACAAAAGCCCATTTTGTTTTTAATTGAACATTAAAGAAAATTTTAAAATAGGCAATATCATCAAAGGACATAATGTAGATGGCAAATGAAGGACTTCAAAAACAAATAAATAATAATCTTAAATTATTATTAAAGCAGAATTTTGAATTTAATTTTATAGAATAACGAAGTGTTTTGTGTGTGATGTATTATTTACTGATCCAATATAAAGACCACAAGCCCACAGAAATGCAAATGCTCATCAATATTCTCATATTAAGTCAGCAGCCAATAATGTAAAATATTAAACAAGACATGAAAAACAAGAAATTAAAGAAAACAACCAGAATTTGATGGAAAAAACAGCAGAGGTTGAAAGAAATGATAGTACAAAGTCAATAAAAAATGAAAGAAATAATACAGAAATTAATGGATAGGGTAGATAAAATGCAGACTGGAGTAGAAGCTATGATAGAATTAGTCAAAATTAAGTAGAACATGATACAAAGATAGTAAAAAAATGTTAGTCAGATTAGAGAAGAGATAAGATCAGAAAGTATAATTATAAATAACCAAAAAAAAATAATAGTAGAAATACAGGATAAGTACTATCTGTATCTGGACCATGAAAAGGAATTTCAGACCAACTTAGATTGAATAGGAACTTTTGTATGTAAAAAAAAAGTTATGATGTACAAAGAACAGGGTGCAGATTTTGTAGGCTATTTTTAGAGCTCCTTTTGTCATAGCACTAATATCTACACAATAAAAAAAAAGCAGGATATTAAAGTCAATTTTAGAAAACCCTGAGAAATCTGATAAAGATAGCTTAAAAATGGTGGAAGGAGCAAACTAAAGAATATTACAAATACTTTCCCACAGCATTACTTACAATGTCAATAATGAAATTTTTTAAACTATTGGATAAAAATTTGTTGTTGGAAGCTGGCTTAATAATTCCATAAATGTGGACTTTAAAATCTAGTTTTACACAAATAGATTGCTCAGTTTATTATGGAGAGATCAAGGCTTTCTTAAATAATCCATAGAGCCCTATAAAGAATCAAACTCCAACTGAACTAGAAAATTCTGAAAATGGTGAAGATGCATTCTCAACTAGAGAATTTAAGCTTACTAATAGTAAGCTACCAAGTAAGAATACCTAAAAGAAAGAAAGAACCATCAGATAAGACCAATTAGTTGTGGGAATCCTAATAACCAAGAACCCAAATGATACTCCACTGAAAACTATCTAAACTAAAGAAACAGGAATTTCATGATTGAAAATTTTTATAGATTATGTTTATATTAATTATTGTATGTGCAAATTTTTTATTAACCAAGTAAAATCATTTTCTTTGTTTTTTTTTTTTTTTTTTGGTAGCCTATACTGATATGAAGTGATATTTTATATTCTTTCATGTCTGTAAATTAAATATTCAAAGAAAGTTTTAAATTCAAAAAATTCAGCAATTTTAATAAATGAAACTTATATATATATATATATATATATATTTATCATATATATATATATATTTATGCATGCAAATATATATGCATATATATATATATATATATATATATATAATTTGCATGCATAAATAAATATATATGGTATGATAAATTAGAAGTTCATTTTAAAAGTAATTTAAAGGAAGGTATTTCTTTTATAATTATAAAGTGGAAATGACATTTTCTTAACAAAATGTAATTAAAATCTTTATAAACAGATCATTAAGAAGATAAAGTTTAATGTAATTTAATCTGGTAATCCCTTTCAAAAGCAAAATATTAAATATTGTGATTGAACAAATAAGTCACATACCAAAACAAAGTTTAAAAGTTATCTCCACTAATAGAACAATGGATTAAAATGACAGACAGTGGATCTGATTTTACTGATAAGCCAACTCCAGGATCTATAAATAGAGATTATAAATCATTGTAATTATTATTGGTTATTGCTGATATACTTTGATTTATTTTATTGCATTGATGTTTCTTGATTGTGCTTTCAATATACTTATTGTACCTTGTCTTAAAAAATACAATGCAGGAGTTGAGAAGTCAACATCTGCTTCATCCTGGCCACCTGGCAGAGTGCAGGCTGAGAGCTCATTAAAAAAACAAATGAGCCATCAGCTAATGTAGAAATATCTTGAAAAGGATTGTATCCATTATATTTCTATACTTGAAGTGTCTACTGCTTTCAGGAGAAACCGGTCATCAATCAACAAGTAAACTATTGTTTAATACTATCTGATTAAAATCTACAGCCACTATAGCTATGATTGAACAAATAAAGTCCTCTAAAAGTATACCAATACCTGAAGTCTGAGCTCAAACTCTAGTGATGAAAGGAAATAGGTATGAACTTTACAAATATTATAAATATCTATTATTAACATTAAGTATTTATCTCCATTATCCTGAAAATATTGTATAAATTATCATTATTATTTGATTTTGTAAATCTGTTTATAAACTAGTATGATAAAGGACTGCTCTGTTATTTTATTTAATCATGTTACAATTCAGTTGGTGTAAATCTTAAGAAAAAAGTAAATTTGTATATAAAGCAATTAGTTTTTTTATCACAATCCTTGGTCATGCTGATAAAGACTTAATATTTTTAAAATCAGTCATTTTCACTATATGTAAATATAAATATTAACAAAATAATAATTTAATCATAACTTGATGAACTCTAGATTGGATGCAAAACAGGTTGCACAGATAGAATAAATTATTATAATAGTTCATCATTTTTAAAGGAACTAACCCCAGTTTGATAATTAGGTATATTGGCATATGTAAACTGCTACAACTTTATTTCAGGCTGTTATATTCATATATGAGATTTGCTTTTGTGTATTTTATTAATTCATAAATTATTGTGATATCATTGCAATTACTGGTCACTTGCAGTCATTATTCCACTTAGAGCAATGGTATGCATTCACCATAAATAAACCCTTATTGACCATGCTTAAATCAGGACTTGAAGTTATTATGAGCCTGTTATTTCAATTAACAAATTATTTGTACAAACTTAGTTTATATATATATACATATATATATATATATATATATATATATATATATATATATATATATATATATATATATATATATATATATATATATATATATATCAGGAAAGAAAGTTTTTCATTTTTATGTACCAATGATTTTGAATTATATTAATTTTAATATAAGTAAATAAATATTTTAGCAATGCATATAAGTATAATCTTGTGGAAGATAATTTATCTTCACACATGCACTATTATATTAAATTTATGTGTACTCATCTGTCAGTAAGTGTTTTAAAAGCATAAATGTAACCCCTATGCTTAGAGCTAATTTTTATATAAACCAATCATAAACTAAATTTGTATAAATAGTTTGTCAATTGAAATATCAGACTCATAATAGATTCAAGATCTGATTTAAACATGGTCAATAAGAGAAGGCTTATATAAAAATTATCTCTAAGAATAAGTGTTACACCTATATCTTTAAAATACTTGTTGACAGATGAGTGCGCATAAAATTTAATTTAATGTGGGTGAATGAAGATTAATTTCCTTCCACAAGATTACAATTATATACATCACTAAATTATTTTTTTACATATATTCAAACTAATATAATTCAAAATTGCAGATACTTAAAAATAAGTAACTTTCTCTTCCTGTGATATATAAATAAATTTTAAACATATATATTACACTCATACTTTTAAAACACTTATTGATGGATGAATGCACATAAATTTAATCTAACAGTGCATGTATAAATATTAATTTCTTTCCACAAGATTAACATTATATACATCACTAAATGATTTATTTACATGTGAAATCATTATGTAGATTGGTTTGAAACCTCTTTATATGTTTAATTCAATGTTTTATTAATGAGAGATTTATATCCACCTGTGAGATCTCTACATAATATTTATTTATAACTATTTCATTATTATTTTTATCTCATAATTATGAAGAGATTTAAAATAAGATTTTCCTGATCATGTTAATAACTTTTGTTGGCTAACTGTATGCATCATAGTAATTACCACTGCTTAATTACCAACTATCTTTTTATCTTCCTTTATAGCTTCTGATTATTATACCCATATATAAAAGAAATTAATAAATGTCATGTTTTTTTTATTTAAGATAGAATAATTTAATAACTCTCCTCAAATAATGTGTTATTATGTAATCTTAAAGGAATAGAGAATAACATAAATTCAAAATTCCCAAGTGTTATTTTATGCAAAACAATAAACGTAAATGCTTTCAAACAATTACATAGATATATTTATGTATGAATTTTGTATAAATTGATTCATTTTAAACTTACCTTAAAATTACTCAAAGTATAGCTAACTTAAATCTATTTAATAAACTTTATTTTAAATTCCTTAGAGAATTGTGTATTTATTTGACCATTAACTTTAATATTTTCACTGAAAATAAATATGTGAATTTTTAATGATTATCTCAAGAAATCTATGTTGAGCAACAATTTATGTTTAAATTAATTTCTTAGGAAGGTGAAAAAAATTCAATAGTAAAATATTTTCTATCGACATTGATACTCAAAGCATTTAATACACATCAAGCCAACATCATATCAAATTTTAAAATACTTTAAAATTAAAATGCGTTCGCCTTATAACTCTTTGATATGATAACACATCTTTCTTTAATAAAAAACGTTCTATTTAAATTTACATGAATATGTTTAATGTCACCTGTTTTTACCTTTGAATAAAAAGAAATAATTCTTCGATTCGTGACTAGAATGGCAGTAAAATTTAAGAACATGATACCATAAATTTATTTTCACACTTATAAGGCAATTTTTAAAATGTAGAAATATCACATAACAGTATTATTTTTTCAGATTTCTTAAGATACTCCCCATTGTAAAGAAATAAAAAGTTATTTGATGAGGACACAGTAAAAAAAAAAAAATTTCAAAGATAGTGAACTTTATGTAAAATTGTAAATCATAGAGCTTCTCCCTTTCTATATAAAAAAATATTTTATTTAATATAAAGCCTATTTAGTTTCAGGAAGAAGAGTATTGCTAACTAAAGGCAGACCCTTTGATGAAATTGAGGACATAAATGAATTTAACATGGCAAATTCCAAATGCATATTTCATTTGTTGTTGTTCCAGTTGTTAGTTAGAAACAAACAATAATGAGCTATTTACTAATATGCATCAGCCACTATGATGAGTTTATTTTGATTTTTAACTCTCAGTTTAAAATCAATAAACATGCTAATTTTTGTTTTCAGTTTTCTGAATGTTTCTTAGGTGATATATCTATTGTTTTATTGAAGACATGATTAATGTGTGTTATCTTTTAAACTACGCATTTGTGTTCATGACAAACAAAACAAAAATATAGCTCTTAATCCCAGGAAGTTGTAAAGTCATTAGCAAATACAAATAGTGCTAAGAATTTTTTGAATGTGGGAACCAGACTGGAATTAACAACCTGTTACTGGGATACCTACAACTGCAAATCACTATCAAGTGGAAAAAAGATTGCATTTAAGTGAATGATCATGTAAATTTGATTATATTTTGAATACTAAAAAGATTATCATGTTCTTAATAGGTTCATCCTAAAATATGATTATTAATTAGTAAGATATAAGATATGTGCTAATGCAAAAGCAAAAAGATGAAAACTATTAAGAAAGACAGTATTAATAGCTAATATTTCTTATCTTTAAGAACACTCTAATAAATTTAAATTAGAACTTGCAAATCATTTTAAAATATTAATAGAATATAAAGAAGCTTCAGACTTGATTTAAATCAATAAGAAGATATCTGACTCTATTAAGAACTGTAAGAAAGATAACTATTACAAAAAAGCAACAATTTAGCAGTAAATTTTCTGAGACAATTCAAGCATTGATGAAATAAAGGCATATGAATATATAAAAAAAATTGTCCATTAAGAAAATGAACATTTAGAGTTTTGTAAAATGATATGAAAAAGTTAATAATGATATAAGAAAGGATAATAATAAAATGGCCAGCAAAGTGTAAAACAACATCTTGATATTAAAAAAAAATTTCCTGTTTGTTTGAAAAGATTTTTAATAGATGTTTTTTACTAGCTCCTACTTATGAATGTCAAACTTGAGCACTTTACAGAAGAGCTATACACAGTATTCAGATTACTCAGAGAAGTTAGAATATATATATATATATATATATATATCTATATATTCTCTACTTCTCTTATATATATATATATATATATATATATATATATATATATTAAGAGTAATAAGAAAAGCTCCAAAACAAAATATATCTGTCAGTAAGATAACAAATTGTTATTACAGCAATATTGAAAAAATTAAGACATTGAAATGTAGATAGACTGGACAAATTTATAGAAAAAATGATAACAATTAAGTTCTAAATTAAATTCCAAGAAATTGTAAAAGATCTAAAAAGAAACAAATATAAGATAGATGAATGAAACAAAAACGTTTGTTGTGTGATATGAAATATCAAGGAAACTGGATTAAACTTGGAATGACATTTATCTTGCAGTGTATCATTATTGGTTGGAAATGATGATGAATTTTTATTTAATTAATTCTAACTTAGATATTTGAATTGTCCAGTAATTACATGATTTTAAACTTACCATTTTATAACAAATTACATTTAATTTAGAATACTCTCTTTTCAGGGTAACAATTTGATGATTTTAACTTGAAGAATATTTTTAGATTTTCAATTTCTGGCTTTTATAGATGCAAATATCATATTACTTTAACCTTGAATACCTAATCACTATCATAAAATTTTGTATCTTCAAAAAATTTTTTTCTTCTTCATTAAAAAATTTAATTTTAATAAATCCAATCATCATTAAACACTGACTTTTTCAAGAAAAAATCTTGGTACATCTAACAATTCATGGCATTGTTGAATTTTAATACTGTTTTGATATAAATTTATATATTTGAATTTTAATTAAAAATACAAATAATCTAGCTAAATCATGGGTTAGAAATATTTTTGAGACAGAGCTATTTTGACAAAAAATGTAGAAAAATTAAAATGTAGGGAGTCATAACTTGAAATCAGTTATGGTCAAGAGGTCAGCAACAGCTGCTTTACAAGCAGTCGTTCTGGGTTGGCGGGTTCACTTCCTGGCTGATGCTATAACACATGGGAAAGAAACTATGCATAAACAAAAGTCAAACTCTTAAGCTTTCAAATAATATTTTAGTGGGTGAAAGAAAAAAATATATTAAATTTTTATTAAAATTTGTAAAAAAAAATTTATCGATAATAAGAGAGCTGCAATTTTTCCACTAAAAGGCTGCATGTGGCTTCATAGTTGCCAGTTTCTGATCCCTGGGCTAGATAAATCTATAGTCATTCTTTTTGAGTAAATTAAGTTTCCATAATCACTACCTTGTCCTGTTTTTTATAAGAAAATTATTTTCAAGAAATAGACAAAATTTCCATTTCTATTTTATTTTCAGCCTTTATATTCATTATGTATCTTCTTCTAAAGAGTAGACCTCAGGCTATAGAAGTACCTTTATTTTTCTTTGTACCTCTCAAAATTATGTTTATTATTGATAATTTTATATACTTGTCTAAGACCAATAAATTCAATATTTGATATTGTCTGTATTACTAAAATATTATTTATGATTAATTAATATTCATATGCATTCATATATACATATATGTAGAGAGAAATTATTCATATTAGTTTGTCTATTAATATATTTTTATTATATTATACAATAAAGAAGTTAATTATTTTAATAAAATATTATGCATGTGTAAATACTTGCATTTTGAACATATGCTGATATGAGATAAAATGTGTTAATGTAAGTATATATGCTGAGATTATCTATGACATATATAAGTTTATATAAAAAATTATACTAATTGTCAAAAAAACTAGTATTACATAATATATGCATATCATTAATATAAAAATACACTTGCATATATATATATATATATATATATATATATATATATATATATATATATATATATATATATATAATACCATTAATATAATATATTTGTCAATTACAATTTTGAAAGTGACTGCTATAAATTCAGAACTATATAAAAACAATAATAATGTAAATCACTGTAAATTTTAAAATGTACTAAAAAAAAAGATTAAAATTTTATTGCACTTAAAAATGATGCAGAAAATGATATTTAATAAAACATTATAAAAACCATATACAAATAGTATCTATATACCATTTTTATTATTTTACTTTCACTCATTAAGAATTTACTGCAAGTTGAAGATCTTTTTTAATCCAGTTCTTCTAATCCATCACTTTCTTTTTTTATATTACATCAAAAAATGTTGTCATCATCTTTGATGTGAGATTTTTCTAGGTCAATTACAATCTGTTTAAAATCAACTTAAAACATTAGTTGTCCATCTACTATTACATTTTTAGTGATGTGTTTAGCCTATTTCAATATTAATCTGTTTATTTTGTCAATGGCAATATTTTGTTTTCTCTCCATGTATTTTTCTTTCATTCCCTTTTTTTTACTTATAACATATATCCCTTTATATTTTATTATGTAATTTTTTTTTTTAATTTCTTTAGCTTTCCATTTTAAATCATAAAATATCTCCAGTAAAAGTGCTATAAAAAGTTTTTGAAATATTAAATCCCTGGTGTTACATTATATTCTATATTAATCTATTTAGTGATACCCTGTAACCTACTTACCCAGTTAAAATTTTAGATAAATATTTTCAGAATGTTCCACTACCATGAATTTATATCTTGATGTTTTAAAGTTTTGATCACTGCCAAAATGCTAACAAAATTAAATGTTTTTATTCCCCATAATTCATAGCATCATAGCAAGTCAAACTCTTTGGCCTTTTTCTATTCCTTTACTTAATACTTTTATGGATTCAATTGTGCTCCAAGCACTTTTAATAAGTTCAGATTATTATTTTTATTGATTTTAATCCAAACATCTCTGTAGAAAATTGATTATGATCTTTAATATTTTTATGTGTTTCTTAAATATCAATGGCACTATCACATTTTTTCATTCATTTAATATATCTTTATTATTTAGATTTTGTTATATAGGTTTGCAAATAATTTCTTCACTTCTTTTTTAAAGTATTTATAATAATTCCATCATTGAATGGAGTTTTCAAATTTTTATAAATTTAAATGGATGTCTTACGTCTTTATTTAAAGTACTTGAAATTTCAAAAAAAATAATGGAATCACAAAAATTATTTATCTTCTTTATTGCTTTATATATGGAATTTTTCACTTTCTTTATAATGATTACCAAACAACTTTTTTTAATAACAAGGACATTATTTTATATGTTTACTATATAAACTATTATTTTTCATGTAACTTTTATTGTATTTAACACAGATTTTTAAATCATCATTTATTCTTTTTATGACTTTTTGGAATTCTCTAACATATATATATATATATATATATATATTTGTGACGGATAGCATTGGAATTCTCTAACATATATATATATATATATATATATATTGTGACGGATAGCATTGGGAATTGGTTTGGCAAGATACTATGGTTCCACCTCGTAGGATGTTAACCTATAGCAGCGCTTACCTAACCTAAGACAATCTGTAAGAGCTGGGGCCTCCACGCTCTGTCGAGAATTGTGCTTTATATAAATATTCCATTATCAAGAAAACGCATGACAATGTCATTTCTGAATTAGGAATGTTATCACCGGGACACGTTATGAAAGCTGTCAGGTTTGATTTACCCTGATTTATACAGCCTTAAAATACTACTTAAGTCTAACGTAATGAAATAATGATCTAAAGACAGTCCCAAACAGGGCATACAACTTACTTAAAGAATTTATTCAATATCTTAAGGATAAAATATTAAAACATTAAAATTCCTTCGCTAAACGCATATTAACCCACCCGAGAACTAAGTGACTTAAATTATCGTTAGATGGCGGGCGATTTATAAAATGAATCATCTAGACATAAGGATCTGAATTAACGTTATGTAATACTCAATTTTCATCATGTTACTCAATAACGTGGAGCAATAGTAAATCATTTATTTTAGATAGTAGTGAAAAGCATAGTATTCATTATTAAAACATAGTTTAGGAAAATCTCTCGACCGGGTGAATTTTATAATGTGAATACACTTACGTTTACGATTAAATATTCCGCAATGGCAGAATAGCAAAAATAAATAGGATTGATTTGCCAGATCAAGTTATTAGCATACTAAAAATTGATATGATTTGCATAATATTAAATAAACATTGCCGCATGAAAATAAAATACAAGGAGAGTGAGAACCTAGCAATCGAGTTTAGAAAGTGAGAATTGCAGTTTAAATATACAACAAACAGAAATAATAAAACAAAGAAAAGAGGTCATTATTTAGGCAGTTAATCGGCTTAGCATTACTGATCATGAAATAAGTAATTACATTTTTACATTAGAAGAAATTTCAGAACTAGAAATGTTTACATTTATATTTTACAATAGAAAGGGTTATTAAGATGAAAGTTCGTTTATACGGCAAGGAATTACCTTTCTTTCCGATGAATTTCCAGCTGGGTGCACATGTGTTGGTTCCATGTTTGATAAAAGAATTAATTTATGACAAATTGACGAAATTAAGGTTTCGGTCCATTCTTTATTCAATATAAAGTTCATTTTGGCAGTAATTTATGAACGATGGTTTCCGAGTATTTAGGCATCGGTTAGATTTTGGGAGAGATCCGGGGAAGCAAATCTATGTTTATTAGCCCGTCATGTTGCCGTTCAGAGGGGCGTGGCTTCCCCTTAGCAATGCATTAGAAAAATGACATGTCTCCTCCTTTAGTTAGAAAATGTGGTTGTATTTATACTCGTTATCACCGCCGCTGGGTAATTTCCGGATGTTTTAATAACTACAATGACACAGCATATTTTGGACTACAAACGAGATTAAGTTCGAGAGTTGGTTTTGGTCTACTTTAAGCTGAAAATAGACCTGCAGAATCAACGTTAACTAATCATGATGCTAAATAAATCTATATTACAATAAAACAAATTTCTTTTATAATTTGGAAGACGGTAAGTCTTTTATTTACTAATTTTACGTTCCCCTCTCGAACTTTCTCTCTATGAAAATATATGTATAAATAAAATATACATTATGCAACGCTTTAAATTATTAAAGTTGATCTGTTACACACACATATGCATGATTGTTTACCATAATAAAAATATATAATTGTTTTTATGCATATTAATGTTAAATGAATTTAAAGTTTACACATACATAAACAACCACACGTATTGGTATACCTTCACTCCCCGGTGGTCTATAATTAAATGGTTAGGTTTGAATCCATGTTTGGTGGTTTCAAACATTATTAGAGAGTGAAGCTGAATGTGTGCAACAGATTCCACTTCATATGCCCCTAGATAAAAAAAAATCAATGAAAAAAAAAGATTTTACTTGGAGTTGACGCATCCTTTCAGGTAACAAGAAAACGCACAACACGGTTTCCCTACTTTGATATTTACATGGTTCGAAATCTATTCTTAAATTGGCTTTAGTAAACTTTACCCTACCTAAATTCAGTCGGCCTCTTTGACAATTAGTTAGTAACTATATTCTATATATAAAGCAATGAAACAAGAAAGAAAAACAACTAGAATATACATTTAACTATCTTATAAGGTCCAGCAGTCTATTTTTTTTCTATTCTTCTCTTTCCTTACCCTAATATTTACATGGTTTGCGATAGCTAGATCACTCCCCCTTCCCTTCCTCAACCATCACCTATGCCCAAAACTCAACACCTTAACTATTTTCTTACTACCATCTAATTTTATACTATCTCCTCTTACTGCCAAAATATTTACATTCATACTTTTATCAAAACTAATACATATTAAATGAAATAACATATTAAAGACTAAAGAATCAAATTTTTACCGTGACGTTGCTTTGTCATATGAGCCATTCGCTCTCTTGCACCTGAAATGCACCTATATATAAAAAAAAATTTTAATTTCCCCTTTGTACAAGACATATGAAACAAATATGGTATAATGACCCCTTCTTTGCTCATTCACATACTTTATTGTTTTCGTGAGTGTTTACCGGTTGACAAAATTTATAGTGTGTATAATACATGGGCGCCATGTCAACACAGTTGGCTTATCACTCATAACAATCTTTGGTTTGTGTGCACATCTATAACTTTGACTGTTCAATTAAATTTGAAAAGAATGACATTAATAAAAAAAAATTTAAAGCAAAATGATTTAGCAAAATTTAGTAATAATATCGCAATCATTTATCTGGTTGATATTATAGATTCAAAATGAATTTTGAAATCACATCTATGGTGTGTCCTTTAGGTTCAACAAAAAAAATTCATGACTCTTAAAACGAGAGGATGTTACACAACTGACCTCTACAAGACTATATGACACTATGTTTCTTGGACTCTTTGGACTTTTTTTTTTTTTTACATGAGGACATGTAGGCCATTGAAGCATTTTGCCAACTACATCTGGCTGCTTGGCACTACATAACAGTTTCTAAGGGTCTTCACCTATTTACGGTTACTCTAAAGACATGAGTCATTAAAGCGTTTTGCCAACTACATCTGGCCACTTGACAACATAGAATTCAGTTTATACGGGCCTTCACCTATTTACGGTTACTCTAAATACATGAGTCATTAAAGCATTTTGCCAACTACATCTGGACGCTTGACAACATAGAATTCAGTTTATACGGGTCTTCACCTATTTACAGTTACTCTAAATACATGAGTCATTTTACTTCATCAGATCATGACTAGCGGACTACTTTATAAAAACACATGTAGGATAAATAACATGACTAAACACACTAAAGTTCATATAGCTACTTGGGAAGACAAATATTTCTGTTACAAAAGACACTTCATTTGTTTGATGACACCACCAAAAAAAATTTGCCATACATCTACAATTCTAATAATCTCTAAGGTATTACTTGGTGTGTACAATTTTATTAGGGCAGTACCATTTATGGGTTCAAACCCGAAAAAAAAATTTACATACATTTATTAATATTTGGGACAGGAACGAAAAGAAAAAAAATATATGTATAATATCAGATGCTCTGTAGGGTATTGCAGGGTGTGGTAATTTCAAAAAGGCCCTCAAACCCGGATAACAAAATATCAAGCTGGGTGTCCGAAAAAAAAAATTTTCAAAAAGAAATTTTTCCAAAAAAAAAATTTTACTTTTAAAACCTATGTTGTCTATCACCATTTATCACCATCTCAGGTATATGGGTATTTGTTTCGAAGCCCCACGTTGGGCGCCAAACCCGGATAAAAAAAATACACTGTACCGGTCAGAATTGTATGTTCATCTAACAAGAATTAGGACCTAGGCAAAAGTACCGAGAGTTCAATCATATACAAGATACACAGGTCAGGGATACTCATGAACTCCGCCCTATTGCCCACTTCCCAAGTCTATCACATTACAAACAACATTTCTGATGATAGCAGCCTACTCTTCAATTTACTCCGGCCCAGAAAGGTTCAGCAAAGATACAAGAGACCTACGGCTTAACTAATTGATAACGCAAAGTAATGATAGATGTGCACACACAAACCAACAAAAATATCCAAAAAATAGCTTATTAAATATGAATTTATTAAACGTGATATTAATAATTATTGATTAATCATGTGAATCACTAGATATGGAGATTTACAATGAATTAGAAATTATATGTATTGAACACTCGATTTAGGTTTCACTTATGGTCACTTGGGCATTCCATGTCAAACCGGATAATCATAACAAGGTTTGATGGATATGCACTAATAAATATACATAATGATAACTTAATTATTTGAAATCTGCGGCTTAGTATGCTAATGTGATTTTACGGGTTGATATTACTCATGCTATGATATTTCTAAGTTAAGGAAAATAACCCATGACAATAGCTTTTAGAATGAATGCTTATAAGATTTTAAATTACACAGAATATGATCAAACTTAATAATGGTACGAAGGTTTGTTTTATTCAACATATGATTACATTTGGATTTCAGGGAAGGTACATTAATTATAAATCAATTATTTTGGAACCTTATGAGATGATTCATTTATTTCTTATCTGCGAAGAGAAATAGGAAAAATATGATCATTTTGATATTATCGTGCGAGTCTACATTTATAGATTTTCTCAATAGTTAATTAATGATGTATTAATAGTGATTGAATGAAGGATGGGTAGCGCTAATAAGCGATAATGTATATATACTAAAGTTAATTAAATTTAAAATATAACGAGAATTTTGGGATGACTTAGGGAACTTATATCATTACGGCGTATAGACATCCGAACCATATGAAAGGATAAGAATGATAACGTGTGAACTGCATGATAAGGCCTGAGTGGACGATGAGCTTCATTTATTTGGGAGCGAAGAAAATTAATCTTATCCGCATTTGTGACGGATAGCATTGGGAATTGGTTTGGCAAGATACTATGGTTCCACCTCATAGGATGTTAACCTATAGCAGCGCTTACCTGACCTAAGGCAATCTGTAAGAGCTGGGGCCTCCACGCTCTGTCGAGAATTGTGCCTTATATAAATATTCCATTATCGAGAAAATGCATGACGTCATTTCTGAATTAGGAATGTTATCACCGGGACACGTTATGAAAGCTGTCAGGTTTGATTTACCCTGATTTATACAGCCTTAAAATACTACTTAAGTCTAACATAATGAAATAATGATCTAAAGGCAGTCCCAAACAGGGCATACAACTTACTTAAAGAATTTATTCAATATCTTAAGGATAAAATATTAAAACATTAAAATTCCTTCGCTAAACACATATTAACCCACCCGAGAACTAAGTGACTTAAATTATCGTTAGATGGCAGGGCGATTTATAAAATGAATCATCTAGACATAAGGATCTGAATTAAAGTTATGTAATACTCAATTTTCATCATGTTACTCAATAGCGTGGAGCAATAGTAAATCATTTATTTTAGATAGTAGTGAAAAGCATAGTATTCATTATTAAAACATAGTTTAGGAAAATCTCTCGATCGGGCGAATTTTATGATGTGAATACACTTACGTTTACGATTAAATATTCCGCAATGGCAGAATAGCAAAAATAAATAGGATTGATTCGCCAGATCGAGTTATTAGCATACTAAAAATTGATATGATTTGCATAATATTAAATAAACATTGCCGCATGAAAATAAAATACAAGGAGAGTGAGAACCTAGCAATCGAGTTTAGAAAGTGAGAATTACAGTTTAAATATACAACAAACAGAAATAATAAAACAAAGAAAAGAGGTCATTATTTAGGCAGTTAATCAGCTTAGCATTACCAATCACTAAATAAGTAATTACATTTTTACATTAGGAGAAATTTCAGAACTAGAAATGTTTACATTTATATTTTACAATAGAAAGGGTTATTAAGATGAAAGTTCGTTTATACGGCAAGGAATTACCTTTCTTTCCGATGAATTTCCAGCCAGGTGTGCACGTGTTGGTTCCATGTTTGATAAAGGAATTAATTTATGACAAATTGATGAAATTAAGGTTTCGGTCCATTCTTTATTCAATATAAAGTTCATTTTGGCAGTAATTTATGAACGATGGTTTCCGAGTATTTAGGCATCGGTTAGATTTTTGGAGAGATCCAGGGAAGCAAATCTATGTTTATTAGCCCATCATGTTGCCGTTCAGAGGGGCGTGGCTTCCCCTTAGCAATGCATTAGAAAAATGACATGTCTTCTCCTTTAGTTAGAAAATGTGGTTGTATTTATACTCGTTATCATCACCGCTGGGTAATTCCTGGATGTTTTAATAACTACAATGACACAGCATATTTTGGACTACAAATGAGATTAAGTTCGAGAGTTGGTTTTGGTCTACTTTAAGCTGAAAATAGACCTGCAGAATCAACGTTAACTAATCATGACGCTAAATAAATCTATATTACAATAAAACAAATTTCTTTTATAATTTGGAAGACGGTAAGTCTTTTATTTACTAATTTTATGTTCCCCTCTCAAACTTTCTCTCTATGAAAATATATGTATAAATAAAATATACATTATGCAATGCTTTAAATTATTAAAGTTGATCTGTTACACACACATACGCATGATTGTTTACCGTAATGAAAATATATAATTGTTTTTATGCATATTAATGTTAAATGAATTTAAAGTTTACACATACATAAACAACCACGCGCATTGGTATACCTTCACTCCCTGGTGGTCTATAATTAAATGGTTAGGTTTGAATCCATGTTTGGTGGTTTCAAACATTATTAGAGAGTGAAGCTGAATGTGTGCAACAGATTCCGCTTCAATATATATATATATATATATTGTAAAAGATCGATAAATCTACCTTTATTTTAAAAGTCATTTGTTGGTTTAAAAAAAAATCTCTTTGATTTGATTTTTATATATTGAGTATTATTATTGTTTATGGTTATTAGTTATAGTTATTGTTGTTTGGATTTATTATTTTATTTATTTGTTGATGATACATCACTTTAAATATTTAATTGTTATTATTATTATTATTCTTAATGGTGAGATTTTTAATAGTAATAGTGACATGTTCTAATTATTATAAATAAATAAAAAACATATAAATTGTTAGTTATAAAAAATATTATTTTATTTTAAGTGATTTTTAAAAAAATACAATGTCATTATTTATGTATATTTTTTTTTTTTAAAAGAACTATGAAATAAATTTTCGATTTAATATTTTTTATGTGTAATATTTTTTATTTCGAATAATATTGTTTTACAAAACATATGTAACAATGGTTGTCAAGACTGCATGTTTTGGGCACATGAAAAACAACAACAACAACAGAAAAAAAATCGCCATTAGGGATTATTAAAATGGTTATTAAAAGAAACTGAAGGATGAAAAAGCTAATTGTATTTTTATATTCAGTATCTTTATTTGTCAAGATAATTGGATAATCTATTGTACATAGACACAGCAATAATGTTGTGGTGAGTAATATATATTGCAGTCAAGGGATTGCACCCTTTTTTTATCCTAGATCAATTTAAAAAGAAAAACTAGCCAAAACTTCAACATATGAATTTCATCGCATCTGAAGCCGAAATTTAATATAGCTATCTAGGAATCTACAATGGAAAGAAATTTTTGAAAAAATAAAAATATACATGCATCTAGGAATTGACAATTTTCTCTAATGTGATATTTTCTTCAAAATTTAACCTTGGCTAGAATGCATTCGAATATTAAAAAATTATAAAGAAATAAAACAACGGAACAAGTTGAACTTTGAAAAGGTAGTAAATAGCTTTATTAATGTAAATGATATGTTTATATATATTTTTGAGATCGATATTCATTGTTTTGTTTTGTTTTTTATTTTTTAATTAGAAAGATGAAACATTTTTATAAGTATAATTCTGTTCTATTTAAGTGTCTTGTTTTAAAAAAAAAAAAAAGTTTTATAAATGTCAAAATTAACACTTAAGTATTTGAAATTTGAAAATAAAGCGTATAAGTTTGGATTGCATATGGGGTGTTATATATATATATATTTTAATAAGTGAAATTTGTCTTTACAAATTTTATTAGCCAACATTTTTTATTATTTATACATCTTAATTCTTTTAATATATTTTTTATTTATTTGATAATTAGATATGTTCTTAGGGATGGATCATAGATTGAGTTGATTTGTTAGGGGTTACTTATCAATTGGAAATTGTCATTATATATTTTTTTCATGTGTGTGTATGTATATAAAATAACAAATAAGAAAATGAGGTGAAATAAGTATCATATTTATATTAAGTTATAAGTTAGCATTAAATGACTAAGTAGTCAAAGATATGTTATATTTATAGGCCTGAGTGAGCCTCATTGTAAATAATAAAAAAGAGTGTTCAATGCTTGTAGAAATAAGTATAGTCCAAAAGTGGATATAATACATAAACCTTTTATAATATAGTGGAGTAAATTTTGATGATTTCTTTTGATTTAATGATATTTAATCAGTTAACCTAGCTTTGAGGGCATATCTATTATCTACTTATTAATTTTATAATATTTTACCAATTAATTATTTATTTATTTATCTATTTTCATTTTAACTTCATATAATAACTCTTATGCAAATTATAAACAACAATTCATATATTTGCTGTATATAATATACTTTTATTTATTTGATTTATTTTTTTTATTTTTTTTTGTATTTGGCTTTGTATTTAAAAACTATTTAAAACATTGATACTACTTAAAAAATCAAACCATAATATAGAAATAAAGGATGTACTATTTGTTTTATAAGTAATACCTTTGTATTTTATTTGAAAGAGTATTAATATTTTATTTTTATTTTTATTTTTAGTGCCAGAGTCATTATTTTATTAAATTCACAACTTAATGGAGAATAATTTCATATTTCAATTATTATTTAGTTTTTTTTAGGTCACTTGTACAAGTCAATGTTCATTGATGTGTTTATATATACATAAGTTTACTTATTTGATGTTTATATTAGATTCAATAAAATTCTCTTTGTTTCTAATATATATATTTTGTTAGTTAGTCATATTAACCCTGAGAATAAATTATAATAATAGGTCTCATTATTGCTTTGTACAATTCTGATTTATTTCATATATAGCTAGTTGGAAGGGCAAATAAATAATTTGTTTAAATATAATTGGGATAATGTTATCCATTACATTTTGGTTCCTCAGTGATTGGGACAATTTTATCTTTCATCATTTAAATTATACTATCTATTATATTTGGCTTTCTCAACAATTGGATTCATTTAGATTGTTAAGACCTTTCTTTGTATGCATATTCCAATCCATTACATTTATCATTTCCAATTGGTGACAGTTATACTATTACATTTGTAGTCCAATGTTTTGGGCATTCTTTTCTCAGCATATCTGTATGATATGCTATGTTTATATTATTTAGATTGGATGATATATGCATTCTATTACGTTTCACGCTATCATTAGAGTTTGGTTAAGTGGTGATTATTGTTGAAGAGTCCATACTATTATATTTGATGCCTAAAACGTATGGCTTGATTCATTATGATTCATTTATGAGGATGGAGAATAGTAAAACAGTTATATATATTCTATTATATTTATTGCTTTCAGCTGGAGCAATCGTGATTCTATTACATTTGGGTACCCAATGATTGGGGCTATTTTAATTGGTAACAGATGTTCTATTACATTTGGCACCAATGTTTAAGGGCCTTCTTTCTTCATATGTGTATTTTCATTTGAGATCATTTAGATTACATATGTTCTATTACATTTGTCGTCCAAAGTTTGGAGCATTATTTTCTTCTCATATACATATATTCCATTACATATATATATATATATATATATATATATATATATTGTAGATATATGACTCATTTCACATACATACATATTATTTAATTTAAAAAAAATTTCTTTTATATATATAGATTTATGTGTATGTATATTATATGTGTAATATATAGTTGATAAATTAATATGTTAATGAATATAATGTTGTAAGAAATGATATTTTAATATGTTATTTTCTTATTAAATAATTAATATATTCAATTTATAGTTTTATTTTTGGTTAAAATAAAGCAGATCAGAAAGAAAGTGTCAAATAAAGTGATCTAGATAAGAGATTGGGATTTGAAAATGTACACGTGCAAAAGAGTGTGAAAGAATAAGAACGTCTGTATAAACACAAAAACACTTTTACACCTATTTGTAATGGCTATAGATTGCCAGCTTTGTTGTATTGTTTTTATCTGTATCTAAGATTTTTTTTTAAAGAGAGAGGTGCTTTGAGGAAATAAAGGTGATTATTAATTTTCTTGTAAAATCGCGATAGTACATCAACTTGTCAAACTCTCATTTTTTTGTCTTTTATCTCAAGATAAGATATGCAGGTGGTCAGTTTCTTTGACCAAAGATTGGCAATATAAATGAATGAAACTATTTAGAGAGGCTCAGTTGTTGTTTTATTAAAGTTGTTGAAGGAAAGATGTGACAGTCAATTTTTTTTAATATTGGGAAAAGGCAGTCACTCAGTCATTATTATTAAAGAGACAATCAGAAACTCAGTATGATTATTTTAGAGAGATAGAAAGTCACTCAGTATTATTATTTTAGAGAGATAGAGAGAGATGTAACTCAGTCATTTATTAATTTAGAGACTCACTCAGTCATTATTATTAGGGAGAGATGTAACTCAGTCATTATTATTAAACAGAGATGTAGCTCTCACTCAATTTTCCTCATTATTAATGTTGAAAAAAGGAAGAAGGGAAAGTGGGCGATTTGATTTTTTTTTACTCTTTAAAAATTGAACAAGGAAAAAGAAGGAAAAGACTCTTGTATAAAGTCAAAATAGATGAAGATGTGCGGATATACAAGTAATTCCCAGAAATATTAATATTGGAAAAAGAGGGAAAGTGGAACAAAATTGAATTTATAAGAAGTTATTGACAATTCTATGAAATGAGATTAACATATTTTTTCTGAGTATAATACCATGACTCTGCATTGCTAAACCATTTTTTTCTGCTTCCTGATTAATACAGAATGAGTTAAAATCACTAATCTACTGTGGTCTCATATACCAATCAAATAATAACCAACAAAATGAAAGAGTTTGAAGTCAACCACACAAGCTATATGAAATGCTTCTTTTCTGGCTCCTGGTCTATTAAAGGCTCATTACCTTTGGATGAATGGAGAAAGGGTAGGAAGAGGAAAAGAAAGGGTATAAAATCCATATATAGCCAAGTTTGAAGCCATGAATCAAATTTTTGTTAAAGTTTACCTCAGTCATCTAAAGTGTCTACAGCGATTATTTTTTTAAAAATGGGAGAGACAAGCAAGTCCACCAGTACATACTTATTAAAAAGTACTTATAATAGCTCTTTGTAAAATGGTAGAAGGAAGCCAATCAACAATAAATAATTTTAGAATTAAAGAAACAAGCAAGTCAATTGATTCATGTTTATCTTAACAGTATCTGCAATAACTTTCTTTTTTTATGGAGCAAAGACAAGCAGTCTGAAAATTCAAACTCAGGACATTTATAAGAAGTGAAAGTGATCGGGTAACTATGAACTTTCTTTAACAGATTTTATTCGTACTTATTAAAAGTAAACCTTAATTTACTGGTCAAAGCAATTTTTCTTTTGATACAGAAACATTAAAGACTTGTTTATCTATAGCTATTTGCAATATCACACAACATAGCACAAACATAGTTTAAATCTTTACACTTAAATTTTTCATTATTTTTTATTACTTTTTTTATTACATATTGTAATGTTGAAATGTTTTTTTTTAATTGTTCTTCAGTTGTTAATGATAATGAGCAACCTATAGATATATGCATTTATAATGTTTTTTTATTATTCTATCTTGTTGCATGTTAAAATTAATATCATGTATTTTATTTTATTTTGCTAAAAGGTTGCAAAAATATTTTTATATATGTAATTTGTGGGTATACATGTTAAACATATATGTTAACATTACCGAATGTGTCCATGTGTAACTGCTTATACAAACATGTCAAGGAATAGGTTATATATAAATAGTTTAAGTGTGAGAAATTATAGAGCAAGGCTTACATATGAATGGAAGTGAAATAAAACACACAGGATACATATGAAATTTATTTTATGATATAATAAGTTAGGAAAGACTTAAGTAAGCATTCCATAAAATGTATTTTTTTAAGCCAGCTTATTTTAAAATATCCAAAAGTGACAAACCTATATATTAAGTTTATTTGCTTGTGCTTATATAAATTTTTATGTTAATTTTTGTATTGAATTAATGTAATAATAAGCCATTTATTTAATTATTGATTTGATTTTAAAGAAAGAAAGAAAGAAAGAAAGAGTAATAGTATTAATAAAATATAATTATATATATCTTAATTGGTGTTCCTAGTTCTTATTAAAAAATATTGTTGTGTTTTTCTTGTCTTGATTCTATCATTTTAATTCATCATCATTGCTTGCAGTTATTAATTATTGTCATTCGTAAATATTGAGCAATCACTTGCAAATATTAAGCGCTTGCAAAAGGTTAAGTAAACTAGAATGTTAATTTATCTTTGGGTATTTGGGGATTATGCTTGATAATAACCAAATTTTAGTAATTATAGTTCAACAATAGAAAGCTAAAATTATGTTGTGTCCATGAGTTTTGATCATCCTCATCAAAGATGGATATCGTATTATTAGTTAAAATGTTTCAAATAATGCTATATAAGAGTTATGATCGCCATCATCATCTTTAATAAATTATAATCACTCAATCTAACGTTTAGCAGAATTAATATATTTTAATAAATAGGGGTTTATGGAAAGTTGACTATTATGCAAAGAGATTCATGATGATCAATCATCATCACTAGTATTATTAAATCCTGATTTTAACTATAAAAGTATTTTAGTAAATAACTATAAACTTATATAAATGCTAATAAATGTAATATTTAAATCCCCGTTTGAAATAGGATAATTTTTAATAGATGCCTATAAGTTTATAAAGATAAATTTATTGTTGTGAATTTATTAATAAGCTATGGCTGGTATCATCACTATCACTATTATTATCATTATTACTATGATATCACTATTATTATCATTCATCATTATTATCATCATCATTATCACCTTTATATTGTGATAAATAATCTAGTTAAATGGCCATCAATATTAATAATGGGTTTCACGATGCTTGTTTAGAAGCCATTAATAAGATTATAGATGTCTGTTCATCAATATACGTAAATGAGCTAGTAATGTCTATAAGAATCTTTGATCTATGATATAAATTTTGGTAATATTGGGATCTTGTAATTTTATCGATATAGATAAAATGTAAGAATATCATTTTTTCATTAGTCATCCAAGTCATGTGTGATAAAAATGTACTGAATGAGTTTGAACTCAGTACACTCTAAACAGATATTTATCTAGATTTAAAACAATCTAATGGCGCTCGTGGAAAAACACATATAATTAGCTCAACTGAATAAAGAGTGATATAATCCCTTTCCAACTTCATAATATTAACTTTATATAATATATATTTTATAAGTTGTCATGAATGGCACCAGTGTGTGCATGTGACCATGAATGGTCTTATATAGTTGGAAAGAAGAATAGGAAGGATTCTTTGTTAAAAGAACCTAGTATTGGAGATAAGCGAAATGCACTCCAGGAATCTCAAAGTGGGTAATTTTATT